>BSBN01001803.1:0-510364 GCA_027924645.1 Cunninghamia lanceolata
AAATTTAACTTGTCTTGTGCTTGATATTTAAAAAAACTTAAGCAGTGAAATTTTTAAATAATAGAGTAGATAAAATTTGTGTGATATTTATAGTAATAAAATGATTTAGTATTTAATTTAACAAGTGTAAATTTAAACAAATATGATGTTGGAGTTGATAATTAACTCATAACACCAAGATCACCTGCAAAACCTAAAATTTACCTTCCATAAGAGAAAAAAGCAAAAAGGATGAATTTGCACAATATTGGATGAATTAATGAAATGGATTGAGAATTACATGTGACAACTTGCTTTTATATTTGCAAGTTAAATAAAACCCTAATATGACTTAATATTAATTTAAGACTAAAAATAAGCCCTAAGTAAACTTATTAAAGTGTAATTAAATATTTAATTACACCAACACCCCCCCATAAGTGCAACTTAGGGGAGAAATGAAAACCATGCAACTAATGCAAGAATGGATCCCGACTACAAGGCCATATTAGGTACCCATGAACAACAAGATACTCTCATAAGGTGGAGAGAAAGGAGAAAAACCTAGTGGAGAAAACTCCTCTCCAAAAGAGAGAAAAAATAAGTACATAAACATGTGATGGAAGAACTAAAACTAAGACCCCCCAAGAACTGAATCCATCACAAAAGTACAATCATGACTGCCACCCATAAGAGAGGAAGAAGAGAGAAGGTCTGATGACCCCCCCAGAAGTGAGAAGGATGAAACCACCATGCGAGGAAATGCTCCCTCCCAAAATAGGGATGAGAAGAGAGAGCATGCAGTCGCTCCTCAAGATGACTCCTACAGTGCTGGAAGATGCTTGACATAGAATAAAGATGAAGACCCATGAACGTCGAACAACATTCCTCCCCTTGGGAAGAAATAGAACTGCAGATGTGTGCATAATGTCTTCCCATTCTGAATAGGAAAATGGAGGAAGAAAGATAAATGTCTCTGAACTCTACACATGATCCAAAGACAACAATGATGCTCCTGAAAATTGCTCAAATGTCCTCCAATCCATTGCAAAATTGTGACTGAATAGGAGGGTGAAGAACAATCTCTGAAGTAGATGATGGTGATGCAACTCCAATGAAGCTATCATTAAAGAGAAGACAAATGTCCTCAATGTGGTCCTCCAAATCTACAAGATTGGTGAGCATTAGGGTTTAAAATAAAGTTTTAAGGCACAAGGCAATGGGATCAAGTGAATGAAATGGCACCATGTGGTCTTAGTTGGCAAATGTATGGTGGGTATGGCATATTGTGTGAACTTGAAGTTTCTTGGCAAGCTTTAGCAATGTTCTATTGGGCCATGGATTTAATGCCATGTGGTTCAATCCTATCAATAGCGGAATATCATCTGATTAATGTAGTATGCATCTTAGGCATCCACTAGTATGTTGATGCCATTGATCTTGAGGATGAGTTTTCTCAACAGTTGATGGTGGATGACACTTAATGAACTTAAATAATGATTATAGTCCCTATAGTCAAGATATTTGAATTAATTCTTCGAGGACCAGTCATTTCTCTATTGGGGTCAAAAGAATCCTATGCCATTTGCCCTAATGGAAATTGCATCTAGGTCGTCGAATTGGCTAGTGTTTCATGGACTAAAGACTTGGCCAAGGAAGTTTGAAAAGGCTACATGGCAAAATCTGGTGCATGGCAGTCCATCAATTGATTAATATGGTGTTCATTCTAGCAATCCACCGATCATCTATGGCCGTAGATCTTGAGGGCAAAGGTTCTTAGCCATTGATTCCTATGGGCTTTAAATGGGCAAGTAAATGTATGTGATGTGCTTGGATAAATGAAGAGGATGTGTGGCATGTTCTAAGCATAGTTGACAACTCATAGAGTACTCACCGACTTTTTGACTCACTGAGTTTTCGCAAGGTTTACTCGCTGAGTTTGTCAGCAAGTTTTTGCATGTTTTTTGTTGAGTACCTAGCAAATCTGACTTTGCCACTCATCGACTCTACCATACACGAGATAAACCTGGTAAAAACATGTTTTAGACACTACAAAAAACGCATTTTGGTGGCTTTATAAGGCCTATCTGCTCATGTTATGAAAATGGTTTTTTGCCTTATAAAAAATTATGAAAATGGCATGTGCCATGAAGATTTGTGTGGCTTTGAACGTCTTCATTTGGGCTTGGTGGCAGGGGCTCTGCCCCTCAACCCTGCCTTGTACTGTGACAGAGAACACACACCCCTAGACCCAACACACCCTACCAAACTCATTTGATACATTTTGTAGTTGTATTTTGCATAGAATTTATGTTTTTTTCAAAAAAAAAATAGTATTTTTTAAGTTGTCAAGTTTTTGGCCAAATTTTTGTCGAGACAAAATTTTGGTTTGTCAAGTCCAAGTCAAGTCTAAGTTTGTGAACTATGGTTCTAAGTGATAGCAATGCATCGATAGATCATAAGGCTTGCATTTTTGTAGTTTCTTGATTGCCTACAACCATTGATCTAAGCTAAGACTAATATGAGCCATCAGTTGACATTTTAATTCAAACTAGTTAGCCAACCTATTGATAGAAAGTAGTTGGGTGCCAATTGGTCGAAGAAGCCTTTCAAGTGCAAACTGAACGGGTCCATGAAATTTTAATGGTGCCTACAAGATCCGATTGAAAGGATGGAGGCATTGATTGCCCGATTGATGACAAGGTGGATTTCTATAGAGGCAAGTTCGATTTAAGGGTTGGGCTACAACTCATGGAGGTAGCTGAAGAATTTATTGAAGATCAAATAGCATCTATATCGATTGTAAAGATCAAGGAGGAAATTGAGTCAAAGCGTGGGCAACCTTCGAGCTGTGAATAAATGTCAAAGATCGACAAAATTAGGTGCCTACAAACCATAGTACTGAGACTCATCAGGTCATCACCTAGACTCGCAAGTCCAAGTCCGAGTCCAAGGCAAACCCGATGAGGCTGTCAATCTAAATCACAGGCGTGATTCTGCAAAGAACCACAAGTCCTGGCACAAGACTTGGTGGGTCTACAAGGCCCATGCCCAATATTAAAAACATAAATTAAAAAAAAAGTAGAAAAAAACTCACTTCAATTAAAAAATAACACATCAAATGTAAACCTAAAAGGCCCCTAAAGACACTAAAACACGTTTCATTTGCTCTTTTGAACATTTTCACTTGCACATTTGCTTTCAAACTATTTTCACTCTACTTGGATATCATTTTTATCTTCTAAGGAGCTGAATATTTTTCTACAAGGAGATGATAGAGTTTGACCAACGATGGATTTGTGCCGAGGAGGAGATAACTCAAGGCCTTGGATTTGAGCTACACATTTCCAACTTCCAACTTCAAGCATCAAGTCAAGGTAAGTTGAAAATTGTCAATTTTTATCTGATTCTTACTTCTTTACATTTTATAGCTATTTTTTTTAAGAATCAGTTTTGTACATTATAAAATTTAAAACCTAAAGAAGAAAGAAAAAATTATAAGTTAAAGCCCTCCTAGGATTATGATCTATTTTTTTTCCTTGCATTCTTGTTTTTATCTTTCTTATTATTTTTTTAAGTTTTTGTTGCATTTTTTTTAGCTTTGTTGCTTGCATTTTTTAATTAACCCTTTCTTCTTTTCTCTCCATGGTGTAGGGTTTTCAATTATTAATGTCTAAAACCACAAGGAAAGACCCTGCTTAGAAGCATGGTATGCCAAGCACAAAAAAAAAGGCAAAAAAAATCAAGTGTTTTGCCAATATTAGGTTGTGGAGTTTCTAGGAGGCATTAATTGCCTCAAATATCACCTTGCCCACAAACCTAGAAGTGATACTAACTTATGCCCAAATGTTTCGCTTGAGGTTTTGAGAGAGGTGACAACGTAGTTGGAGACCTTAGAAAATAAGGAACAAAGATTAACACAAACCCAACAAATAGGTGCAAGTGCAACTCCCACTACTTTAAGTGGAAGTGGATTGAATTCTTCTAGCATTGGGCCTGCAGTTCGAATTTGGGGAGTTGGGTTGTTGCACACACTATTCCTAGTTCCAACCATCATTGAAAGCATGAGTTGAAACAAAGACAACTACAGCAGCAAGGAAAGCAATCAGCAATTTCTGGTATTTTTGCAACATTCACTTTAATGCAGCAAGGTAATATTTTAAATTTTTTGTCTCATTTTTATTATAATTTATTAATTACTACTTTCATAGTCTTGTTGAGGGTTTATGTTTTTCAATTTATTTTTTAAAATTCTAATTTAATATTTTGGTGTTTTGGGTCCCCTAATTGGCAAGCAATGATTGATGCAATTGTCGTAGCTAGTTGGGGATTCAAAGCCCCTTCTATTGATGATCTTCAAGACCCAATTTGACAAAGAAGGTGGCTAATGTACCATTGAGAAGCATCGAGCTGATCTGGGTGGATAAAGATTGTGTTATCATGTCAAATGGATGGACTAACAGAAAAAAGAGAAAAATGCAAGTTTCTTCTTCCAATGGCACAATCTTCTTGAAGTTCATCAATGCTTCAAGGAAGATAAAGAATATAATTTATTTGTGTGGTGTTTTAGAAGAAGATTTGACAAAAGTGGAGGTGGAAATGTAGTGCAAGTAGTCACTAATAATGCAACAAATTATGGCCAATTGTATTGATGTAATGTTGGAGGATATTGGCAAACAAGATTAGGTTAAGACAATAGTGGAGCATGGACAAAACATTTGCAATGCATTTATAACCATGCTTGGGTACTCTCTTTAATGAGAGAATTAACAAAAAACAAGGACTTGGTCCAACCTGGTGTCACTCAATTTGCAATCTCGTTCATCAGCTTGCAATCTTTGCTACAAGCAGAAGCTTCTATGAAGTGAAGGTATGTTAGTCCAGAAGTGGAGCAAGTCTTCCTAAGCAAAGATAACTACTAGGATCAACGTGGTGGATTGGGTATTTGATGATGCCCATTTTTTTACTCCAACAAAAGAGATTGTAGATGTAAGTTTATTTTCATTTTCTTTTTTTTTAGTGTATAAATTTCATTTTTTTTCTCATTTGCAATAACTATAGTTACTTTTTTGAACTATTTTAATTTTGACTTTTTATAAATGACTGAGCTATTGGTTTCTCTCCATATTGTTGCTGGAGAAAAGCCAACAATTGGGCACATCTATGAGGGAATGTACCAAGCAAAGGAGCATACCAGACATTATTATGGTGGTGTTGAGACCAACTATGTGCTCATTTAGGATATAATTGACGAGCACTAGATAAGACAACTTAATAGCCCACTTCTGCCTATGCATACTTCCTCAACCTGGCCTTCCAATTTCTTGATGGCTTCAAGGCTGATGAGGAGGTTATGGGAGGCCTCTACACTATCATAGAGCCTATGGAGTGAAGTCCACAGACGAGAATGAAGATCATGTCGAAGATTGAGATCTACAAACAAGCTCTCGGAGATCCTCCCTTGAGACATGTGCAAGTTAGCAAGAACAACTAGTACCCTAGATAAAATTTTCACTCATTGAAATTTGAAACATTGATTTAAAATTTAATGATTTTCCTTCTTTGTTATTAAATTTTGAATTTCTAGTAGCCCTCGAAATGATGGTCGCAAGTTCGATTCTCCTAGATTTACCCACCGCATGGGGGGAGGGCAGATCATGCAGACGGAGGTTATAGTGGTCGTGTTAGGACCTTGCATCGTGAGTCCCACCATGTGTTGATTCCTCCATTAAAAAAAAAGAAATTGAATTTCTAGTATTTGTAAAATCATAAACGTTTTAATTTTGTCCTTACAAATGCATGGTGAAACAATTTTAGCACTAAGGTGCCTAATCTTCAAAGAACTGCCATCCAAGTTCTAAGTCAGCCATGTAACACTTCAAGTTGTAAGCACAATTGGAGTATGTTTGAGCACATACGCTTCAAAAAGTGCAACAAGTTGTCAATGCAAAGGTTGAATAACCTTGTATTTGTGCATTACAACTTGCACCTCCACCACAAGAAAATTTTAATCAAAGATGAAGAATTAGCCCCCATAGAGTTGGAGTATGATCGCACATCTAAGAAGATCACCAAGTATGACCCTACTTTTTTGAGGACTATGTATGGGTGGATCAAGCTGGTCATGAGACGGAGCTTGTAGCCATGGGGGAGTTGTTGTCCAAGAGACAAAGCAATTGTGCAAGAGAATGATGCTACCTCTTTTGCAAAAAAAAATGCTGCAACTACTTCTTTGACATACTCAGAGGCAAACAGTGCAATAGCTTGGAGCTAATTTTGGAAGGAGTGGCTCCTCTTAACCTTAGTTTGATTTTTCTATTATCTTCTTGCTAGTACCATGTACATAAATTTCTAAATGCATTGTTTGAACTTTGTCTACAAAAAACAATTTTAAGTATATTAAAACAGATTTTCTTTTGTATTGGAGCTCAAACATGAAGTTTGAGCCATTTTCCACTTATTTTGTTTCTATCTATTGAAAAATGGAAGAGCAATAAAACTAAAACTGCAGATTACACCATTGTTGTAAATAATACAGAAAATGATGTTAATATTTCTCGGTGGCATTCAATACAAAACATTATGGCTTTATAAAGCCTTACATATTCTTGTCCAAGTAACTTCTTCAACTACCTCAATAGGAAAACAACTCCCAAATATAAACTATAAACTATCTTATTTTATTATTAAACTAACAACTAACCTATAAGTCACAAAGTGACTTTATTATAAATGTAAATCCTTAATATTCTAACACCCCCCTAAGGGTTTACATCCAACATTCCCCCCACTATTACATCAATCTGAACAAAAGGCAAAACACTGCAAAAGTTGTCACAGCAACCCTTCTGGAAACTTTGATGAACCGGGACTTACCCAATTATCCACCAATTCTCCTCGCTCACCTAGGAAACACCAAACTGAACTCACCAGTGGATCCCCTGACTGTCAAACCTGCATAATACTTGTGAATCGAGACACACTCAACTATTACACAAGCAAATCACCAACCTCAACTGTGAATCGAGACTCACTCAACTATTCACAGTACAAACTCCAACTAATTGTGGATCGAGGACTAATTCCAAATCCACAACCAAGTACTGTCATGCACTATCAAGAACTGCCAAGCCCCCCCCCCCCCCCTCGCTCCATGAAGGGACACAGATAAAAAAAGGTGCTTCTCATACATGAATCACCCCTGAGCGAGAAGCTAGCTCGGGATGACAAAAGATCCTCCTACCTCCAGTGCCTCCTGCCTCCAATTCCTCCCGTTAAACTTCATGTATTTAATGTCACATTTAGAATCTCCAATAGCACAAGCACACAATTCTTTCAAATCTCTATCAAGGATAGCATGGATGGCTTCAAGAACAAACATTTGTATAGCCATGTTCAAATCTCAAAAACAACATTGTCGATTTCGACCAATGATGGACCCATACATCAATAAAACACACCCTTGTTTTCCTTATTACTCCAATGCATACAAATTCAATTTTAACAAAATGTTCTACCTATTTCTCCAAAATAATATTAAACCTTATTTCTACAAAAAGAAAAATTCCTTATATCTCCAAAATACACCCTTATGTGATTAAAAAATTTCAAGCCACATGTGAGACTCAAACCTCTTATCGCTTAATCCCCACTTGAAGCACTTACCTATGCATCATACTTTCTTCAATATTTGACCCAAAACCAAATTAACACAACCACTTCAAAATATCTCCAAACAATTTCCTTATGCAACTATATATTTGAACTTACAAAAAATTCTTATATCTTTCAAGTTGCACATAAGAAAAAGAATGATAAATATTAACGAGTTACCTTATTGCACCGCCTCTTATTTCTCTTCCTTCTCTGAAACTTAACCTTTCATGTAAGAAGTTCAATATCACTCCTTTTTTGCTGCATGTGAAAAACAACCACATTGTCATGCACACAGAAAGACTTTTCAAATCAATCCTCGCTTAATCAAATGCTCATGTGAACTGGCTATGTCCTCTCCTCAACAAACTCTATTAACTCAGCTATGCGTTGGCTTTTCCAAACAGCAAGTTGATGACAAATTTTTGTATTAAACACGCCTTTTACAAATTGAAGGAAGCGCATTAAACGCCTTTCTACAATCTTCAACGTAACTGGTGACAACTCCGCAAATTACAAACTGGTACAACACACAGAGGAACAAGAATAGAAGAAATAGTATACAACAGTAAGAAGTTTTAGGCAACAGGAAGATAATCACAGTTCATACATTCATATAAACTATAGAAATCAAGTTCTCACAACATTCTACTGTGTTAATAAGGTTCATTCTTCATTCAACTGAAAGACATTGTAAAACAAGGCTTCCTTTATTCAATGATCCACTAGGCAATCATGTGTAGAAACTACACTTACAACAGAAATAAGATTTGGACAGACAGACATACATTTGTTTTTCGATTTCAACTGCATAGACCGAATCTACTACCTCTTACACAGTCGGTCTCTTGCCTTGCCACTTCTATTACTGTTCCCTCTCTCCCTTAGTCTTTCACCACATCCCTCCTTTTTCCCCCTGCTAAACTTAGACCTTCATTTCATTTTCTAATCTGGCAGCGATAACTTCCTAACGTCCTCACCGTTGGGGCAATTTTCTGGTTCTTCCATCCTTGTTGGGCGACGGGAGGGAATTAAGCCCACTGATGACAATTAGAGAGGTAACCAAATACATAAACCAGCCGATAACTAATTATTCAGAGCTTCAAAACAACGCTACTAAAACAGAAACAAAAACAAGTGTAATGGGATAATGCCCCTGCATCAGGCTCCCCCACAGAGCAAACCGAGTCATGAGCTCCTGCTCATGAGATCTTCAGCAGAGTAACCCAAGTTGGCAATTTCAAGTGCAGAGAGCCATGAAGCATCCTCCAAAGGATGGTGTTTCCATTTCACCAAATACCTGAAATAATTCTTGCCTCGGGTCTGCCGTAACAACTGCTCATCAAGAATACTTTCAATTTCCAACGGAGCTTATGTGGTTCCTTGCTGATCAAGAGCAATTGGCAATTCCAACTCTATTGTTTCATCATCTGTAGTAGTGTGGTATGGAAACAAGTCTGCTACATTAAAAATGGATGAAATACCCAGTCCAAAGGGAAGGCTAAGTTCATAAGCATTCGCTGAAAACTTACTAATGCTCTTACAAGGCCCAACCTTTTTCATTTTCAGTTCTTATAGGTACCAATAGGAAATCTCTCTCTGAAGATGAGCCATGACAAGATCCCCTTCTTGAAGTGCACCTCTCTCGTTTTTTATCAACATACCGTTTGTATTGTTGATTGCTTCCTTCAATGTTTCTTTTAACCTCCTCATGAAGGTCGTGGATGGTCTTAGCAAAGTCTTCACCATCTACACTCCGTTTCTCCATATCACCCAGATTTCGAAGTTCAAAAACACCTCTAGGATGCATGCCATATACAATGTAAAATGGGTTGAAACCTGTACTTCAATTTGGAGAATCGTTATATGCAAACTCTGCTTATGAATGCCATATCCCAATTGCTGGGTGTGTTTCCAACAAGGCATCGTAACATATCACCAAGACTCGATTGACAACCTCAGGTTGGCTATCCATTTGGGGGTGATAGGTTGAACTAAAATTAAGGTGTGTGCCCAACTTTTTCCAAAGAGTTTGCCAAAAATGCCAAACAAACTTGGTGTCACGATTAGAGATATTACTTCTTGGAATGCCATGCAACCGTACACTTCCTTGAAAAACAAGTTAGCAATATTGGTAGCATCACTAGTTCTCTTACATGGAATAAAATGAACCATTTTAGAGAACATATCCACAACTACAAAAATAGAATCATTGCCCCTATGGGTATGAGGCAAACCCAACACAAAATCCATACTTACAGAGTCCCATCGTCTAGATGGAATTGGTAATGGCTGATATAAACCAGCATTTTGACTCTTCCCTTTTGCCAAATGACAAACTCTACACCTCTCCACATATTTCTTAACATCTGCCCGCATCTTTAGCCAATAATAATATGTACTCAATTGCAAATAAGTTTTGTCTTGCCCAAAGTGTCCTGCTAGGCTGCCACAATGTTTCTCCTTCAATAAATTGTCCCTCATTGATCCTCTGGGGATGCATAATTTGTTCCCTTGAACAACAAACCTTCCTGTAGCATAAAGTCCATCCATGGCTCTCTATCTCTGCTAATAGGACTGCTGCAAGCTTCAAATGCTTCCTTGAAATCTGCATCCATCAACATACAACTCCTTCAAACTATCAAAGCCCACACTGTTAGCCCGAATTTCATGAACAATAAGCTTCTCCTTCTTAGTGCATCAGCAACCTTATTTGTTTGTCCACTCTTATGTTTCAACACAAAGTTAAAACTTTGAAGATACTCTACCCCATTTTGCATGATTGAGTTTATGTTCGCTGTTAATGAATTGCAATGCACGATTATCCGTGTAAACAACAAACTCCTTAGGAAGCAAATAATGCCTCCACTTCTTCAATGATTGAACTAATGCAAAAAACTCAAGATCATAGGGCTGAATATTTCTTCTTAGCATCATTTAACTTTTCACTAAAATAAGCCACAGGGTTTCCTTCTTGGCTAAGAACAACCCCTATTGCCAATCCACTAGCATCACATTCAACTTGGAATACCTTATTGAAATCAAGTAAAGTAAGAATAGGTTGTTCACTCACCTTTGTTTGAGAAATTCAAAACTTCTTTCAGCCTCTTGTGTCCATCCAAACTGCTTTTTGTTTCCCTTAATTGTCTCAAGTATTGGAGCAACAAAATGACTGAAATTCTTAATAAACTTCCTATAAAAACTAGCAAGGCCATGAAAACTTCTTACCTCCATTGCACTCTTCGGTGTTGGCCAATCAATGATGGCTTGAACCTTCTCCTTATCCATCTTCAATCCATCCTTGGACACCACAAAGCCCAAATAAACCAGTTTGGTCTGCATAAACACACACTTCTTAAAGTTAATCTGCAACTTCTCCTCATGTAGCCTTGTCATAACCATTCTCAAATGCTCCAAGTGCTCCTCTTTTACCTGCTAAACACCAAAATGTCATCAAGATACACAATAACAAACTTCCCAAGAAACGGTTTCAAGACCTCATTCATAAGCCTCATAAAAGTACTAGGGGCATTAGAAAGCCCAAAAGGCATAACCAACCATTCATAAAGCCCATTGTTAGTTTTAAAAGTTGTTTTCCATTCATCCCCAGGTCTGATTCTAATCTGACGGTAACCACTTTTCAGATCCATCTTAGAGAAATACATTGAGCAACTCAAACAATCCATTAAATCTTCAATCCTAGGAATAGGAAATCTATATCTAATAGTTATCTTATTAATGGCTCTAGAATCAGTGCACATTCTCCATTCACCTCCTTTTTTTGGCACTAGAACTGTAGGAACAGCACAAGGGCTAAGACTCTCTCTTATCAAACCTTTCTTGAGTAATTCCTCAACTTACTTTCGAATCTCTTCATTCTCTTTAGGCGTCAATCTATAGGCAGCCTTGTTTGGAGGCTAGCCCTTGGAATCAAATCCATATGATGATTAATACTCGTCATGGGTGGCAACTCATCAGGCAAATCAACTGCTACAATATCCATATGTTCATTCAAAATATCTTGCACTTCATTAGAAAATCATCTAATCTTGTAGAGGTAAACACAGTAGAAAGTTTAGGAACCAAAGCAAATCCTACTTCTTCATTCTTCATCTCATGTAAAAACTCCTTGCCACTTACCAACATTATCTTATTGCTGCTGCCACTACTGCTGTCCTCTTCTCGTTCTTGCATAGGTAAGAGGGTATGTTTCACTCCATTCTTCTCAATCGTGTAGGTACTGTCTCTCTATTATGCACTGCCTTCCTGTCAAATTGCCAAGGTCTACCAAGCAACACATGACACACATCTATGGGCATGATATCACATAGAATATTATCCTTATAACTACCAATTTGGAATTCAACCATAGCCTGTTCATTAACCAACAATTGATATCATTTTTGTAACCAAGAAACTTTATATGGTGTGGGATGTTTGGTTCTTTCAAGACCCAATTTCTCTACCATTTCAGTAGACACTATATTATATTTACTTCCACTATCTATAATCAACTTACAACACTTAGCTTTTGCCTTACATTTTGTTTTGAACAAGGCTCTCCTTTGTATTGGTTCATGATTCTCCTTAGGTGGCTTCAACAACACCCTTTTGAGTAGCAATGATTCTCCGGATTCAGATTCTTCTTGGTGATGTGCCGGTGACCCAACACTCTCTTGATCCCCTTGTACAATTTGATTGCTTCTTCATTTCTTGTATAGCATGTTGATTGCATTTGAAAACACTTACCAGTAAAGCCTCTTCCTCTTCCTTCGAAACCTCCTCTTCCAAATGATCTACCTCCTTTGTTTTGGTATCCACTCTTTCTTGATTTGCTGTCCCACTTGAACTTGCAGCCCCTTCTTCTTGTTGTTGTTGCTGTCCTCTTCCAGTCCGTTGTCCCTTTCCTCTATAAACTCTTCCACAATTCCTGCCTTGCTGATTTTGTCTTCTTATAAGTTTTTCTTGTACCTTTATGGCAAACTGATATGCCTCTTCAAGAGTCATAGGTGATACTAAACTCAACTCATCTTGCAAACTATACTTCAAACCATTCAAATACCTTGCTACCTTCTCAAGATCATCCTCACTATGGCCCGATCAAATCATCACCTTGTAAAACTCCTCCGTGTATTCTTTCACCGACATGTCTTTTTGCTTAAGATTTTGTAGTCTTTTAAAGAGATTTGTTTGATAATCTCCCAGAAGGAACTTGGCCTTCAATTTAGCAACCATTCGATCCCATGAAGTAATCTTTTCTTTGTTCTTCTTCCGTCTCTCGGATTGGACATAGTCCCACCACATAGCAACGTGGCCCTTGAGCCTTGTATAGGCGAACTTCACTCTTTTTTCTTCAGCAACTCCTTCGTATTCAAAATACTTGTCTAAATCATTGATCCAATCATGAGTTTCTTCACCATTTAGACTTCCGAAATACGTAGGAACTTCGATCTTGGGTTTGGCACCCACACTCATCACTGTCCTCAACAATTTTTCTTCAAATCCCTCTTGTTCTTCCTGATTTTCTTCACCATCTCTTAATTGTTCTTCCTAAGCAACTTCACTAATACCATCTACTGTTGCTCCTCTCCATTGTGCCCTCTCCATGGCTTCCATTCTTATTGCCAAGTTCTGCAACATATCAAAAATTCCTTCATCATGACCTCTCTGCCTTTACCTCGAGGACCTCTTCCTCTCATCATCCTCGGTGGCATTCTGCCCACTCCACAAAAGCCCAAATCTTTAGGTTCTAATACCAATCTGGTGACAACTCTACAAATTACAAACTGGAACAGCACACTGAGGAACAAGAACAGAGGAAATAGTATACAGCAGTAAGAAGTTTCAGGCCACAGGAAGATAATCACAGTTCATACATTCATATAAACTACACAAATCAAGTTCTCACAACATTCTACTGTGTTAATAAGGTTCATTCTTCATTCAACTGAAAGACATTGTAAAACAAGGCTTCCTTTATTCAATGATCCACTAGGCGATCATGTGTAGAAACTACACTTACAACAGAAATAAGATTTGGACAGACAGACATACATCTGTTATTCGATTTCAACTGCATAGACCGAATCTACTACCTCTTACACTGTCGGTCTCTTGCCTTGCCCCGTCTATTACTGTTCCCTCTCTCCCTTAGTCTTCACCACGTCCCTCCTTTTTCCCCCTGCTGAACTTAGACCTTCATTTCATTTTCTAATCTGGCAGCGGTAACTTCCTAAATTCCTCACCGTTGGGTCAGTTTTCTGGTTCTTCCATCCTTGTTGGGCGACAGGAGGAATTATGCCCGCTGATGACAATTAGAGAGGTAACCAAATACATAAACCAGCCGATAACTAATTATTCCGAGCTTCAAAACAACGATACTAAAACAGAAACAAAAACAAGTGTAATGGGAGAATGCCCCCTGCATCAGCAACATTCATATTCATATGGGGCTGATTTTGTACATTTTTACTTTGCTTTACTTCTAAAACACCTCACAAATTGCATGAAATGGCTCTCAGACAGATTTTACATTTCTATTTAAAACTTCAAAAGAAAATTCACGCCACTATTTTATTCCTCTTTCTTCTGCTACAAACTGCTCATCCATACTCACAATATCTTCAAAGCTTTCTGGGTTTTATCCTCCTATTCATTAGCTTTCCAAAACATCTTAAATTCTAAATTTTGTTATCATATGAGAAAGATATTGCAATTTTACTGAGACTGCGTTAGACTGTTAAAAAAAAATATTTTTTACCGGCAAACAAAATGGCATCTCTTTCCAACAGCTTCACAGAGCAGCAAATTAAAATACCTTTGTCCGCTACTCATCCACCCTTCATCATTTCACAGCCAATTTGGTTATCGTTCTGATACATATTGAAAATGGGAAGAGCAACAAAACTAAAACTGCAGATTACACCATTGTTGTAAATAATACAGAAAATGATATTAATATTTCCCAGTGGTATTCAGTACAAAACATTATGGCTTTATAAAGCCTTACATATTCCCGTACAAGTAACTTCTTCAACTACCTAAACAGGAAGACAACTCCCAAATATAAACTATAAACTAACTATCTTATTTTATTATTAAACTAACAACTAACCTATAAGTCACAAGGTGACTTTATTATAAATGTATATCTTTAATCCTTAATATTTTGTAAATCCATGTTTATGGTAGATCTAATTAATTAGTTTATGTGTGTATTTGAAGTTCTTTTAAAATAAGATGCAAGATAATGAGTTTTTCCCTTAAAATTCACTATTCTTCAATTTTTTTAAATTTACCAAGTCTGCACTCAGTTTGGTGCCAAAGAGGAGGTTGCTTCAAAAGACCCTGATGTTTCTTTTTCTTAGGAGGTTGCCGCTTCAAGTTTTGTAAATTCTAAGAGCGGCTTTGTTAAGGCATTTTAGTCCTAGGAGGTTGACATTTTTCATGATGTCAATGAAAGATTACAAATAGATGAACATTTTCGTGATAATAGTTCAGCTCTAGAGGCACTCATCAAGATGGAAATACACATGGAGGATTCATTACCAGACCTTAACAATTTTTTGCAACACATTAGAGAGCAAGTTCTTAGTGGAGGACACAATGAATTTCCTTTTGAAGTTGGAGTCATCTTCATCCTCATCTTCAATCGATCCCATACATGATAGTGCAGAAGCTGATGTTGAGCATTCAACAGTTATCAATGAAACTATGTCAAAAGATGAAGAATATTAAGAAAATGGTAAGGAAACAAAGCCTGAGGAGGTTGTCGCTTTGAGTTCTAAATATTCTAAGAGCATTAATGATAAGGAATTTCAAGAGACATGCTTAGAAGAGATAAAAAAATCTGATGTTAGAAATGGATATTTTTCTTCAAGATATCAAGGAAGAGGAAACACACACATTAGAAAATCATGTTCCTACTCCTACTTTTGTGTCAAAAGATGATGGATGGCAAAGTTTGTCACCAAAGTGATATTTTTCAGCATGTGTTCTTTTGATAATAATCTAGGGTTTGAAAATTCAGAACTTAACAGTTTGTCAGCTTCAGACATTGATGATTTGTCAAATCAAGAAGCACCATTCATGCAAGGTTTACAGCCAATAACAATTCTAGACCTAACAAGTCAAATGCAGGTAATGGAGGTTTCTTTCCACCAATTCTAGCCCTTTTCAAGAAATAAAGTCTCATCTGAGTTTATGGTGGAATATGCCTAAGTGTCATGTGAAGGAGATCAAATAATATATCAAGTGATCATCATATCTAAAAACATGTAGCAACAGGATTTCAAAATATATTCAGAAGGAAAAGGAGTATTTTGAACAGATGTTGAATTTTAATGAGATGGAATACTATCCTGAATTGGAAAATATTGATGAAATCCTACGAATATTTACTTTGCCTGATGGTTAAAGTTCTCCAGTCATTCTCCACAACAGATCTTTTACATCATTAGCAAGGCTATGTGCTATCATAATTGTATTCTTAGCTCACAAGGAGAGCTTGTTGCTTTTCCTAGCCTATAAATGGTTTAGTGTAACCCATTTCTGTTCCCTTTGTTCCTGCTCATAAAAGAGCATTTTGTTTTCCATGTTATGTAGTTTTGTGTTTCCCTTTTGTGAGGAAATGTTGTGTTCTGTTGTCCTTTAGGTGATTTAGAGTGATCTTCTTCGTGGTGTAGGTGACTTAGGAAATCACTTAACTCTATTGCCCAATTGATAATGCACCGATATTCTTGTAAAACCAAAGATTTTGTAGTTCTTCTATGCTACAAGTATACACCATGGCCCCAAACAAAGCCAATTAAGTATCCATACAAATTTTCGTAGTGTCAATTTTAAAGCTAAAATCCATCATTTTCCCAAGGACAACTCATGTTGTTTGCATCTTTGTTGCTCTTTTTCTGTATTCGCAAGATCAGTATGGAATGAGGCTTTTAAAGGCATTTGTCACAATGGAGAAAAGAAGTTTTGTCAAAGAAATTTCATATGGCATAAGGCTAAGCATGCACCTACATAAAGGAAAGGCAAAGAATAAAATGAAGAGGTGTGTGCACCTGATAAGGGCAAGTTTGAGGTAAAATTTCATTTTTAGGGGTGCACCTTTGAGTACGAGGTGTTCAAATCAAAAGATTGGCAAGTGCCTACACCTAATAAGGTCAAGTTTGAGGTAAAATTTTCATTTTCAAGGGCATACCTTTGAGGAGGCATTCAAACCAAAAAATGGCCAAGTATGGTGTTGAGGGGCACACCTAAAAAGGTATAATACAAAGTTCTAGTTTTCATTGCCAGTTGTACGTAGGAGAGTAGGGTGCACACACCTATGAGGGGGAAAAACGCAAACTCAGCTAGAAGCGTGAGCCAATATCAGGTTTCAACAAGATTCAAAACCTATTATGAGGCATGCACCTGAAGCAAAAGTGGTGGTCCTCGGTAAAGAGCAATTTAGTTTCAAAGGCGAAGTGTAGAGACTAATACAAAGGCACACATGGGAGCATCAGGCATGCACCTAATAGAAGAGGTCAAGATCAATGAGATTCAATGTTTGAAGTTACCTTGTGAGGTGCACATCACTTGAGAAGGGCAAAGACCAAGTTTCTAAAAGCATTTATAGGTTCACGTCTAAGCCTAAAGTGCACACTTGAAAGAGTGGATTCATTTTCAAAATTCAAAGTTGAAGGTTTGTTCTAAGGCACACACCCAGTGTATTGGATCACACTTGACAAAGAGTAGATTGTTTTTGACAACAAAGAAATTTCAATGTAAAAAGGCACTCTCAAGACTGGAGAAAATCTAATTTCAAACTCAACTTCCAAATCCAATTCACAGGGGCGCACCTAGGGTGCAGGTGCACACCTCACCAAAGGAAAATTTAATTCAGATCACAGTTTAAACTCCAGTTCACAGGTGCACGTTTGGAGCTGAAGTGCACACCTTTGTATGGGGGTTCAAAGACGATCCCAAACAGGTGGATATCAAATATAGAGGGGCACACCTATCAAAGGATTAGCTAAAGATTAAAAACCTCTATTGATAGACACCTAAATGCAAGCAGCCGACCAGTTATTTCAATAAGAAGGTACAGCTATTAAGAAGAGCAAGGCATCTATTCCAAACAGCCATGTCTTTTTCAAATAAGTCTTCTATAAATAAGGAGTGGCGCCAGTTTGAGATAGAATACACTTTAAATAAAGCTTCATTTGCTGCCAAAAGCACATAACATGAATTCAGGTTTGAACATGCCTGCAGCAGAAAAGAACAAATCAACAGAGCAGAACACCAAAATCAGACTTTCTTCAACAGCAGCACAGAGTTTTAACAGTCTTCAGCAGTGGCAAAACACCATTTTCAAAATCAGAACAATTGGCCATCAATTACAACACTCAAATCAGCAACATTCTCAAAGAAAAACCAGTTGTTATAACAATCATATCAGACGTAACAACATTTTAATTTCTTCGAAATCTTCTTTTGTTCTTTCAATTGTTTGCAAAATCAAATTTAGATCAGTCAAAGGACACAGTTCGTAGAGGATTTTCGAACCTTCAAAGAAGCATATTTACAAACAGAACATTCAAGTGGTGGCAGATAGATGCTAGGGTTTCAGAAATAGTGGGTTCCAAGCTAGGATTTGATTAGGTGAGATCAATCAAAGACGAGAGTGTTCAGAATCATCAAGTGGATTGTCAGAGACTTAGAGTTTTTAAGGAATCCGCCATGATCAAAGGAAAAGCTTCATCAAAATCATGTAGAGCCGCCTATCCAGAAGCCTATTTTCAACAGTCACCTTTTTCAAGGAAGAGCATTTTCTAAGATTTGTTATTTTTACCAAAGCTATTTATAGCCATGCTATTTTTGGCAGGCTCTAATTTTAATGCGATGAGCTTTTTGAGGAATCAACTATTGTTAGATCATCTACATTTACCCCATGGCCCCATGCGGCTGCTTAAGTGATTATTCTGCTTAAATTTGAGCAGTTGGAGTGTTCCCGTGCAAATTTTTAACTATAGGAAAAGGATAATTTGGAATCTTCCTCTATTTTGGTGGAGCAGCTATTGTTTAGGAATTCAAAATAAGCTATAGAAAAAAAGGGGGGGCTGAAAATAAGCAGCAACTGCATAATGAGAAAAATGCCAACTAGCTTCATAAATTTCTTTCCCTCCTTTTTAACATTTCCCTCTAATTTTTCCCTCCAAATTTTAACTACACAAATTTTATTATACAATTAAAAAATAAAATTTAATATGGCTGCTTAAAAATAAGCAAAAAAAATTAAATATTCATGGGGCCACTAGCTCCACAAATAACTCCTTAAAATGTTGAGCAGTGGCTGTTAGCCAAAATAAGCTAAGAAGCCACATGGGGCCCGCCCTTAAATCTCTATCATGCAAGAGATGTGAGCTTTAAGCATTAATTTGTAATAATTCCTACCTTCAGTTTAACCAGCAGTCACATGGTTTTAAATGTAGATTGAGTGAATAGAATCTTGTAATGAAGATTGCATTGCATGAAATCAAGTTAGTAGCTAGAGGTTAAGTTTAGTTAGTTTCTTTCATTTATTTTCATGCAATCCTTTGTAAACCTTATTTATAAGCGTCATTTGCAATAAGTTTTCTAAAGGTAATTTTCATGTCTACTTGTTGTTGATAATGTTGTTAAGTATTCTCTGTCTTATGTGATTTTATGTGTCAAACATTGCTTAATAATTATTGGGGGCTTTGTATCTCGCCGATGACTAAGTTTGGTCATCATCCTTTGTATTCAATTCCATGTTAACTTGTAATATCTTGTTTGTTTGTACAGATAAGGTAAATTAAATTGTTTTCTTAAAGTTGCAGGCTTTGTATTGAAAAGTTTAAAGAAGTGTAATCATCATAGATTTGTATGCATTGTTTTCCTTTCGACTTACCAAATTTTGTGTTATGTAAATCTATCCAATTCTTATGTATACTTGCACTGCTCAGTCTCTGAATTTAGCTGAACAACATAAGTGTGTAGCAATCATAGGGTTTTCTTTCAGTCAAAAAACATAATCTTTTGCCTTGAGCTGAAGAGCATGTCAGCCTTTTGCCCTAGGTGAATCATGCACGCCTTTAGTTTTGTTCAACATGATTATGGACCACCCAAGAAAACACTATAAAGATTGTAAATAAGCAAGTATACATTGTCCAAATTAGTTTAGATTTTGTTTACGAAGAGCTTCCCCTTCTAATTCAAAAAACAGTTCTACAACACATCTATTCCAATATGTCTTGCACCGAAAGGTACAAATTAAAATGCTAACAAAGCAGTTTCATATGTCAGACATTACATCAATTCAGATTCTATAAGATCGCAATTCAAGATTTCTAATGCCATTTCAGATTTCTCCTGTTCAGATTTCCGTTTTCAGAACTCACATTTTCTATTTCATAAACCCATCTCTCTATTTCCAAAATCTAAGATTTTAGAGATGATATGTTAGGTTTTAGTACCACAGCAAATTTCTCATTTCAGAACATAACAAAGGCTATAACAACGACTTATTTTATTGCCCCATCAAATAGCAATATTCTAATATCCCATTTGAAGGGTTCAATATTTTGGCATAGCCATAGCTGTCCCCCATTAGAGCTTGCCTAGATAAATTGCATGCTAGTATCCTAAACCATTTGTTGAGTGTTCAACAACGGGAAGACTAATGCACAATGGAAACATGCACAACAATATTCATCATATGCTCTATATAATTATCCTACTTCGTGCAACTAGGGCTTTCTCTATGACATTAACGAAGCTGCTATCACTAATGTGGAGACTGACACCATGCCCAAAGGAAGAAGGAAACAATTGGACATTAACAACTTATACAAAAAGAGGCTAGTCAAGAATGACTCATGGTCATCAATTGGCCACTGAAACATCATTAAAAATGTAGGGCACAACTTGATGTAATGTCCCTTTTTAATTAATTTAGTTTAGGCCCAATCCTTATTTTCCAATAAAGATATAAATATATTTTTAATAAGGAGATCCTAAGTTATTAATTATTTTAATGGAGCCTAGGATAAATATTATAATATTATTATTTATCAATTTGCATTTCTTGAAGGAGGCTATGACACTTGGCATACAAATTCTATGGCATAGTATTATGGGGGAGTTATAGTAATCATGACAGAGTTTATGACAAGTTTATGAAAGATTCTACGATAAGAAATTAATAAGGAGTTACAAGACATATTTATCATTTATGACAGATTTCCCATGACAGCATTTAACAAGGAGTTACAAGACAAAGTGGAGCTATTTTTAAGAGAGAATCTCATTAATATTTAATTTATATTTTTGAAGAGAAATGAGGAGTTGGAATTTGTGCCCCCAAGTTGCCCTCTTGCTACTCTATATTGAGAAGCTTGTTGGCATTTGAAATAGCTACCAATTCAATCAGTCTTTTCTGTCATGGTTTTAGCTTTCTGTTCAACTAAAGGATTTGAGTACAAAAACCCTTGGATTCCTGAAGATTGGAGGACGAAACCCCTATGGGTTTCCTAGGGGCAATCTCATTCAGAGGTTATATTTGTGCTGAAAGCTTATGTTTCGTTTTCCGGCAAGCATTTGTATTTGGAGCAGCAGCATATTGTAATAGCAGACTTGAGTTGTATTCATATCTTGTTTATTTGATGAACTTCTCGCATATTTGAATATCTTTTATTCAGCTCCAGCATACTGGTATTATTCATGAAATCTATTGCTGCACCCGTTGGGATTGTTGTTATTGCAGCAACTTTGGTATTTCTAAAGATTCAGCATATTGGAAAGCATTTATTTGTGATCAGTAAGCAACATTTTATTGTGAAGGAAGCTTATTTCAGATTTGTGTGTCATCCTTTGAAGCTTCAGCATATCTATTTTATTTTTGCAATCCATTGTAACAGCTTTCTAGGCATTGTTGTTATTTGAATAAAATATATATTAATTATTATTTATCCACTGTATGCTCTCACCTTGCCCTCATGGGATCTAGGTGATCAGAAAGTGCTAAATAATATTATTTATCCACTGTATGCTCCCACCTCGCCCTCAAGGATCTTGGTGATCAAAAAGTGGTAAATAATTTATAAAAAATTTGTGTGGGTCATAACAGTGGAAATCAGAGCATACTTTATATGAACAATTTGTTGAGGACATTACAATGGTATCTATTATGGGACTTTTTCCCCAAAATGGAAAAGAAAGCTATTTTATGAATAACCCTTTAAAATTATAAGAGATAAAGTTTATTTTACCTTTTATAATTAAAAGGGAGATGAAAAATAAAAGATATTATGATCCTTTGGTTTAAATGGAGATTTTTAAAAAAAATTATAAAAACCCCTTTTTAAAAGGGAGGAATTATTATGTTTATTAAAAATTTATTATTAACAACCTTTGTGAAAGGGTGTGATGGTTGAGAAACCACTCCTTAAAAGGTTATATAAGGCATTTATATGAGACTTGGAAAGGGCATGGAGAACACTCAAGGAAGAAGAAAGTGGTTTGGTCAGCTATAGGCACTAGAGAAGGGGATGTACAGAGTACGTCCAACTCGAGATTGTGTACACCTGGGATTGTCCTGACCAAGGCTTTTAACACTGTGCAAGTAGGCACATGCAGTTGGTGCAAGTATGCACATATTGTATTTTTACACAGGTTCTCCAAAATGGGCCATAGCTATGAGGGCCAAAACAACTGAAATCTTTCTAGAGTGAGAGTGGCCTTTCCAAGTACTCTAATTCAGATAAGTATTGAAACTATTGGTGTTTTAAAGGACATTTGGGATAATAAATATATGATTTTTTATGTGGATCATATTATTCAATTTGTTACGTTAATTATTTACTTTAGAGTTCCAATTAGATTATCATGTGGTAATTTACATTGTAATTAATAACCTTACATACTTTAATTGTTTAACTCTAGTAGTAAGTATATTTAAATCCGCTGCAAATAACTAAATAACTGGGCTGAAAAATAGCGTTACCTCAAAACCTATTCTAAGGACTTCACTATTACCAATGACCCATTTACTTTATAAAATCACAATCACAACAACATCTAAATGGGATTGAAATATGACAAGATACATATTCTAGACTTGTTTCCTAATAGATAGATTTGGAAAAGAGAATTTATACTAATTAAGTTCTATAAATCCAAAATATTGTAATTGGACAAAATTTCTCATGTCTTGCAAAAACAAAATTAGTTTTTTTCATTTCATAAATTGTTAAACAATACCAGACAAAATAGAGCAAGAATAGTGTGAATGTCTATTGGTGGAAGTAAAAATGGGACATAATGTGCAATATATCTACAGACCCAACACTTAGAATTTTAGTTTTATGCTTCTTAAAGAAGGAATTTCAATGTAAATTTGACAGTTCTGCTAACAAAAGAGTGAGGGAGCACATTATTGCCTATGGAAGATCAATGATTTTTGGTCTTTAGCAGTTGAATTTTTTAGAAGATTTACAGATAATAGAGGAGACCTCATGTTAAGAGACTGCAATGAGCTGAGTCATTTGCTTGTAGGTTTTGGTTTGAATAATATCTTAAAACACATTTTCACTTTCTATCCTCTTCTCTTGTTTTTTTCCCATTCATCCTCCTATGTTCTTGAACCATTTCATAAGTCGCTATTCTACACTTCTAACCCATGTACTTTTACGATTAATGAATATTGATGTTCTCTTTTCCTTATGATTCGACCTAGTTCTATTTTAAAGGGTTGCACTCCTCTCTTAGTAAGACATTATTCACTTTAAAGTAAAAAAGTAAAATAAAAAACAAACACAAGCAAAATTACATGCGTTATATGTGAGGAGGAAAAGATTATCATTGTTTAAATCATTCAAGCTTTGATAAACTTCTTAAAATTGCTAGTTGTTAAGGACATGAACGGTGTGTTTGTAATCGGGCACAATTTGCAACTATGAATTGGATTATTCATGATGTTGATTCTCTTTTGTATTATCCATAAGCTTGTTTCACATATTCTCAAAAGTTTCTATGGTCATGACGGTCATTACTTTGTTTTCTCACATTTCATATCCATTGATTTTGTATGCACCCTTGCAAAAATAGTGGTAACAATTCATCTTCTTCCTTAGAATGGGTACCTACCATTTGTTGAGTCTACCTTAAGTTATTTTAGTAAATCTTTGAATTTTTTGAAAAATCTAATAGACTTATCTTTCTTTTGTTGGGTGTTGTAAATTTTAGTGGTAATCATATTGTCTCTAAGCAATTTAAATTATTTCTCAAAATTATTTTGTAATTTTCCAAGGTGTTGCATTCATCTATTGACGTGTTCTTATACCAATGAATTGGCATTCTTCAAAGAGCGGCTAGAAATGACTGCAACTAATGATATGCATTAGTCCATCTAATGGAGGTCTAAATTTGTATGCACATTCTATAGTGTCTAATAGGATTATTTTGTCTCATCACTAATGAACATGAATAATTTATGCCTCTTCTAGTTAGGACTCAAAGGTTTAGCCATCGCTTTTAGACTTTCTTTTTCCTCTGTATGGGTCACTAGACTTTGTATTTCCTACATGTGTATCGTGAACACTTCTATTCTCTCTTAGTACTTTTTAATATGCCTTGGCCTTCAAACTTTTCTTCTGTCAAGAAACTTGACCACTAAATGTTCTCAAACTCCTTTCTATCATTGATTAGTTAGTATGCCTCATGCTATCCATACATGCATCTCTTTTCTTGCCCGTAATGAAATTGTAAGGTTCTATATCAAGATGGGGTCTTCCTTTTTGTCAAGAGGGATTATTATTAATCCTTAATTCCTCTACAAGGATTTTTAAAACAGATTGAAGAGAAAAGTCTATATCTTCTTCATTAGGAATGGGTAGTTGTATGATAATATTTGCTCACTTGTTTTTCGTGGGTGACAAACTACTTCCTAGCTCTAGTTAAAGCTCTCTCCAATTCAAGTTCTAGGAGTGAGGTTGATGCTTTGGTGCTAGATTATTGGTTTCCCCCCATAGCTTTCATTTTGCTTTCTTCGCCTCCATCAATTGTATTGATTCTTTACCCTAATAGTGTCTCCCATATTTGGATGTAAGTTCACTAACTCCTTTGATGACATCAGTCCTCTAATGATTTGTCTTCTTCCTAATGATGCCTCTGCTCGCATGTATGAAAATCATTTATCATTCAAATTCTTGATCTCTTTTTCCATAGAGGTCTTGAAGAAAGTTTTAATATCTTGACAAGAGATTAGATAGATTACACTTCAGCTGATCAATTTTCAAAACTACATGGTTTCACTAGACACCTGGTTTTGCTCATACTCCTATCTTCTATGCATTTTCATGTCAATATATCCCAAAGAAATTGGAAAATTCTGTTGTTAACTTCTCTTCTCTTTCCTTATTGACTTTGATTGGCTCCTCAATTTGTTAGTCCATTAGCTCTCAACGTAAATCTCCATTTTAGTGTGTCATTGCTAATGTTTATTGTCAACAAACTTGATGGTTGAGTTGACCTCATACCAGCAACATCATCAAAAATCTTATAACAATAAAGGATCCAACAATAATCATGAAATAAATAACAAGACCAAGGTTAAATGAGTTTGATCCAAGTGAAAATAATTCATTCATCCATGTCTTTGTTGCTCTAACAATATTAGCTAGCTCATTATTGAAGGTACATCTTTAACTACAACTTTGATAAATGGAGTATGTGTGTCAATAGAAAAGCCAATTGGCTCCATCAAATATTAGATATAATTGGTTAAAATGTATCTTTCTCTATCAGTTCCTCTTTTGTTGCTTTATCTTTTCCATTTTCCTTATCAAGAGGTCAACAGAAGGACTTGGCTATTTCTTGGGTGCCTTCCCTTGTATGTTTTCCCAAGGATATGATTGCCACTTGATAATTAAAGATTTGCCTCTCTTCCTCTATTTTATCACACATCGAGGTTACAATATTGCATGCTCAACTCCTTGAGCATCTATTGTGATTCTAACTTTCTTTGGAAGTATAGGTCTAATTATCATTAATTTTTTAGATAATTAATTTTAAATTAAAAATTTAAATAAAAAATATTTTTAAAATTTTGTAATTTAAAAGATGATATTTATAGTTTTTCATTTTTTAAATTTTATTGTTAATTACAATTATTTATATTTTTTATTTGAATTGAGTAAAAAAAACTTAATGTGAAGTGGCATGGTAGCCAAAAGCTAATCCTATTTTTACTAAACATGGTAATTTTAAATGAGATATTAAAAATAGTAAGATTATATATGTAATCGAACTCCACATAGGAAAGTTGCTCCCTTAATCAAGGCTAGCAATAATAATCCCTTGGTGATCGTGAACAAAGTATGACCATTTAAACAAATGAATAATTGGTTTAGTAATTTTAAATGTGAAAAAATAATCAAATTCATCAACCATTTATCACTAAGATGATACGGTGACCAACACCACGATGTATGGGCCATAAAATTTGTCAGGTTCATTTATGCCCTTTCCCACCATATGAAATGAATGCGCCGGAGAAAACGAAAAATGGTAAACCAAAAAAAATTTGATGGATTTTTTAGCAAAATGGAAGAAGGGAAAAACAGGCAGAAAGGAAAAAATGGTGACTAAAATCGAACAAATGACAAGATTTCAATCGTCTTGCATGCATCTGGATGTCCTGTCAGCCTTTAATCCGCCAAACCAGGACTTCACATGCCAAAGGGAATGCCTTCAGCGTAAATATAAAATAAAAGGAAGATGTGAAGATTTAAATAATCTTTAAAATGTTCTACTCCATTGTGAATGGAGGTCAAGGTAGATTTATGAAGGATATGAAGAGGATTTTGCATGGTGTCAAAAGAAACACTTTGGGAGATGTAAGATTGTGATTTGATATGAAATGTATTTTTTATTGTGGTGAAGGAGATTATAAATAAAAGGTGGACTCTTATGATGCGCCCACTATAAACACCTGGCACGTTGTCATGCTGACTTTTTACAGAATTTTTGACTTCAAATTTTCTCGACTTTTTCTTTCGACATGTTCGTTGCGATGATGTCGACATGTTTAACCCTATTTTATTTTGATCAAATGGTCAAAAATGAAATAGTCGATAGGATTTCGACCAGCTGGTTGTTTACAACGTGTCGGCTGGTTAAGCTCTTCCGTTATGATGGGGGTTTTTCTCTTCTTTTAATTATTTCTCTTTTGTTGGTAGGAGCATTCTTCTTTTGGAGAGTTGGGTTGAAATTCTGGAAGAAGAGTTTGTGAGAGTAAGAAAATCCTTCTCCTGCATATGTAACATGGTGGGGAAAATATTATAATCTTTGGTTTGGGTATTGTAAATTTGTAAGTACAAGAATTGTATCTTGTTTCAACATTTCATGTAAGTGATTTTTTTAAAGTTTAATGATTATTTGTTTATGGTTTCACTGAGTATCATTTGCGCATGTAATATGGTAATAATCTCTTCTTTTGTTTCCATTTACAAATATATTCTTAAAATTTAATGCATTCCTTAAACTCTTGCACAATCCAGACTATATGTTGAGTAAAAAACTAACAGTAGTTTGAGTTGTTTATCTTGCATTTGCATGAAATTTATCAATTTAATGAATGTTGTATGGATTACAAACTCACTTTCTCTTTTCTCCTCCTTTCCCCGATTTTATTTATTTTCATTCTTTTTCTCTTTTTTATCAATGGTTAGAGTGGAGTAGGATACAACTAGACTTATATAGAACCCATCAAATTAAGCTTAATAACACTCTGCAACTATTTTTTTGAAATCCTACCAAGCACCTTGTTAAAACAACACACATTTCACAACTAAGCTATCCCATTTAACCGTGACTCGGTAACATCGAGACCTTGGGGAGATCACTCAATCTCCTTTCAAGAGAGGAGTTGGCTTTCAACTCCTGAGGTTTGACACTGTGTAGTTTTGTGGGTCAACGCTTTCCAAACAACAATTATATGGAGAATAGAAAATATAAATTGATTTGAGCTGAAAATTTAATTTAAGATCTATACAACATTTGAATGATATTTGTGGACAAACCACATATGCCCTATTAGGATTATGAGGGCATGATAGAAATAAAATAGAATAGGGGCCATTAACCTTAATAATGATAATGGAGTACATTAAGCTCCATGTATCTATGTATATTAAGTATAAAATATTTATAACTTAATTTTAGTTTCTTAAAAATATTATAAGAGGGATTCCAAGGAAAGAAAACTTTGATCAATCTCTTCCATTTGTGTGGGTACCTTTGATCATTCTTATGGTAAGACCAATTATTCTCTCATGTTTTATATGTTAAGGACAAAGGTCTAAGGGTAATGTATCTAGGCTAAATAAATGATAGTGTCAAATGACTAAATGATAATTACATCTATCCATGAAGGAATGCTTCAACAATAGCATTTTGTTTTAGGCAATAGGAAAATAGTTGTTGCAATGTGTTGCTTGGCAGTTGCAAATTGTCACCACAGCAAATAAGCCTTCTCATAGATTTTTATAGTAACATATGACTTTCCCTCTTTCTACTTTGAGTGATGAATGAGATCATTTATTATGTATATTTTTAGTAGGAATATTGTGTTCTAGTATCTAGTAACCTTGTGCATGGATTGAAGCTTCCAAGATATACTTTTATCATTACAAGGTTTAAGAAATATGTGAATTATGTAAGTGCTACCAAATGCATTATCTTAATCTTGGTTGGAATGATATCCGTAGGGTATTATGGCATTATAAGTCATAGAGAAAAAATAATACATGATTTTATATGATGAGTCTACTGGGGTATCTTTACATGTGGAATTATTCTTACTCACTAGATGTATGTATGTGGTAATTGATTAGTGAGTTTAGATTCTACCTAAGTGGTATGACTTAAGGTTCATTATATATAAAACAATTGAATGGAAATCTCTTCAGGAGTATGGTTATCTAATTTTTTTATGTCTAGTATGAGGGATTGTGGTTAGTGCCTCTAATAAACTTGGTTTAATAATGGTGCATTCATTCATGAATTTTGTGTTGGATGCAAAATGGGTACTTTTCCATTGATATAATGTTATCATATTTAATTTGAAGGTTGTCTAACCTAGGACATGTCTATTAAACCAATTGTCTTTAGTCATTCAATTATTAGACTATTCATTTAAAACTAAAAAACCATGTGTTAGTGGTTGATTATATCTCCCCAATATATTACCTTGTGAATTACTTAGGATATTGATAAAGGTTCCAAAGAATTATGGCACTAAGTGTTATAATGAAATTATATGAATCTCAAGGACCTTAGTAGTATAGTTGTGTATATAAATAGACTTGGTATCCTATAGTGGATTGTGGTACATATTCGTTATACATTAACTGGGTTGCATATGGTAGAACTTTACATATGTAGTATTGTTACTATTGTTGAATGGAAAATATTTCCATTTTGATATGAATGCCAAGATATTAGTGTGTAGGATTAGGACATTACAACTTAAAATTTTATTCATTGCACATTGTTGATAGGGCATTTTGATTCTCGGTTGTCCTATATGGACTAAACTTATTAACCTTTTTCAAATTTACATTGCATTTTATATTCAGTGTAGTACTAAGTTTGGACACTTGGGAGAGAGGTAAGATGGGTGTCCAAAATTAGGTAACAGAGAATAGTAAGTTACTTTTCTAGCTTACGATCTAACATGCCAATATAGTACTGCATACATAAAAGATGCCTCAGACAAAGCTTTAAAATCAAATATAAGTGTATTCCTTATTTTGATTCTTATTCTCTACCATGTCATGTTTTCTAAGGACATGTGCATTGTGATGCCCCATCATGCAACCCTAGAGAGTTAGGCTAACAGGTGCTAAAATTACAAAAATATTTTTTTTAAAAGCAAGTAAATGCATTAACATTAAATAAAGTTGACACTATTCACAGCATTTAAATAAGATGGATAACTAACACCTCTAGGGAACATAACTGCATCAAATAAACATAAATTTCATAACAATACAAGTAATATACATTATGATACCATAGAAGAGGATTACATCACTCATTTGTAGATATGAGTAGTTACAAATGTTCAAATACAAGATTACATGATTAAAAGTTCTGATTGATTACATCGGTTGCAATATACAACAAGATTATACAATTCTGGAAGTATAGTACAACTCTGAGGATGCAATACAATCTGGAACTGGAAACACCTCTGCAGTGATCACGAATCAGGATGACCAAGGAAAACCAATGGATTAAGCTCTTCCACCCAACCATGTGGAACCCTGAGGTCCACCCCCCGAGCTAGGAGATAACCAATGAGGTTCCACTAAGTCATAGGATACTAGCAAGTAGATACAGACTTGACACAGACAACACAGATCATCAAGACTAAACCAATCATCAAGACAAGACAATACTCCAGAGGCAACAACAAAAAGATAAAGAGGAAGTAACTAGACTGTAGTAGGGAGAGTGTCATCGCATGGTCCTAGCATGGGTTATCCAGGGCTATCTCTCACTAGAAACCGGCCCCCATCTATGGTTATCCTGGTGACCTCTCTCTAGGCACCAACCCAGGCCTTCTCATCCTTAGCCTGTGAGAGCACTCAAGGCATGGGTGAGGCATCATACTTATCTTGTTATGTGATTTACTACCCAACCCACCTAGATAAATTATTAAGTTATCACTTGATTATAACTTCCATGGGGTTATCCAGGCATCTACTTTGGGCACCGGCCCCCCCATGAAATCCACTCTCCTACATGCAACTAGCACCCCTGGCCAACAAACAGAAACCACCATAAAGACATGCATGGACAAGGGACTGTAAGGCATCTATCTTTTACATACCAATAGTACATAGACAATTTCCAATCCAACACCTCAAACAACAAATCTTTCCCCTATCCACTTCAAAATCTCAAATCAATTAAAACATTTAAAACGACATGATACAATGTTGCACTGGAACCCAAGTAGTCTAACCTCTAGAGTTGGTAAACTGAAACTTAAAACCACTATTCATATACCCATTTCCTGATATGGCATCAAGATTTAAACGACTTGGCACTTAAAAACCATGACATTCCACTAGAACAATATGACTCAGAACCAAAGGGGAAAAAAGAAAATACAATACTCAATTCCTTAATTACTACATGACGATAATAACTAAAAATGGAAATTGCAAGCAAGGCCACATAAAATATCAAAAATTAACTCAATAGGTCACTATCGAACAATTTTAAACAAGAAAGCACTATAAGGTTTTAACTCTCTTTTAATTAAAATCCTAATAATAACATATACTATTCCTTTCTAGAATTATAATTTCATCTAATATTTGTTTAACCATTACCATAATAATTCAATTCACAATAAATCTCTTAATTTATTCAAATCAATGTACCACAGGATAGTATATTACTAAATCATAACTAAACAAATTTATATTTAACAAGATAAAATGAGTATAACTAATATTTAACTCATCATTCTCATTATTAGCTGAGTTGAAGATAGTCATACAAATCTATTAACTAATTAGTTAGCATAAGTTTATAATCTTCTAATAAAGATTTACTACCAGTCATTCATGAAGTTTCAAAAGGAAACTTTCTAACTAAGCCTATCCACAAATCTCCTTACTACATCCTAAATGGATTCTTTTTCTAATTGTACTACCATACAAATTGAAGAGTATGATCCAGAGAGAAAAGATGGAAAAATTTTGTAAAGGGCCATATGAACGACCTACCAAGAGTAAACAGAGAAAGAACTTTTTAGAGAGAGAAAAAAACTGAGAACCTGAGGGAGCGATCTACCAAGAAGGTCATCAAAGAGAAGAATGAAAGAAATGAAATGGCAAATTCCGTCAAGGAGAAATGAAATGCCTGGCAGCAGAGAACAATGGAAAAAAAAACCATAGGCAAGATCGATAACCCAGCCAGTGGCGTACAGCCAGATGTACGGCCGTGTAGGAGAGGAAGACAAGATAAAAGCATAGCTTAAAATATATCATCAAATAAATGCCCTAATTTCTCAGCTGAAGCACTTTTCATCAGTCAAAAGGGATTCAAGAAATGTAGAGGGTAAAGTTGTATGATGGTGGCTGGGAGAGGTTGAGATTGCAGTTTAAATTTTGGCATAAATCAACCCAAATTAATATTAATATAACCTGGTAGAATCAAGGACATGAGAGATGTATAGAAAGAGGTAAAATTTTGATAGGATACCATTGAAATTTCATATCAATGCATGGCTTTAAAATAAAAACCTCATTTTCTGGCAGTGGAGTCTGAGATTCAAATGCAGGGTAAGTCTTATAATGACATTGAGAGCAACAAAATAGGTAGGGTCTGGTAAGAGATTTAATTAGAGCAATTTCAAATGATCAATTTGTTTGATAAAATTTGCAGATTTCACATATGGATCAACTGAGGCTTCAACAAGATGAAAGAAGAGAATCCTAAATTTCTCAAGAATGAAAATGCAAAACTATCAAATTCAGAGTTACAGGAAACTTCGGCTTCAGTTGGTGATAGGAAGACAAGAATTCCACTGGACTAAAGAAACAAGTTCAAAATACACACAAGAAATTTAGTAGAGACACAAACTAATTTTATCAAATTGCTCAAAAAAACAAGTAAGCATACCTGATATTTTGATCCCAGGCTTAAAAAACTCTTCAGCTTCCCACTTCTTCAGCTTCCCAAACCATTTTTTTCCCAAGTTTCTATCTATCTTTTTCAGAATGACTCCCTTTCCAAAATAACTCCCCATAAACTGAAAATAGGTAAAAATCCATTAATTCCCATTACTCCCAAAATCCGTTACAGAATCCCACTACCCCCATTAAATTTATTTTCCAGAGAGATTCTCCAAGTTAGGAATCTCATACGACAACTCACATGGAATAAATTATTAACTAATATTATTATTTTTTTCAAATTACCATACACTATTTTAGTAATAAAACAATATTAAATACTTATGACTCAAATTTTATTAAAATCATTAAAATGGCTAATTTAATCTTTACTAAAAATTACTTAAATTAATATTTCCAAATTCATATTGCCACATAACGACTAATAACTACTATTATATCTAACTTATTAATAACATTATTATTATAATAATTCATTTCCAACCGTATCATAAAGATTGAAACCATCAAATTCAAGCAAAGACAATTATATACCAGTGACGACCATAAACCTGAGGCAAGGACCATGGAGTGACATCCAGACTCACGACCACAAACTGAAGACAAAAACTGACCTAGGGAAAACCCCATGCTATCTCCCATCCACATTATCCATTGGTACAAGGGCACGCTCAAACCTGCTAAGTCAGGTGGAGTTGATGCCTGGTACCTGCAACCTGCATCAAAATGATAGGTTGTATTCGAGTATATACATATATAGCACACACACAGAGTTAGGGAGTCGCAGCGTAGTAGGGTGCTTAGAATGAGAAATACTACACTGTCCCTTCTCTGACAGCATGACAATAACATAAACACCTCTAACTATAAATCAGATATCAACAAATCACATAAAGCATGATAATATCTAACCATTTCTGAACATGTCAAACACCTCATAAACTGGAATATCAATAATGTCATCATAAAACTCATAACACATGTCAAAACCACATCAATCGAACATAGTCCATCATGACCATAATAAACATAAACTATAAGTCTATCAACCATATGTCTCAAAATTGTCTAAGAGTAATAGAAAACTATCAACTATCACAAGTCAAAAATGAGGGGCATTACATCCTCCCCCCAAAATCAGCCTTACTCCTGGAAGCCTGCAAATAAGTAAGGGTATAGCTCTCTCATCATGGAAGCATCCTCCCAGGTAGCAGAAGTCTCATCATTAGGATCACATTGGACCCTGACCTGCTCCACATCTTTGCCCCTGAGAGCAAGTCTCATGTGTTGTAGAATGCCTACGGGCTCCAAAGCCAGCTGCCCGTCCTCTACCTGTAGAGTAGTCCAATCAAGAACATGAGCAATATCTAGATAGTAAGGTCTAAGCACATAAACATGAAACACATCATGGATGCATGAAAGGCTGGGTGGCAAAGCAAGACGATAAGCAATAGGTCTGATCCTCTCCAACACCTCAAAAGGTCCAACAAAGCGTGGTGCTAGCTTAGAGCCTTTTTCCATAACAGATTGGACTCTTTCGCAGATGCACATGCAAGAACACTCGATCCCCAACTAAAAACTATCGGTCGATCCTATGAGCATCAACATACTTCTTCTACCTATCCTGCGCTGCCACTAAATGCTCTCTAATCCGCTCAACCTACTGCTCTATATCTCTAAGCATATATGGTCCTAAGAGAACTCTATCCTCAAGACAATCCCAACTCAGTGAGGTCCGACAAGGATGACCATACAAAGCCTAAAATGGAGACATGCTGATAGAACTGTGATATCCATTATTATAAGCAAACTCCACCATATACATGTAGTCCTCCCAATGGCTTTGTCGATCCATCACATACATCCTAAGCATATCCTCGAGAACCTGATTAACCCTCTCAGTCTGACCATCAGTCTCAGGATGGTATGTTGAACTAAAGTTCAGCTGTGTCCCCAAGGCATGCTGTAGAGAAGTCCAAAGCGCTGAAGTAAACACTAGATCCCTATCAGAGATGATCCTATGAGGAATCCCATGAAGTCCAAATATGTATACATAAATATGATTATAAATAAATACATATTATGTATTATAAAATAATAAATTTATTAATAAATTAATAAATAAATATTATATGTATAATATTATAATAGATTTTAGAGGGGCAATAATAATAATATGTATACAGAGAGCACTGCAAATATGTATACTGAGCATAAAAATGTATACTAAGCACCGCAAATATGTATACGGAGCACCGCAAATATGTATATAGAGAGCAAATATGTATACAGAGAGCACCACACTTAGTATACATATTTTGAGATGACTATGTCCTCCATGAACACTCTGGCCACTGTAGAAGCATTATAAGATGAACGGATAGGAGAGAAGTGAGCTACCTTCGTCAACCTATCCACAGTGACCATAATGGCATTGTGTCAATGGGAGGATACCGGAAAACTAACTATGAAGTCTATCGAAATGATGTCCCATTTCCATTCTGGAACAAGATGGGGCTACAAAAGACCTGCAGGGTGCTGGTGCTCCGCCTTCACCCTCTGACACTCAAGACATCTCAACATAAAATTAGTAATATCTCACTTCATACTACTCCAAAAGTATAGCTAATGAAGATCTGCATGCATCTTCTTGACACCTGGATGAGCAGAATAGGGTGCCTGATGTGCCTTTGACATAACTAGGGTATGAAGACCCACAAAACTAGGAACATAAATACAACCCAAATGTCACAAAAGACCATTCGACTCAAGAGAGTAACTAGTAAATCTACCCTCCAAAGGTCTACCTAACTCAACCTCAAACTTCACCTCCTGATACCAACTGTCAGTAAGAAGTGCTGCAAGAATCTGACCTCTCAAATCAACTGTGAGAGTGACTGCTGAGATCTCATGTCTCCGACGACTAAGAGCATCTGCTACAACATTCTCTTTGCCCTGAATATACTTGACTTCAAATTCATACTCACACAAGAACTCCATCCATCACCTCTGTCTCACATTCAAGTTTGGCTGCGTGAAAATATATTGCAAACTACGATGATCACTGTGCAGCTCAAACTGATGCCCTAAAAGAAAATGCCTCCACCTCACCAAGGCATGCATAAATGCAACTAACTCCAGATCATTAGTGGGATAGTTCAATTCATGATCCTTGAGTTTGTGAGACTCATAGGCAATCACGCGACCATCATGCATCAGAACTGCTCCTAAGCCCTCCAAGGAAGCATCTATACACACAACAAAGTCCCTGGTAGGATCAAGAATTGCCAAAATAGGTGCACTAGTCAACCGCTCCTTAAGGGTCTGAAAAGTTCTCTAACACTACTCTAACCAAACAAACTTCTTCCCTTTCCTCTGAAGAGAAGTGATAGGATGGGCAATCCTTGAAAACCCCATAACAAAATGGTGATAGTAGCCTACCAAACCCATAAAACTGCGGACCTTAGAGACATTAGTAGGTGCAGGCCAATCCATAATAGCTTGGATCTTCGAAGGATCCACAACAATACCCTTTCAAGAGATGACATGACCCAAATACTTCACCTTTGTCTGAAAGAATTCACATTTTGACAAATTAGCATAAAGCTGATTTTCTCTTAGACACTGCAACACCTGACGCAAATGCTCCTCATGCTCCTCCATAGTCCTCGAATAGATCAATATATCATCCAGAAATACAAGGACAAATCTGTTGAGCTAAGTGTGAAATACACCATTCATCAAGCTCATGAAAACCGAAGGTGCATTCGTCAACCCAAATGGTACAACTATAAACTCATAATGGCCATAACGGGTACGAAATGTTGTTTTAAGAATATCTACCTCAAATATCTGCAACTGATGATATCCTGACTTAAGGTCAATTTTAGAGAACACCTTAGCTCCCTTAATCTGGTCAAACAAATCATCAATCTGAGGCAAATGGTATCTATTCTTCACTGTCACCTTATTGAGTTGTTGATAGTCGATACACAGTCACAGAGATCCATCCTTCTGCTTCACAAAGATCACAGGTGCTCCCCAAGGAGAAACACTAGGTTGACTGAATCCCTTGGTTAACAACTCCTCCAACTCCAATCGAATCTCCTTAAGCTCCTGAGTGGTCATCCTATATGGAGCTCGTGAGATAGGCTCTGTGCCGAGAACAAGATCAATCCTGAAGTCGATGTCACGCTTAGGTGGCATCCCCAAAATCTCAGAAGGAAAAACATCTGCATACTCTCTCAAAAGTGGGTGATCTTCAAGAGATGTCTCTCTACTCTCCTCCATCTCCAAGTCATTAACTGATACTACAAAGAGCTAACATCCCTGACGTATGCATCTCTTAAGCTGCATAGCAGAGATCATACGTAGGGAAATCGGTCTCTGGATACCAACTACCTCCACCTCACTACCAGAGTCATCCATACATCTGACAGACTTATGCTGACAATTGATCACTGTTTGATGGGCATCTACCAATCCATACCCAAAACTATATCATATGAACCAAGGGGTAGGATGTGAAGGTCTATTGTAGTAGATAGAGAACCAATCCTCAACTCACAACCAAGCACTAGGGACTCAACTGTGACCTTAGCCCCATAAGCTAACTCAACCTACCACCTATCATCATGCTTTGTTGCCACTAAACCACAATGCTCCACAAGAGAAGGAGAAATGAACGAATCAGAAGCACTGAAATCAAAGAGAATAGAAAAACTAATACCTCGCATAAAACCAGAAGTCTCCACAATGGTACCTTGATACTCTGCCTGGCGGTTATCAACTGCTGCAAAGACCCTGTGCGATCTTCCTACATCACAAACCATTGGCTCTAAAGCCACTGACTGATGTCTAAACCTTGAAGCACTCCTCTGAGGACACTGTCTAGCAATATGGCCCTGTTGGCCGCAAGAGAAGCACCCTGTGCCTCTACCAAAACCACCACCACCCTGAAAGGCACTAGACTGCTAGAAGCTCCCCTTGCTCGCTGCAGACTGTATACTCTGAGTGGGTCGATCAACACGATCCTGTCTAGAATGCTGCCGATTCTGGTTCTTCTTATTCTAAAATCTGATACCCTGCTGCGGCTGAGAATTCTTCAGTTTGGCTTGAGACTACTGCTGCTGCTATCCACCCTTTGAGGGTGCATGAGATCCTAATGCCTAAGTATGTCCACCATGAGAACCAAACCTTACAAAAGGTGTACTACCAATATGCACACCTGTATGCCCACCGAGTGCCATAGTCAAATTCTCCTCCACTAAACAGGATTTCTCCACTACTACCTCCATAGTCTTGGGTTTGAAAACATGAACCCCTCCACTAATTCGGGCATTTAAACGCCTGATGAAATGTTGCACTAACATAGTTTCATCATCTCAGATGCCCGCATACTGCTTGAGCTTATAATCTGCACTCATACTGCTTAGTTGACATGGCCATCTGCCTCAGCTCATGGAACTCATCTATGTGGCGCTGCTTCCAATGATCAGATAGGAAATGGACTCTAAATCTCTCTAAGAATAACTCCCAAGAAATGGTTCTAATATCCAAGTGCAGCTTCTACTCCTCTAAACGCCACCAAGTCGAAGCAAAACCTCTGAGATGCAAAATCGCACATCTAGCCTTGGTGTTGCTACCATATGGATGCATGGCGAAACACCTACCTATATCCAATAACCATGTCTCTACCTCTAGACCACTACTAGCTCCATCAAAGGTGGGAGGGCGTGCCCTCAGAAGATCTATCATATGACTGGCTAAAGTAGCCTCCTGCTCAGCTATCAATTCTCTCCGCCTAGGAGATCTCTCTCTCTCCCTAGCCTCTGGCTGATCTACCTCATGTCCTCCTCTAGGCTGCTCTACTTCCTATCTAGGGCCTAAATAGGCAAGGGCCTCCTCAAGTAACTGTCACAACTGGGCTCCCTCAGGCTGACCTTGTCCTTCCATGTTCTGACCCCCACCTTCATGGGCATTCTCATGAGGAGAACTGGGAGGAGGTGTACTGCCACCACCTCTCCCACGACCCCTACCTCTACCACGACCTCGACCTCTACCTCTAGGCATCTACCTACAACACAAAAGGGTAATTCATTACACACAAAGAGGGAAACAACAAGGATGAAAGTTAATCTACAGAGTTTAAGTACTAGGTCACATAATGGGCTTAGTTATAACCAGAGTACCCAGTATTTAAACCTAGATCTGATACCAAATGTGATGCCCCATCATGCAACCCTAGAGAGTTAGGCTAACAGGTGCTAAAATTATAGAAATATTTTTTTTAAAAAGCAAGTAAATGCATTAACATTAGTAGTTACAAAAGTTCAACTACAAGATTACATGATTACAAGATTCTTGATTGATTATATCGGTTACAATATACAACAAGATTATACAATTCTAGAAGTATAGTATAGGTCTAAGGATGAATACAATCTGGAACTAGAAACACCTCTGTAGTGATCACGAATCAGGATGACCAAGGAAAACCAATGGATTAAGCTTTTCCACCCAACCATGTGGAACCCTGAGGTCCACCCCCCGAGCTAGGAGATAACAATGAGGTTCCACTAAGTCATAGGATACCAGCAAGCAGATACAGACTTGACATAGACAACACAGATCATCAAGACTAAACCAATCATCAAAACAACACAATACTCTAGAGGCAACAACAAAAGATAAAGAGGAAGTAACTAGACTGCAGTAGGGAGAGTGTCATCGCATGGTCCTAGCATGGGTTATCTTTTGGATTTAAGACAAACAACTAAGAGGGGGGGTGAATCAGTTGTTACCAAACTTCTATTCTTTATATACTTTAAAGCTTCTTCTATTTCAATAGCATATCAGAGATTCAAATATGAGGCACAATTCATGAATTTAAGACCAGAAACAAATTCAACACATATAACACAAAGATTTTTACGTGGAAAAACTAATTAAGGGAAAAACCATGGGGTGACTAACCCAAGATTGTATTCTCTATTAAAAGAATAAGAAGAATGAAATGGCACTTGCCAATTAGGGCTCACTGCCCAAGCACATGCTTATAAGAGGCCCACTGCCTATAGGAGACACACTGTCTACAAAATAATAAATATTACATACTTGAACTGGAGATGAACATCTTCACTATGCTAGAGTCAATTCCATTTAAGCTCAACACCTCTTCTCTGCTTTTCTTTCTTCTACCTTACCACCTTCTCATCGCTACCAGGATACTTTTGAATGACTTCGCAATTCTTATTTATACAAGATATCGACCTTGGAATGATCATCAAAGTCAGCATAACATGCACTTATTTTATTACAGAGCAAATACAAAAATACAACTTGACTTATTACAAATCCTTCATGCGCACTACTACACTGTCGGCTACCCATAGCTGGGACTTCAATCTTCTTTGTGGAACATGCCAGGCTTTGCAAAACATCTTCAAGATCATCCGCAATATGTGTAAGACATAAGTTCGGCTAAGATTAGGAATAACACCATCACTAGAAGATAAATCTTCAATTATGAGCTCTATCTTCAATGTGGACCACCAACACGAACTGGACACGATCTAGAGACCCCCACAAGCTTGCTTGAATCACCAAGAACATCCGCACCACTTCTACTTATTGTAATCATTCACATCTTCATCCAAAACCTTAAGAACACAGTTGCTCATCTCTATCATATTAGAAAGATTGCTTGTGGACCTCCAAACCACGAACCAATTGAGTTGTCAATTCACATTAGCCTTCCAAACACGCCACCAAATCCATAGAACATGATGTTGTATTTCTAGATCTCACTGGACCTATTTGAGTCAATCTGTCACCTCTGAACAGTTGCCAGAACTAGTTTTACTCTTATGGCCATAACTCCTTCACAATTTCATGCAGACCTCTCAAATCTTGACTAGATTACCTTTAGACATGTATCTACAAACCCTTTGATGTGCATTCTCTAATCTTCATCTAGTTGGGATCTTCACTTCATAGAGCTTGACTATCTTCACTGATCTTCTTTGTTTCTGATAGGACTAATTTTCTCAATATCCTCAACACACAACTCATCCAATCCTTGGCATCAATGCAACTGGAGTATGTTGACATCAATGACAACACCAGTTAGGCCCATACTTGCAACAATCTCCCCCTTTGTCATTGATGGAAACATATAATGTGAACAAACTCTTTTAACCATCAAGACAAGAACTTCTCCTTACTGACTGACATAGCTCCCCCATCAACAACAACCATTCACATGTCTTCTCTTCCTTTATGGCTCCCCCTTTGATCATCAACCACTTTTGTTTTTCACATGTCTTCTCTCCCCCTTTGACATCAATGGCAAGGGGCACATACTTGCAACCACTTCTCACTCTTCAGAGTTATACTGACTGCTCCCCCTGAGTAGCAGCCTCCTAACATTAATCTGGATCACAAGATATGACTGTGAGATCCACCAGATTGATGCACATTAGTGCACCTTAATTCAGAACTGGAGAGGTAATAACCCCTAACTTCTCCCTGAGATACTCAAAAGAGTCCTTAGGTAGAGGTTTAGTAAAAATGTCTGCAATCTAATCCTTTGAGGGCACAAACTCCAATCTGACTTCATTCTTGTTCACCTGCTCTCTCAAAAAGTGAAACTTGATGGATATATGTTTTGTCTTTGAATGCAACACCGAATTTTTTGATATATTTATTGCACTTGAGTTATCACAGAAGATTGTGATAGGTTCCTCATATTCTACTCTGATATCTCTTAGCATTTGCTTCATCCACAATACTTAAGTGCAACTACCTATTGCTGCAATATATTCTGCTTCTGTAGTGGATACAGATATTGCCTCTTGTTTCTTGCTCAGCCAAGAAACCAATCTTTTTCCCAAAAAGAATGCACCACCACTGGTACTCTTCCGGTCATCCACATCTCCTGCCCAATCAGCATATATGTATGCATGAAGAGAGAAGTCATGATCCTTAGGATACCATAATCCATACTCAACTATTCCCTTCATATATCTGAGAAGTCTCTTGATTGCCATGACATGAGACTCTCTAGGATCAACTTGGAATCTAGCAACAAGACCAACCTCATTCATAATATCAGGTCTAGTTTGAGTAAGATAGAGCAGTCCTCCAATCATTGACCTAACTTTTTGTGATCAACCTTAGGGGATTCATCAACTTTACTCAGCTTACATCCAGTTTCCATGGGAGCATTCATTGCCTTTAAGTCTTCCATCCCAAATTTTTGCAACAACTCTTTCACATACTTGGTCTGTGATATGAAGATTCCTTTCTTTGTTTGAGTGATTTGCAGACCCAAGAAGAAATTCATTTCCCCAAACATGGATATCTCAAATTCACTTTGCATTTGATTTGCAAAGGTCTTGCACATACTATCTTTCCCTCCAAAAATGATATCATCAACAAATACTTCAACAATCAAGATACTTTCATGATCAATCTTAAAATATAGATTACTGTCAGCAGTGCCTTTGTTGAAACCAATCTTCAAAAGATGTTTGTCCAATCTTTCATACCAGGCTCTTGGAGCTTGTTTGAGTCCATACAATTCTTTCTTCAACTTGCAGACCATATCACCATGATCAGACAATTAGAATCCATTCGGTTGCTCAATGTATACCTCTTCTTCCAAATCACCATTCAGGAAGGAAAACTTGACATCCATCTGATATACTTTGAAATCCTTAAAGGCACCAAAGGCAAGAAATAATCTGACTGCTTCAATTCTAGCCATCAGAGCAAAAGTTTCTTCAAAGTTAATTCATTCTACTTGAGAATAACCCTTACAGACCAATTTGGCTTTGTTCTTACTACTTCACCTTCTTCATTTAGTTTATTTCAGAAGACCCACTTAGTCCCAATCACATTTTTGTTCTTAGGTCTAGGGACAAGATCCCAAGTGTTATTCTTTTCAATCTGAGTCAATTCTTCCTCCATTGCTTTAGCCCAACTCTCATCATTGCAAGCTTCATTTATTGTTTTTGGTTTAATTTTTGAAATCAGACAGTGCTTCACTGAATCTTGAGAAATATTTCTTCTTGTTTGAACACCTTTGCTTCTATCTCCTATAATCTAATCTTCAAAATGATTTAGTCTTACATACCTGGCAGTTTTGGGAATTTCTTGTAATTCTAATTTTTGGACAGGTTCATCCAAACCTGTCTCTTCTTCCTATATTTCAAGATTCTCCAGATCAGTCTGAATCTGAACTATAGTTGGGGCTTATTCTTCTTGGACCGAGACATCATTTTGATCATCTACTTCATACTCATAAAACCTTGAGGGATTTTCCATGCTTCATCAACCTTCACATTTGTTCTTTCTACAATTTTTCGCAATCTCTTGTTATAACACCTGTATGCTTTGCTTTGAGTGGAATAACCCAAGAATATTCCTTCATCACTTCTAGCATCAAACTTTCCAAGGTCTTCATCTCTTTTGATGTAGCATTTACTACCAAAGACTCTGAAATACTTTAAAGTAGGAGTGATACCAAACCAAAGTTCATAAGGAGTCTTACCAGTATTGCCTCTGATTTGTACTCGATTGAGAGTGTAGATAGAAGTGCTCATAGCTTCTCTCCAATAGATCTAAGGAACATTTGCTTCCATCATCATGGTCCTAGAAGCTTCCTGGATGGTTCGATTCTTTCTCTCCGCTACTCCATTCTATTGTGGAGTCCTCAGAGCAGATAATTGTCTCTTTATCCCATACTTCTCACAAAATGTTATGAACTCACCAGATGTGAATTATCCACCTCTATTAGACCTGAGGCATTTTATGTTTATGCCAGTTTCATTTTCTACTATAGCTTTTAATATTTTGAACTTCTCAAGTGCTTCAGATTTCTCTTTTAAGAAGATCACCCACATCATCTGGGAGTGGTCATCAATGAGAAACATAAAATATCTATCTCCTTGCAGACTCTTGACTCTTGCCAAACCATAGAGATCAGTGTGCACCAAGTCTAACAATCTGGTTGAAGATTGTTCCTTACTTTTAAATGTGACTCTACTTTGCTTACCTAACTGACATTCTTTGCACAAACTGTTAGCAGGTTTGATCAGTCTTGGTATATCTCTTACAGCCTGAGTGTTGCTTATCTTAATGATATTATCAAAATTCACATGGCACATTCTCCTATGCCACAACCAACTCTGATCAATTTGAACAAATAAGCAACTTTTTCCAGTACCAACTAATTGGAAGATGTTACCTTTTGTATGTGTACCGGATGCAATCTCAGTTCCAGAGCTTTCAAAGATCTTGCATTTTCCATTTTTGAAACGGAGATCATAGCCCTTGTCCACCAACTATCCAACACTAAGAAGATTATGCTTTAGACCTTCCACATTTAGAACATCACTAGTTTTGTTCTTTCCATCAAAAGAGATGCTTCCTCTGCCTTAATTCTACCAGCAGAATTATCTCCAAACTTTACAACTCCACCTTCATATCTTTCCAAGCTTAAGAACTTACTCTTATTGCCAGTCATATGGTGAGAGCATCCACTATCAATAACCCATTCATCTTTTTCTTCAACCTGAGCAGCCAAAGCACTTTCTATCATCTTATGATTGGCAGATTCAATAGGCATTGGATCTTCTTCTTTGATGGCAAGAAACACCCAGTCACTTCTGGATTTGTTTACTATCTCAGATTCATCATCTATTACTCCTTCATCATCATCTTCTTGAACATAGTAACACTTTTTCTAAAACCTTGATCTATTAAGGTTTAGCCTTGAAAACCTTTCCGAACATCTTGAGGCAAAATGACCAATCTTATTGCAAGCAAAGCATTTAAAACGTAATTTTCCTTCATACTTACCGAATCCTCTTGGCAGTCTCTTTGCAATGATGGCCTCAAGTTGTTCAGCTTCTAATTCATCCTCTTCTAGATCTTTTCTTGCTTTCTCATACCAAGTTGATTTTCTTGAGGAACTTTCTCCTGGATCATATCTCTATTTTCCTTTTGTAGAAGCACTAGATTTGAATGCAAATTCAGTCTTGGGAAGTGCATCACTAAACTCAGCTAACACAAATGTAGATATCTTACCAACCAATTGATCCCTTATGATAGTTGTCAAAAATCTAATTTCCTCAATGGCAGCAACTTTGTGTTTATATGTAGGGGGTAAAGATCTGAGAACTTTAGCAACAATTTCATCTTCATCTAGTACTCCACCAACACATCTGATGCCACAAACAAGCTCATTTACTTTTGTCATATAAGAAGTGATATTCTCATCTTCACTCATCTTTAAGTTTTCAAACTTTCCTTTCAGACTTTATAGCTTGGCACACTTAACATATTTGTCTCCATATAGATTTTCAAGTTTTGTCCAAATTTCATAAGCAGTCTTCAATCCCATAACATTTGTCATCTCTGAATCAGATAAGGCACTCAGTAGGGCTTCTTTAGATCAAAGATTATTTTCTGCAACTCTAATTTCATCTATAGTTGTTGGGCCATTCCTTGGGGGAACATATTTGGCTGAGGTTATGTTCCAATATTGATATCCAATGCATTGTATATAACATTCCATGCGGCTTTTCCAGGCAGTGAAGTTTGATCCATCAAACCTTGGATTGTCCTTCTTGTAGGTCGACATTCTAGATCTCCTCAAGCAGTTAAGCTTCTTCTAGATGAACTTAGCTCTGATACCAATTGTTGGTTTTAAGACAAACAACTGAGAGAGGGGGGTGAATCAGTTGTTACCAAACTTCTGTTCTTTATATACTTTAAAGCTTCTTCTATTTCAATAGCATATCAGAGATTCAAATATGAGGCACAATGCATGAATTTAAGAGCAGAAACAAATTCAACACATATAACACAAAGATTTTTACGTGGAAAATCCGGTTAAGGGAAATACCATGGGGTGACTAACTGTATTCTCTGTTAAAAGAATAAGAAGAATGAAATGGAACTTGCCAATTAGGGCTCACTACCCGAGCACACTGCTCACAAGAGGCCCACTGCCTATAGGAGACACATTGTCTACAGAATAATAAATATTACATACTTGAACTGGAGATCAACATCTTCACTATGCTAGAGTCAGTTCCATTTAAGCTCAACACCTTTGCTCTGCTTTTCTTTCTTCTGCCTTACCACCTTCTCATCGCTACCAGGATACTTTTGAATGACTTCGCAATTCTTATTTATACAAGACACCAACTTTGGAATGATCATCAAAGTCGGCATAACATACACTATTTTATTACAGAGCAAATACAAAAATACAACTTGACTTATTACAAAAGCTTCATGCGCATTACTACACTATCGGCTACCCATAGCTAGGACTTCAATCTTCTTTGTGGAACACAACAGGCTTCGTAAAACATCTTCAAGATCATCCACAATATGTGCAAGACATTCGGTCAGCTAAGATTAGGAAGAACACCATCACTAGAAGGTAAATCTTCAATTACGAGATCTATCTTCAATGCGGACCGCCAACATGAACTGGACACAATCTAGAGACCCCCACAAGCTTGCTTGAATCACCAAGAACATCCATACCACTTCTGCTTACTGTAATCATTTGCATCTTCATCTAGAACCTTAAGAACATAGTTGCTCATCTCTGTCATATTAGAAAGATTGCTTGTGGACCTCCAAACCACGAACCAATTGAGTTGTCAATTCACATTAGCCTTCCAAACATGCCACCAGATCCACAGAACATGATGTATTTCTGGATCTCACCAGACCTATTTGAGTCACTCTGTCGCCTCTAAACAGTTGCCAGAACTGATTTTATTCTTATGGCCATAACTCCTTCACAATTTCATGCGAACCTCTCAAATCTTGACTGGATTACCTTTAGACACGTATCTGAAAACCCTTTGATGTGCATTCTCTGATCTTCATCTAGCTGGGATCTTCACTTCATAGAGCTTGACTATCTTCACTGATCTTCTATGTTTTTTATAGGACTAATTTCCTCAATATCCTCAGCACACAACTCATCCAATCCTTGACATCAAAGCAACAAGAGTATGTTGACATCAATGACAACACCAATTAGGCCCATACTTGCAACATTATCCAAGCTATCTCTCACTAGAAACCAGCCCCCATCTATGGTTATCCTGGCAACCTCTCTCTAGGCACTGGCCCCATAGGGTGACACATGCGAAACCGACACATCCTTCTCATCCCATCCTTAGCCTATGAGAGCACTCAAGGCATGGGTGAGGCATCATACTTACCTTGTTATGTGAATTACTACCCAACCCACCTAGATAAATTATTAAGTTATTACTTGATTACAAATTCCATGGGGTTATCCAGGCAACCACTTTGGGCACCGGCCCCACCATGAAAGCCACTCTCCTACATGCAACTAGCACCCCTAGCCAACAAACTAAAACCGCCACAAAGACATGCATGGACAAGGGACTGTAAGGCATCTATCTTTTACATACCAATAGTACATAGACAATTTCCAATCCAACACCTCAAACAACAAATCTTTCCCCTATCCACTTCAAAATCTTAAATTAGTTAAAACATTTAAAATGACATGATACAATCTTGCATTGGAACCCAAGTAGTCTAACCTCTAGAGTCGGGTAAACTGAAACTCAAAACCACTATTCATATACCCATTTCCCGATATGGCATCAAGGTTTAAACGACTTGGCACTTAAAAACCATGACATTCCACTAGAACAATATGACTCAGAACCAAAGGAAAAAAAAATACAACACTCAATTCCTTCATTACTACATGACCATAATAACTAAAAATGGAAATTGCGAGCAAGGCCATGTAATATATCAAACATTAACTCAACAGGTCACTATCGAACAATTTTAAACAGGAAAGCACTATAAGGTTTTAACTCTCTTTTAATTAAAATCCTAATAATAACATATACTATTCCTTTCTAGAATTATAATTTCATCTAATATTTGTTTAACCATTACCATAATAATTCAATTCACAACAAATCTCTTATTTTATTAAAATCAATGTACCACAGGATAGTATATTACTAAATCATAACTAAACAAATTTATATTTAACAAGATAAAATGAGTATAACTAATATTTAACTCATCATTCTCATTATTAGCTGAGTTGAAGATAGTCATACAAATCTATTAACTTATTAGTTAGCATAAGTTTATAATCTTCTAATAAAGATTTAGTACTAGTCATTCATGAAGTTTCAAAAGGAAACTTTCTAACGAAGCCTATCCACAAATCTTCTTACTACATCCTAAATGGATTCTTTTTCTAATTTCACTACCATACAAATTGAAGAATATGATCCAGAGAGAAAAGATGGAAAAATTTTGTAGAGGGCCAGATGAATGACCTGCCAAGAGTAAATAGAGAAAGAACTTTTCAGATAGAGAAAAAAATTGAGAACCTGAGGGAGCGACTTGCCAAGAAGGTCATCAGAGAGAAGAATGAAAGAAATGAAATGGCAAATTCCATCAAGGAGAAATGAAATGCCTGGCAGCAGAGAACAATGGAAAAAAAAACCACAGGCAAGATTGATCACCCAGCCAACGGCGTACGACCAGATGTACGGCCGCGTAGGAGAGGAAGACAAGATAAAAGCATAGCTTAAAATATATCATCAAATAAATGCCCTAATTTCTCAGCTGAAGTGCTTTTCATCAGTCAAAAGGGATTCAAGAAATGTAGAGGGTAAAGTCATACGGTAGCGGCTGGGAGAGGTTGAGATTGCAGTTTAAAGTTTGTCATAAATCAACCCAAATTAATATTAATATAACCTGGAAGAATCAGGGACATGAGAGATGTATAGACAGAGGTAAAATTTTGATAGGATACCATTGAAATTTCATATCAATGCATGGCTTTAAAATAAAAACCTCATTTTTTGGTAGTGGAGTCTGAGATTCAAACGCATGGTAAGTCTTATAATGACATTGAGAGCAACAAAATAGGTAGGGTCTAGTAAAAGATTTAATTAGAGCAATTTCAAATGATCAATTTGTTTGATAAAATTTGTAGATTTCACATATGGATCAACTGAGGCTTCAACAAGATGAAAGAAGAGAATCCTAAATTTCTCAAGAATGAAAATGCAAAACTATCAAATTTAGAGTTATAGAAAACTTCGGCTTCAGTTGGTGACAGGAAGATAAGAATTCCACTGGACTAAAGAAACAAGTTCAAAATACACACAAAAAATTCAGCAGAGATAGAAACTAATTTTATCAAATTGCTCAAAAGAACAAGTAAGCATACTCGAAATTTTGATCCCAAGCTTAAAAAATTCTTTAGCTTCTCACTTCTTCAACTTCTCGAACCATTTTTTTCCCAAGTTTCTGTCTATCTTTTTAAGAATGACTCCCTTTCCAAAATAACTCCCCATAAACTGAAAATAGGTAAAAATCCATTAATTCCCATTACTCCCAAAATCCGTTACAGAATTCCACTACCCCCTAAAACAAGAAAGCTATTAAATTTATTTTCCAAAGAGATTCTCCAAGTCAGGAATCTCATACGACAACTCAAATGGAATAAATTATTAACTAATATTTTTTTTTTCAAATTACCATATACTATTTTAGTAATAAAACAATATTAAATACTTATGACTCAAATTTTATTAAAATCATTAAAATGACTAATTTAATCTTTATTAAAAATTACTTAAATTAATATTTCCAAATTCACATTGCCACATAACGACTAATAACTACTATTATATCTAACTTATTAATAACATTATTATTATAATAATTCATTTCCAACCGTATCATAAAGATAGAAACCATCAAATTCAAGAAAAGACAATTATATACCAGTGACGACCATAAACCTAAGGCAAGGACCATGGAGTGACATCTAGACTCACGACCACAAACTAAAGACGGAAACTGACCTAGGGAAAACCCCATGCTATATCCCATCCACATTATCCATTGGTGCAAGGGCATGCTCAGACCTGCTAAGTCAGGTGGAGTCGATGCCCGGTACCTGCAACATGCATCAAAACGATAGGTTGTATTCGAGTATATACATATATAGCACACACACAGAGTTAGGGAGTCGCAGCGTAGTAGGGTGCTCGGAATGAGCAATACTACATTGTCCCTTGTCTGAAAGCTTTACAATAACATAAACACCTCTAACTATAAATCAGATATCAACAAATCACATAAAGCATGATAATATCTAACCATTTCTGAACATGTCAAACACCTCATAAACTGGAATATCAATAATGTCATCATAAAACTCATAACACATGTCAAAACCACATCAGTCGAACATAGTCCATCATGTTCATAATAAACATAAACTATAAGTCTATAAACCATATGTCTCAAAACTATCTAAGAGCAATAAAAAACTATCAACTATCACAAGCCAAAAATGAGGGGCATTACATGCATTGAGACAGTATGTTTACATGGGCATTAAGGTAGCATGCTAGATTTTCAGTGATTACATGCTACACCAGATTCTTTCATGTCAGCCGCAATCCTCTAGATCCTTCATTTAAGGGCCAAGCTTTCTCTAGTATGGGAGTTAGAATGGGGAAGTTTAGTGCTTCGTGGATGGGTGGGAAAGCATCCTAATGATGCTCTCTCTCTCTCATCTAATGAATGGGGAGTACCTCTAATAATTTGATGCAGGAGCATCCACGGTCAATGGCAATCCTCATCAACTAAAAAATATTGTTATTTTAATTTAGTTCATTTTCAATAAGGGCTTAGGGGATAGAAGAATAAATATTTTGATTTGCAAATTTGTAATATTCCTTGTGGCAAAAATTGTAAATGTATTTATTGAGGAATTATGCTCTCGTAAATGTTTCAAAGGCATAAATGGTGGAATATTCCATTTGGGCATCCCATTTCTAGGTGGGACCACATGGTATGCATGTTATTGCATGTTCAATTGCATTCTTTGCATGCATTTGCATGTTGGCCACAAGATTTGCATGTTGTTGCATGTCTGGGTCATAATTATGAGACCCAGTCTCGGTAAAATGGGCATAACTTTCTCATTTCTGATCGAAATAGAAAAATTCAAAATGTTCTCGAAAGCTGGGAAGGAGGCACACAAAACTTAGAATTAGTTTTAATAAATTCAGAAGAATGAGGGAATAGTGATAGGAAGAAAGTGACGGGTTTTCTTGGTGGTTTAGTGGAGGTTGTTTTGAGAAACCAATAGTGGTTTCTTCTCATGCAATTTTTATATATTGATGCTTGCTCATTTGGTGAAGGGGGCTTTTGGAGAAGTTTTGGTTGCATATCCAGATGCTACCGGAATGAAGCTATAATGTTGAGTTGCATATTTTTGTATGTTTGAAGCCTATGTTGTATGAGAGCATATGAGCTCCATGTTTATGTATCTCATTTTTAGATTTTCAACATAATACATATTGCAGATTTCTTTTCCATTTTATGTGTTTCAAATTAATTTTCTACATTCTTGCATAGTGTTGTATGTGTGTTTGTGATCAGATTTGAAAGGGAGAGTCTCTCTCTTGCATCATAATTGAGGTGTTTGGCATCAAATGTACAACTTATGTTAGTTTTTCTCCTCTAACAAATGAGAGGTAATGAATAAGCATTGTGCCTAAATGATGGAATTATATCTATTTGGCTCTTAATATTGTTATTCAATTGTAATATGTTTTGTAAATGATCCTACAAGGCCTTACTAAATGTAAAGGGACTAAGTCCTTATTAGTATTTGAAAAAGCTAAGTTATCTAGCTTAGTGTAACATTCAATGTTGGATTTTCTTGATGAATGAAAGAGAAAAAAAACATCTCTTATTGCTTCTATTGATGATTATTCCTGGTTATTAATTAATTTCTATTAATTATTTCAATTTGTAGCATTATTTTTTTCTTTAAGTTAGTATGGTTTTTCCATGTGGTAGTAGAGCTCTAGGTTCAACTCTAGGGTGTAGAGTCTTCTTTTCTAAGTTACATTCCTCTAAGTGTAAACTTTTGGATGTGCCTATACATGTGCACAATTGGGTGTCATTTGATGACCTAGTACTTGTCTATTTCCTAAGTGGTTCAGAATGGGAACCAAGTGGGAAAAGTAGATCATTAATTAGTTTAGTAGGAACTTCTAAACTGCACTACGTAAGTCAATCTATTTGTTTCCCTTTTGGGTCATGTGATGTTAACCTCGAACAAGGAGATGCTTTGCATGAACCATTTTTAATGTCTTGTATGCAAGACAATAAAATCTTGATGTATGTGAATGATTGTTTGACTCATGAAGTCATTATGTGTTTTGAAATCATACTCCTTGGTGATTGGGAAATCTTTTATATGAATAGTTTCATACTCTCTTACGAATGATGCATTTTAATGTTTTGTTCATGGGCCTGATATGAGTAAGAAAAATATTGCATTGATCTAAAACCATTTGATTAGTGAATTTAAGATAGTGTTGAACACTAATTACTCTTAAAGCTTGAGTGAATATGATATATCACTTTGTCTTGAGAGTCAAATTATATCCCAGCTTAATCTTGGATTTGTAAATGATTACTTTTTTTTACAATAAGTGTCATTACATTGAAATCCTCTTGAATGTGAATTTTTGTGAATGCCTTAGGCAATGGCATAAAAAAAACTTTAGCTATATAACAACCCATATCATGTTAAAAAGAGATAAGTGAAAAATAGTGAATGCTTGAGATGTGATTGGAGTTTTAAAAGACTTGTTTTCTTGCTATTTCTTGAGCAAGTTATCTAACTCATCATGGATTTTGGAAAATCTAGGTGTAGTGTAGCATTTTATTCCCTTGCTTGTGACTAGAATTAGTCACATAGTGCATGAAGAGTGTACTTTTTAGATTTTGATACTTTCTTTGTGGTTATTGATAAATTATATAAATATTTGTAAGGGCAATCATTATTTACTTAATTCATTTAAGAGTAGCCTAGACACTAAATTTGATATCTATTTATCTTGTGACTTATGGTCAAGATTGATTTATTGATGAAATTGAACTCATTCTATGTCTTATTGTTGGAATAAATATTTCTTTCACTTTGGTTTTTTTTTATTACTATTGTGGTGGCTATGCTAGAATGTTTCAATTGTTGGTTAGGTATCATGCAATGTTCTACTTTGACATGTTCATGATGGACCTCTGATGGGTTGTATAAGGGAGTAGAATGTTGGAAATGTGTTTGTTCTTTATGTTGTACAACGGTGCTAATTATTGTTGAAGGTAAATGAAAATTGTATGAGGTGTTTGAGATGTTGTGAAATGTGTTGTACAAGTATGGATCTCTTTCTATGAGTTTAATCTAGATGGTTGGTGTGTATATCATGCCTTGAAGGTAGTGACTGATGTGTACTTGAAGTCACATATGAGTTGAAATGTTATTCTCTATCTATTTGACTTTGAGAATGAGATAGGTTGGAATGCTTGTGCCAATAGAAATTCACTTTTATAGTGGATGAATGTTGACTTAGCCCACAACTTATGATTGTTCTAGTTAAAATTCCAAGTATTATAGGTATGATAAGCTTCATAAGAAGTGAGTTATAGTAATATACAATCATTGTATATATATTGTTGATATAAATTAAAACATTATTATAATCATTTAGTATGATTTGTATTGGAACAAGATGAAATTTCCTTAGGACTATTTTGGCAAGATGTGGGCAATTAGTAGTATGAGTTATCAAATATGGTAAAGTAGTTTTACAGGTTTATATGTGGTTGTGCTCAATTACATGCAAACTTATGATATGTTAATTATTGAGTTCTCAAAAGCAAATTATTGTTTGAAATACTTATGAGTATCTAAATTGGAATGGTTGTATATGATGTATTCACTTGGCCAGTGATGACAGTAAGTAGTTTGGGATGCCTGTTAGTCATCATTGATGGTTGTGAAACAAGATTGGGAAATGAATAAACTATTCATATGTGTTCTAAAGTCACGTGCAAGATGGGTATGTATGAATGTTGTGAACATATATTCTTCCTAATTGTTGCCTTTGTGGTGAAGAACAGAAGGATATTCCTAATTAGTTTTAGTAAACCTTATGATATTGTGATCTAGATGGTTTTCATTGAAGAAGAATTAAGACTTCAACATTTGAATTCTTGGCATTTATTGATGATTAAATATGTGTATTTATAGGCATCAAGAAGATGACTTCTCTTAGAGGGGAAGGATGTCACATCCCTATTTTCAATGCCTAGTTATAAATACTTGTTTAATGTATTCAAATGTTGATTAGCAAACAAGCAGAAAAAATAATTATGATTATGTTTATTATTATTCAACTTGCTAAGGATAATGATTGCAAGTAATGATAATTAGGACATGATTTAATTGATATTTTAAATCTTAGATCTAATCATGATGATATCAAGACTAACTACTTGAAGATGATGGAAAGTTGGAAGACATTAAAACACAAGGAAAGCACAAAAACAATGATTTTACCTCAAATCTTCAAACAATCCATTCTCTTTGATAAGGTGGAGGAATGCATGCACCCAAGAAGCAATTCCTAGCTATACCCAATGCAAAATGAATGTGAATTGCTCTATTCTAACCAACACAAATGGAGGCAAGGATTTGGCAATGAGATGAGGGAAATTGGCTAAGATTTTGGCATGGATCTGATACTTGAAAACTTGTTCTTAAAATTCTTGGAGATGGCTTGTATTTATAGATTTTTGGAGGACTTTTTTATCAATGGTGGAGGTTTGAAGTGGAGATCCAATGGTGGAGATTTCATAGTGAAATCGAGGGCTAGGGATCACAATATTTTGGAATTTTAAATTCCACCTTGGGAAAGCTTTGCATTAATTAAGATGATGACTTATGAATGAATTAAAAATTCATTTGTGTGGGAGAGGGTGAATTAAAAAATTGGGTTTTATGGATGAATGGGTTGAGAATTGACACATGCATGGATTTGGAAAGGTGAGGTGGAGACATGTGTGAGCTTTATTATTTAAATAATGCTCTTGCGTGAATGAGGAAATATGAGGTGGAGACACATGTGACTCCCCTTAATTAAAAACTATTAATTTTTAATCAACTATGGGGAAATAGGATAATAAGGGTTTAAGTTAATTAATTAAGTGATTAACTTAATTAATATGGTTGTTGGAAATTAAGAGGTGGGTTAATTAGTGGCATAAATTAATTAAGGGTTTACTTAATTAATTTGGGTCTAGGGGCTAGGTAGGGCGTGGGAACTAATTAAATAAATGGTCTATTTATTTAATTAGCCTAGGTTTAGTTATGGGCTAGGTGGATTAATTAAGTGGACTTTATTTAGTTAATTTAGGTTAGTGAAAAATTATAGGATAATCAATTAAATAAATTGTAACATTTATTTAATCAATTATGAACAATGGACTATAGGGAATTAAATTAACTAAATAAATTGATTTTATTTAATTAATTAGGGAAGGGGATAAATTAGTGCAAGCGTGTCAAGGAATGGTAGAATGGGTTATGTCATTTTCGGATGTCTACACTACTATTTTAGTGTTCTTTGTTGGGAATTAAGGTGTCTCAACCTTGGTAATTCCTTACATTATTAATGTTTGTATTTATTATTTAATTGCCTATGTTATAAATATTTGGAAATTCCATATTGTCATATTGTGGGATGTGGCACAGTGATGTGTCGATCCTACATGGAATATGACAACTTGTAATTTTGTCCTCACATGAGGAGATAGGCATCCCACTTTGTGGTAGGAGCATTTTGCCATGTGTCAGCATCTTCCATGTTGTGTAAGGGAATATTGACCGAAACGGTTATGACGGATTCCTATGACAGAATCTATGACATGTAAGAGTCAGAAATAGAAGTTTGTAAGACAGGTGATGACATGTGTCATGAAGCATCTTTGAATAAGGCATATCTGGGCGCCCCAAGGTGGAATGTGACATGTTGTAAGAGAATATGCTATTTATAGCATGTGTATGATAGATTCTCTTACAGTTGTAAGTTGTAACCGCAATGACAGATTCTATGACAGTCGTAAGTGTTGTAAGAGCATCTGTCATAGCCCATTTTGGAAATAGGTGACCTCTTTGGGATGGGAGCTATGGACAAGTGTCAGGGACATTCTACAATGTTGACCAAGTGTCCTTAGGCATGGGTTTTGATCCATGAAGCCAAGTTGGACGCCCAACCCAAGATAGGACCTATTTTGTCTTGTATTTTCTATATAAACAGGTGCTTGGAGATGGAGTTTGTATTACAAGTTTACAAGTACTGTTATGCTGCCGGATTGACTCCAGACACGAGTGTCAAAGACCATTGAATCTTGCATTGCAAGTGTATTGTAAACAACTTTCAGATTTGTTAATACATTGTGTAGGTTTCTGAGTATGGGGTTTTTCACCCGATAAGAGTTTTCCCCACCGCATATCTTTGTCTCTCTTCTTCTGTCTTCTTTCTGGTTCTTGTGTATTGTTGTAATAACTTTGTTAGATCTTGTATGTTGCTTTAGTGATAAGGATTAAATTTAATTTGTATAGCTCTCCCCTCATTAGATTAGTGTAGGAAGCAATTTTCGCACACCTAGCTTCCTTTCAATTGATATCAGAGCCTGGCCAGTTTTTGTCTTAGCTGTTGGGTAGGGGTTTTTTGAGCTGATCTTAAGTTGAGTGGGAGTCTGTGCAGAGTATTCTAATTTCTATTGCAGCAAGGAGATGGCAAGCACATCAGGAAGGTTTGAAGTGGAGAAGTTCAATGGCAGTAATTTTGAGCTGTGGAAGCTCAAGATGGAAGACATGCTTGTTGACCGAGACCTTTGGGAAAGTGTTAATGGAACTAAACCAGCTGCAATGTCACAAGATGACTGGAATCTCAAGGATCAGAAGGCTAAGGGTCTCATAAGACTTAGTCTTGTTGATTCTGTGTTGTTAAATGTCCATGAGGAAACTACTACAAAACTACTTTGGAAGAAGTTGGGAGATGTGTATCAAGAAAAATCCTTGGTTAATAAACTTTTTCTGAGAAAAAAGTTGTATTCTCTTCGAATGGAGGATGGAGGATCCGTTGCTGAACATATGAATGCTTTTAACATGTTGGTTGCACAATTGACATCTATTGGTGTAAAGATGGAGGAGGAGGATCGATGTATGACCTTGCTTTATTTTTTGCCAGACTCGTGGGATCATCTTGTCATGGCTATTGGAAGCACCACATCCACATTCAAAATGGAAGAAGTGGTTTCTTCGTTGTTGTCTGAAGAGATGTGGAGAAAGTCTTCTGAGGCAGCCAAAGAGGCCATTGCAGTTCGTGGAAGACCCGAGGAGAAAGGGAAGAAGAAGGACAAGAAAGCTAAGAAGGGTAGATCCAAATCCCGTAGGAGATCCAAATCTCTTGGAAAGTCCAAGGCTCCTTGTTGGTACTGTGGAAAAACTAGGCATTTCTGAAAGGAATGCAAAGAGGAGAAGAAGAAGAAGAAGAAAGCTCCTGATTCATATTCCGATAAGTCACAAGATGATGGTGATGCTTTCATCGTAGCCCTAGAAACCCATGCATCTGATGATGTGTGGATGATCAACTCTGGTGCATCATTCCACATGACCTCGCATCAAGACTGGTTCACTAAGTATGAGGAGTTCGATGGTGGAAAGGTGTATCTGGGTGACGACTCTCATCTAAAGATTGTTGGTCATGGAAGAGTCTCTATCCGATTACCTGGTGGTCAAGTGAAGGGGGTCTCTGGGGTTATGCACATCCCAGGCTTAGCACGGAACTTGTTTTCTATAAGTAGTTTGAATGATGCAAGTGTACAGGTTGTCTTTTCGAAAGAAGGATGTAAGATGACTAGAGGAGCTATGGTGCTTGGTAAAGGTACTAGGAGAGGTACTTTGTTTCAGCTGTAGGCATGCATTTCACAATGCAATAGTTCTTCTGACTCAAGGAAGAGGGAAATAGTCACTTCATCCCCACCATCTGAACAAGCAGTGAAGAAATCTGTTGTTACTAGTCTTGATGGTTGAAATCGTGCATTGGAAGTTAAACTTCCTACTGAAAAGACAATGTTATGGCATAAGAGATTTGGCCACATTAGTGAGAAGGGTCTACGTACCATGACAAATAAGAACCTCGTTGAGGGGTTAGATGATTGTAATCTTGAGTTTGACTTTTGCGAACATTACATTTATGGAAAGCAAAACCATGTTCAGTTTTATTCGAGTTCTCACGAGTCTTCTAGTGTGTTGGACCTTGTTCATTCTGATGTATTTGGTCCTGTTAATGTTCCTTCATTATCAAAATCTATATACTTTGTATCTTTTATAGATGATTACAATAGGACATGGATTTATTTTCTCAAAAGAAAATCTAAAGTCTAGAGCAAGTTTAAGGAGTTTAAGGCCTTTGCTGAAAATTAGATTAGTAAAAAGATTAAATGTTTGAGAACTGACAATGGTGGTGAGTTCTGTGCTACAGAATTTGATAAGTATTGCAAGGAACTTGGGATTGAAAGACATAAGACAACTCCATACACCCCGCAACAAAATGGATTTGTAGAGAGGATGAACAAGACACTGATGGAGAAGGCTAGGAGTATGATTAGTGGAGCTGGCCTAGAACAAAAGTATTGGGCTGAAGCTATTGCCACTACTTGATATCTTGTTAATATATCTCCTACATTAGCTCTTGTTGGAAAGACACCCATGGAGGTGTGGTCTGGTAGAAAGCCTTCAATAAGGCATCTTCGTGTTTTTGGTTGTGAAGCATATGCACATGTGCCAAGGGAGAAGCGGTCAAAGTTGGAGAACAAGGCTGTTAAGTGTATCTTCATTGGCTATGGTGTCAATGTGAAAGGATACAAGCTTTGGGACCCCGTGGCTGAAAAAGTATTGTATAGCAGAAGTGTCATCTTCAGAGAGATTACACCTTCTTCCACTGTTTTGCAGCTAGAAGAAATAGTAAAGAAAGAGGATGTTGTTCAATTTCCTGCTACCCCTGAGAAGACTGAATAGAAAGACAATGTTGGATATGATGATGAGGAGAGCTCTAGCAGCTCTGAAAGCTCAGATGAAGAAGTTGAACCTCAACCTCAGCTCTTGAGGAGGTCTACATAGATAAGAAAGCAACCTTAAAGGTTTGGTTTTACATTGTTTGATTCTAGTTGTGCTTATGCTTTGGTTACTAATAGTGATGAACCTAGAACTGTATCAGAGGCTATGGACATGAAAGATGCAGGTTCCTAGAAGGAGGCCATGGAGGATGAAATGGCTTCTTTGGAAAAGAATCAAACTTAGGACTTGGTGCCTTTGCCTCCTAGACGGAAACCCATTGGATGCCAATGGGTGTTCAAAAAGAAATTTGGTGTAGATGGCAGTGTTGAGAAGTATAAGGCTAGATTGGTTGCAAAGGGGTATTCACAATGGAGGGCATAGATTATGGTAAGATCTTCTCTCCCATTGCAAAGCTAACATCCATTCGATTCCTGTTGTCTCTCGCAGCAGCTTATGACTTGGAGGTAGAATAGATGGATGTGAAGATAGCTTTCCTTCATGGTGACTTGGAGGAAGAAATCTACATGTCACAGCCAGAGCATTACATGGTGAAAGGTAAAGAAAATTTGGTTTGCAAACTTAAAAAGTCTTTGTATGGTTTGAAGCAATCCCCTAGGAGATGGTACTTGAAGTTTGATGCCTTTGTGTTGTCAATTAGATTTGTGAGATCGAAATTAGATCAATGTGTATATTATAAATTTGATGGTGATTGTATTCTCATTGTTGCACTGTATGTTGATGATATGTTACTCATTGGGAAGGGTAAAAATATGATTTCTGATTTTAAATCTCAGTTGTCAACACAGTTTGAACTGAAAAATTTAGGGGCAGCCAGGTACATTCTAGGAATGGAAATCAGAAGAGATAGAACCAACAGAAAACTTTGGTTAAGCCAGAGTAAGTATGTGAAGACTGTGTTGGACAGGTTTAGCATGGCAGATTGTAGACCATTGTGTGTTCCCGTTTCCTTGGGGACAAAGTTGTCTGTTGAGGATTGTCCAAAATATCCTAGTGAGGTGGAGGACATGAGCAGAGTACTTTATGCTAGTGTTGTTGGTAGTTTGATGTATCCTATGGTCTGCACAAGACCATACATTGCCCAAGTAGTGGGAGTCCTTAGTCAATTTATGGCTAATCCTGGACGGGTTCATTGGGATGCAGTTAAGCGAGTGTTCAGATATTTGAGGGGTTCTTCCGAGTATTCCATTTTCTATCATGGTAATGTTTCAGGACCTCTGTATTCTATTGATATTCATGGATTTGTGGATTCAGATTGGGCAGGTGACATTGACGGCAAGAGATCCACCAGTGCTTATGTGTTTACACTGTTTGGTGGTGCTATTAGTTGGATGAGTAAGCAACAACCTATTGTTGCTTTGTCCATGACAGAAGCTGAGTATATGGTAGCAACTCATGCTTGTAAGGAAGCCATTTGGCTTAAGAGATTGTGTTCAGATATTGGTGTTGATGCAGGTCAAATCACGATCAGTTGTGACAGTCAGAGTGCAATTTGCCTTGCGAAGAATCTAACTTTCCATGCTAGAACAAAGCACATTGATGTTCAGTTTCACTTCGTGCGAGACATGGTTGAGGATGGAAAGGTAAATTTGGAGAAGGTAGATACTTTGAAGAATGTTGCAGATGCATTGACGAAACTAGTGGGCACAGAGAAGTTCAGATGGTGTTCGGAGTCTATGGGCCTCTCGGCCTAGAGCAGTTAAATCTTATTTTTCTATTGGCTCTTACAAGGTGTTCGACAAGTGGGAGAATGTTGGGAATTAAGGTGTCATAACCTTGGTAATTCCTTACATTATTAATGTTTGTATTTATTATTTAATTGCCTATGTTGTAAATATTTGGAAATTCCATATTGTCATATTGTGGGATGTGGCACGGTGATGTGTTGATCCTACATGGAATATGACAACTTGTAATTTTGTCCTCACATGGGGAGATAGGCATCCCACTTTGTGGTAGGAGCATTTTGCCATGTGTCGGCAACTTCGATGTTGTGTAAGGGAATATTGACCGAAACGGTTATGATGGATTCCTATTACAGAATCTATGACATGTAAGAGTCAGAAATAGAAGTTTGTAAGACAGGTGATGACATGTGTCATGAAGTATTTTTTAATAAGGCATATTTGGGTGCCCCAAGGTGGAATATGACATGTTATAAGAGAATATGCTATTTATAGCATGTGTATGACAGATTATCTTACAGCTGTAAGTTGTAACCGCTATGACAGATTCTATGACAGTCGTAAGTGTCGTAAGAGCATCTGTCATAGTCCATTTTGGAAATAGGTGACCTCTTTGGGATGGGAGTTGTGGACAAATGTCAGATACATTCTACAATGTTGACCAAGTGTCCTTAGGCATGATTTTTGGTCCATGAAGCCAAGTTGGATGCCCATCCCAAGATAGGACCTATTTTGCCTTGTATTTTCTATATAAACAGGTGCTTGGAGATGGAGTTTGTATTACAGGTTTACTGGTACTGTTATGTTGTCGGATTGACTCCAGACACGAGTGTCAAAGACCATTGAAGCTTGCATTGCAAGTGTATTGTAAACAACTTTCAGATTTGTTAATACATTGTGCAAGTTTCTAAGTGTGGGATTTTTCCCCTGATAAGGGTTTTCCCCACCGTATATCTTTGTCTCTCTTCTTCTGTCTTCTTTCTAGTTCTTGTGTATTGCTGTAATAACTTTGTTAGATCTTGTATGTTGCTGTAGTGATAAGGATTAAATTGAATTTGTATAGCTCTCCCCTCATTAGATTAGTGTAGGAAGCGATTTCAGCACACCTAGCTTCCTTTCATTCTTGAGTGTGTAGGAAAGAATTGGCACTCTCATAGATTTCATTAGGAGAGTATCATCTAGAAGAGGGCTTCTAGATAGTTGGTATGGTGGCACAATTGAAAGAATCTCTCACAAACACACGTAGGAATCATTATGATGGATTTGTACAAAATTTGAGAGTCAACATTAAGTCAGTCTACGTTGTCTTGTTTAGTCGCATAATTGTGAAAAGTAGCCTAAGTCAGTTGCAATAGTTTAATTGCATTGTTAATATTTTTGAACCGACTAGTATCCCTACTTCATTACTTAGTATTGAGGGATAAGAATAATTATATTTGTTTATATTTATAAATACGCATTTAAGAATATTTATTTTATTATTAATAAATTAGTAATATAAAATATTATTTGTTTAAGTTTATGGGAAATAAAAGAGTGGAGTTTTATTTTAGATGAGAATCCTGTGTTAATGTAATGCCCCACCATGCAACCCTAGAGATAAGTTTAACTAAGCAATAAAAAGGATGAAATATTTTTTTTTCTTTAGAAGTGGTAATAACAAAACATAACATGGTCTAATAGCAACAAGTTAAACTAACATCTCTAGGGATAACATAGCTGCATTATTGAAATATAACAACAACCAACAACATACATAGTTTAATCAAATACACCAACTAGCATCTTTCATTACGACATCCAAATACATCAAGAAGTTTGCACTAAGATTACAAGTACAAATAGTTTATCTTACAAGAGGAATTACATAGTTTCATTGTTACAAAAGCTCTTTTTTAGAATACATCAAATTACATAATGAATTCCACTGATACATAGATCTAGATGCAATAATTGTCTTCAAACATAGGTGCAAACTAGAATCCGCTACGAGAGATACATCCACGAACCACGGCACCAGAAAAACCAATGGAATAATGCACATCCACCTGACCATGTGGAACCCTGGGGTCCACCCCCGTGCTAGGAGATAACAATGAGGTCCCGTAAAGACAATAGTCAAGAAGATAATATGCTAACAGATGCAAGGACTACATATGACTCCAATAGATCACAGATCAATAAGAACAACACAAGTAACTCAAATCATTACTTACACACTTAATTGAACTTCCAAAGGCTCTCACACAATCGAAGGAAGAAATACAACTAGGGAGTACTAGACTGCAATAAGGAGGAGTGTTATCACATAGCTTGTCATGGATTATCATGGTAGGTCTTCCTAGGCACTGGCCCCCATCCTGGGTTATCCTAGTAGCCTCTCCCGACCACCGGCCCCCATACAAACTCTTGCGGAACCAACATACCTTTGATGAGGACAAGGCAGTTGATTTGTAATTCCAGGCCTTCTCATCTCATCTCAAGCCTAAACAAGCACTTTAGCCATGAGTGAGGCATACATTATCTTGCTTAATGGGATTAACTACCCAACCCCTTAATTCATTAATTAAGTTATCACTTGATTACTAACTTCCAATGGGTTATCTTGGCAGGCCACTTTGGGCCCCAGCCCCACATTGAAAGCCACTCCCCTACCTGCATTCAGAAAACCCCATCCATCAAGCAAAACATTACCATCTTAACAACAAGTGCTCAAATACAATGCAAGGCATTTACCTTCTTGCATAGTCAACATAATCACATGTATAGGTACACTGAGGAAGGCATAAACCATCTTGCACATGTATTATTCCAACATGAATAAGAAACCATATTTAAAGAATACATTCCATTCAACTCACAAGATACACACATAGCTAACCCCCACACAATCACTCTCTCCTAGGCCTCTGGAAACAACTTTTACAACACTTGACATCATAATGGTCACACATCACATTCACTTTCCAAGGCACATCCTAAACCAAGATCAATAATTCAATAACAAAACCACTAATGTAACATATGATCTGATGCACTAATAATGGTCTTAAAGAATGTAACCTTATTCCAAGCATGATCAATCATCTAACAACATAAGATAACTCTATCCCTTCAATGTAGAACAATAATAACATAAAGGATCATAAGGTAGATTAAAACCGATCATCCATTTAAATCTTTAGAAAGTATATGAGTTAAATTCTAAATGTTTTATATCATATCAAACCTAACCTCCACTTACTCACCCAATTTCATAACTAAGCACAATCTTTAATATAAGTCATAAATAAGATTAGACTCCTTTATATGACTACAAAGTTCCTTAAGGTGAAGAGGAAGCAATATATATATATATATATATATATATATATATATATATATATATATATATATATATATATATATATATATATATATATATATATATATATATATATATACAAGTCTTACTAAATCTAAACTAAATGTTATCTTCCACCAAAATATATCAAAGATATCTAGACATATAATAATTATAAATTAAATTCATAGACTAACTCTATGCACACTACTTAAAATATCCTAATTCATACTAAAATTAAAGACTTAACTAAGGTCATCATAGACACCCTATAACTAGATCTAAAATAACAATTCAATATTTATAATATGATAATTTACATCAATTTGACTAAGACAATTATATATTAAGAAGCCTTATTTATTATCCATATCCTACTCTTTTACAATAGATAAAACTACTAATATTCTTAAATATACAAGATAAAATCATATTTACAATATAGAATCTTTCTATAAATACAAGATAGATACTTTAAATATAACAAGATAATTTTTTTCTTTATTCACAAGGCAAAGTCATATTTACCTTTAAATAAACAAGAAAAAATCTTATTTAATAATTCAAGAAGAATGGTACATTCTAAAGGAATAAAAAGATTTAGTTTCTAATTAAAAGAGGATTCTAAACAAGTCTATTAAGATTTAGTTTCTAATTTACATATTTTAAAAAAATCACATAAGAAGACTAAGAAAAGAATGATCTATAAGTTAAATAAATTTGAATAATAATAATTTAAATTCAAAACTAATTTAAATCAATATTTAAAATAATAACAATGATATTTATATTATGACAAGGTATATTAACTTAACTAAATAATTAAGTTAGGAACTTTACAAATTTACCAATCTTTTCTAGACACACAACAATTAAATATCATATTATTTAAGTAAATATTCTCTAATTATAAACTTGATTACATTCTAATAAATAAAAATCAATGCAATACAAATTGTGACAGGAATCAAAATAGAATCTTCCTAAAATTATTTCAATTCATTAAACCTTGAAATGAGCTAATTTCTAATTACAAGACTTGCTAACTAAATTCCCTGACAAAGATTAAAATCCTATGCTAATGAGAAAATAGATTCATAAAATCTTATTCATTTTCCATCTACAATGTATGTGTTGCTTGCAGATCTCAATAAAAGAATTGTTGAAGAATTAAAGGATTTGATTTAACACACACCACAGGTTGAGAGAGTTGGATTTCACCTTTGGTTTTTAAGTTTATGTCCGGATCTAAAGTGTTGTTTTGAAAAACATGTTTAATTGCGAGGTTAGGCAAAAACATGAAAAATGAAAGTGCCGGGAAATCAAATATGACAACGACCCACTTGAGATATGGGAATTTCTACTTGGAATCCACCTTTGGTTTTCGTTTATAGCATGAGAATAAAGAGCGGTTTCAAAAAAATGTTTTTCAGCAGGCTGACACAAATTTGACCAAAAAATAAATGTGCCTAGAATTAAAATCAGAGCTCAACCCAATTCGGATTTGGCCGTTCCTAGTTGGAAATCAAGGTCATAATTTCATTTGTGAAAGAAGATAAAGTGTTGGGTAAGAAATGGTGTGTTTTTGCCCAATTTTTTAAATACAAAAGAATGGCTGAAAAGAGGAATTTAAAAGCTAGTTTTGCCAACCATAATGCAATTAGCTAACATTCCACAATGAATTTCTATTCAAACATAAGTATTCATCTAGAAATTTCAAGAAATATAATGGGAAGATACCTTAAATCCGCCCTAGTTTGCAAAACTCCCCCTAAAATTTTCCACAGAACCCCCTTCAAAAATCCCCACTATCATAAAAATAGTCAATGACAATAATTTCTAACTCATAACTCTCCCGTTACTAAAACCCACTTTCTCAAAAATAAATGCATTCAATAATCATCTCCCGCAAGATTCTCCAATCTAATTAATTATTATTCACTTATCACACAACTCACCAAATATTATTAATTTGAGAATATAAAATAATGTCTTAAATAGTTACACAAGAATATTTATTCACATAAATAAATATTAAATATTTATAATTTATTTATTATTATTATTACTATTATCTATTTTATTAATTTAATTTTTAACAAATACATAATATACCTAAAAATTAATATTATTTATTTAACAAAATAGATTAATAATTTCTGTTAAATGAAACAATAGGCCATACTAATCTACTCAAAGACTACACCCAATCATTTTCCAAAAACAACATACCAAAGAATAACAGAGACTCACAGTCATGCACCAACGACCAAACTAACGAAACTCAGGACTAAGAACTCATCCTCATCGAGAATGATGTCAACCAAGGGACCTCATGTCATCTCCATTCCACAACTTCCATTGGTATGAAGGCACGCCGAGACCTGCCAATTCAGGTGGAGTCGATGCCTGGTACCTACAACCTGCAACAAACAAAAGTGTCGAATACAAACATATATATAATCATATAAACAAACACATAGTGACAGAGAATTACAGCATAGCAGGGTACTCATTATGAGTAATACTACCCTGTCCCATCACAAAACACATCACACATATCCACATCAACTAGTTCATTGATAACTAATCAACCAGATAACACATAGTCAGATATTCGCATAGATCACGTAGTAAAACTAATCTACATAATCAATTAACCCATAATTGATCGCAACATAAACATAATGTACTAATTATAAAGTATCAACAATGTCATCATAGTACATATCAATGAGTATCATAACAGTGAGCCTACCATCAACATGTCTATCATACCCTAAGTATTTTGACTATTTTACCTTTATCTTCATGCTCCTTAACCTGACCACCTACACATCCAAGGTGAGAATGGAGGGGCACTATAGTTAAAATTACATGTTAAGAGTTTTTTTTGGCATGTCTAGTTCTTTTGCTGGGTAGTGAATAAGCTAGTTATTTAAGATCGTGGGAAGTTAGTTGTGGGAATTGGATAACATTTTTGCATGTGAGGATAACCATGGAATGAGTGGGTTTTAAGACTTTTGATTTTCTTATAGCTTGTTACTATATGCAACTTAGCATTTATAGGTATAACTGCATATTCATCTGTAATTTTGATGTAACTCCTCATGAACCAAAGGATTATAATTTATTGTGATAGATGTTAACACCCTCACCTGAAGCTTAACTCTTCACCTAGACAAGATCATAAGAATACTGGTAAAGGTCGCGAGGATGTTGTCTAAGTCAAGTCGCATATGCTTGAAGTTCCAAGTTTTTAAAACAAATCTTAGTAAATATGCTGCAAACATTGCATTTCATAAGATGACATCTCTGTGAGGCTTTCTAACAATATTTTGGGTGCCTTTTCTAAGCTTCCACATTTTTGCATGCATGTTTACCACTACAGTTCTAGCTACAACTTCCAACAGAACTCCTCTAACCTTTATGCTGCCATAGGTTGTGGAGCATGGCCTCACACCTACATATTACATTTTTGTAAAAAAATTTAAAGTCCATTCAATGAATTCATATTGTGGGTATCCTGTAGTCATTACTTTTGTAGTTACATAAAAGTTTCTAATCGATTATCAACAAATCCATTTTGCGCATATCCTGGGATAATTGCATTCATGAATTTTGTGTTGATGCAAAATGGGTACTTTTCCATTGGTATAATTTATCATATTATATTTGAAGGTTGTTACCTAGGACATGTCTATTAAACGAATGTTGTCTTTAGTCTTCAAATATTAGACTATCCTTTTAAAACTAAAGACCATGTTAGTGGTTGATTATATCTCCCTAATATATTGCCTTGTGAATTACTTAGGATATTGGTATTTAGGTTCCAAAGAATGATGGTACTAAGTGTTATTATAAAATTATATGAATCTCAGAGACATGAGTAGTATAGTTGTCTATATAAATAGACTTGGTATCCTATGGTGAATTGTGGTACATATTTGGTATATATAAATTGTATTGCATATGGTAGATCTTTACATATGTAGTATTGTTACTATTTTTGAATGGAAAGTAAATTTCCATTTTGATATGAATGTCAAGATATCAGTGTGTATGATTAGGACATTACAACTTCTAACATAATTCGTTGCACACTGTTGATAGGGCATTTTGCTTGTCGGTTGTCCTATATGGACTAAACTTATTAACCTGTTTCAACTTTATGGTGCATTTTATATTCAATGTAGTACTAAGTTTAGACATCTAGGAGAGAGGTAACATGAGTGTTGAAAATGGGGAACAAAGAATAGTAAGTTACTTTTCTAGCTTACGATCTAACATGTTAGTATAGGACTACATGTAAAAGATGCTTCAGCTGAAGATTTAAAATCAAACATAAGTGTATTCCTTATTTTGATTCTTATTCTCTAGACCATGTCATTTTTTCTGAGGACATGTGCATTAAGACAATATGCTTACATGGGCATTAAGGTAGTATGCTAGATTGTTAGTGATTACATATTGCACTAGATTCTTTCATGTCAAATTCAATCCTCTAGATCCTTTGTTGAAGGGTTAAGATTTCTCTAGTATGAGAGTTAGAAAAGGGAAGCTTAGTGCTTTATGGGTGGATGAAAAAGTGCCCTGATGATGCTCTCTCTCCTCTAACGAATGGGGAATACCTCTAATGATTGAGGTGTTTGGCATCGAATGTACAATTCATGTTAGTTTTTTTCCTCTAACGATTAAGGGGTACAACATGACTCTATATGTAATGAATAAGCATTGTGCCTTAATGATGAAAATATATCTATTTGGCTCTTAATATTTTTATTCAATTGTAAGGTGCTTTGTAAATGAGCCTACAAGGGCTTATTGAATGTAAAGGGACTAAGTCCTTATTAGTAGTTCAAAAAGCTATGTTATATAGCTTGTTGTAACATTCAATGTTGGATTTTCTTTATGAATAAAAGAAAAAACACATCTCTTATTGCTTTATTGATTATTATTCCTGATTATTAATTAATTTATATTCATTATTGCAATTTGTAGCATTATTTTATTGTTTAAGTTAGGATGGTCTTTATAGGTATGAATGATGTAAATTCTTTGAAAGTGGTCGTAGATGAGGAGATGGTTGCATTAAGAAAAATGATATATGGGATCTAGTACCTTCTCCTAATAGACATAAACCCATTGGATGCAAATAGGTGTTCAAGAAGAAAATTAGTTCAAATGGTAGTGTTGAGAAGTACAAGGTAAGATTGGTTGTGAAGGGATATTTCTAGGTTGAGGGAATTAATTATGGTGAGATTTTCTCCCTAGTTACTAAGCTGACATCCATTTATTTCTATTATCTATTGCTACAACATATTATCTTGAGTTTAAGAAAATGGATGTGAAGACAACTTTCCTTTATGGTGATTTAGAGGAAGAGATTTATATGTCACAACTAGAGCACTACATTGAAAAAGGTAAATAGCATTTGCTTTGTAAGTCGAAGAAATATTTGTATGGTCTTAAGCAATCTCTTAGGATGTGGTACCAAAAGTTTGGTTCTTTTGTGTTGGGTTTGGGATTTTTGAGGTCCAAATTGGATCGATACATCTATTATAAAATGGGTGATGATCATTTTCTCATTATCACATTATATGTTGATGATATGTTATTTTTTAGTAATGGGAAGGGTTTGATTTGTGAATTGAAGTCTCAAATTTTAGAACAATTTGAGATGAAGGACTTAGGGATAGCTAGGTACATCTTAGGGATGGAGATCAGAAGAGATAGAGCTAACACAAAACTTTAGTTGGGCCATAGATGTTAAATCAATGTTAGAGAGATTCAATATGTCAACTTGTAGGCTATTGTGTGTTCCTATTGTGATAGAGACAAAGTTATTAGTTGAGTAGTGTCTGACTTCTCCTAGTGAGATGGAGGATATGAGTAGAGTACCTTATGTTAGTGCAATTGGGAGTTTGATGTATGTTATATTTTGCACAAGACCAAACATTGTCTAAGCAATGGGAATCCTTAGCTGATTCATGGATAATCCTAGACAAGTACATTGAGATGCAATCAAGAGGGTATTTAGGTATTTGCAAGGTATTTCTAACCATTTATTATCATGGTTATCCTATATGGCTTGGCATTTAGTGCCTATACATGGATATGTGGATTTAGAATAGGCTAGAGATGTTGACAACAAGAGATCCACTAGTGGATATGTTTTTACTATATTTGGTAGTGCTATCATTTGGATGAGTAAGCATCGGTTCGTGGTCGATTTGTCCACTACAGAAGTAGAGTACATGGTAGCTACTTATGATTGTAGGGAAGCCATCTAGCATTCCTAATGTTCATTTTTAATATTTTTGTATGCATTCACTATTTCATCTTTTGTGCATTTTATCTTCTTATGGGAGAGTCAACATCCCATTTGGCTTAGGTGACATGGAATTTGTAATTAGTGGATTTTGTCCTCACATGAGGAGATAGGCATCCCACTTTGAGGTGGCATAGTTTGGCTATGTGTCAACATTTTGTGAAGTTGTAAGATCATTATGAATATGACAGATTCTTATGATGCATAAGAGCATGTAAGAGGGACATTACATTGGAATCTTGACTAGCATTATGATAGGTGTGGACACTTTTCATGGAGTATGTTTATACATTAGGGATGAAGAGAAATTGGGGCACCCAAGTTTGGTTGGTCAAATATGACATTTATGACATATGACATGTTGTAAGAGAATATACTAAATATAGTTGGGATGACCAAGACCAAAGGAGGGTGTTGGAATATGGGCTTTGAATTTGGGTGTCAGACCTCTCTTGTATTGGCTAATGGTTTTCCCAAACCATTTATGGTTTTTGGTTTGTGTTTCACCTATTTAATGGTGCTTGGAGTTGTAGTTTGTATGAGTTAATTTGTAGGTATTGTAATGCTATCGAAATCACTCTAGATTTGAATGTTGGTGATACTCCTATAAAGGATTTCTCTACAAGTATATTGTAACCATGTTTTTTACTGAATAATACATTGGGTTGCTTTGGAGCATGAGGTTTCTCCCTTAAAAGGGTTTTCCTCGCGTACACCTGTGTTATGGTATATTATTTATTTTATGTTTGTCTTTCTACTTTCTGTAATTATATAGATTGAGATTTTGCACAACACTCTCCTCTAAAGATTAGTGTAGGAAGTGTTTTAGTGTACCTTGCTTCCTTTCAATTTTAGTGAAATATGTCTTTATTCAATAATGCCAGCTTGGTAATCTAGCATAGTGCTTGATTTGTATATGTGTTGCAACACTAACTATACAATTGCTAAATTTGAGAGTAATTTGAACATAGTTCTTAATAATGTTGTAAACAATACATCATCACAAATGGTTGCAATACCCCTATCTTTGATCTTGACATCCAAACAGAACTTATGGTCTCCTCCAATGTTGGGGAGATCCAAGCATGGAAGAATGCTTCAACTATTCACAAGATGCAAATACCATCATTCACTAGCTTTGTGGAAATGCCACTGGTAGTAGAGCTTGGTAGGGCAAGTGCTTCATGCACTACAAGAGTTATTCTTTTAAATTGGATAACTAAATACCAACACAAGGATTGCTTACAATATAGGGAAGGCCACAAGTGAGCCTAATGTGTTTACTAGGGCGGTTAATAAGCTTTTCACAAATCTGTCAAATGAGGCCCTTCAATCCCCTCTTTGATATTCTTTTTGGATGCATTAGACATTCACTTTTGATGCATTTGTTGACTAAAAACAATAAAAGAAAGTGCTCTTCTAAAGAAGATCCTAGAAACCTTGTGTTGAAACTCAAGGGAAGCTCATATAGTGATCACAGTAATTCAAAGAACATGCGATTCAGATGTGGCTCTATCGGCACCTCATATCTATCATGCCAAGTAGACAATTGTAAAACAAATCTCACTGTTTCTAAGCATTAGCATAGAAGGCACAAAGTATGCAAGGCACATTCCAAGAGTCTCAACACCCTCATTAGAAATATCATGAAGCTTGAAATGAAATACATTAATTATGAGTACTAACACTAGATACAAATCTAGTATCTAATTGAATGTGTGTATAAATTATTTCGTTAAACATAAAGATGACTCGATGTTTTGATTCCACGTGATTGCACGTCGATGTTTTGAGAGCACGTTGATTTCCCACATCGGACAAAATTTTGGAATCCTTGAATGTTTACTCTGTTTATCATCTCTTATATATGTGTTTGTTGAGTGAAATGTTAAGCACAACGAAATGGCGTTTGCAGTGATTGTCACTTGCATTTTATCAGTGGCAATTGTATTTCTATTAGGAAGAAGAATAATATGGAGGAACAATAACAAACAACTGCCACCAGGAGCATTTGGATGGCCCATCATTGGTGAGAGTAGCAGTTTTATCAGATCTATTAATTCCCCACATGAACAACTCCGTCGAAAGTTCATTGATGAACATGAGAGCAGGTAATAGCTACTATTCTGTAAGAGTGAAAATATTGTATAGATGATCCTGTCTAGATGAAAAATAGTTAGCCTAGTTCTTATTGAGCAAATCTATCTGTAAGAAAGTACTGCATCTCATGCTTATAGATTAGTATGATTCTTCATTTCTGCTGTAAATGTTTATATATTTTTCCATTTTTCTTATCGAGTTTATCTCATTTTATAATTGAGTGTTTCAGGATTTAATTGTGTGATAGTTTTTTTCTCTCACATTCTATGATTTATCATCAAAAGATCATGGAGTGTGATCCGAAACGTTGAGAAAAAAAAACTATCACACAGTTAAATTCTAAAACACTCAATTACAATATTATGCTATAGAAATTTCATGTTTATTATCTCATTTACTCACGAAACTTATTTTGTGCCTAATTTTTCGAGTCCATCTCACCCCATTGTAATTCCAACAAACATTGTTCGGTGCATTAAAGCTTAATATGTTTCAATTTTTGTTCTGATTACAGCTTTATTCTATGAAGCATGTTATAATTCATGAACATTTCAATATGGGTTGGTTTTGGAGGTTTCATTAAAGTGGATGATATTTAAGTAGAGTGATTTCAAGTGGATGATTAGAGTGATTTCAATGTGGATTGGTTTTTGAAGTTTCATAATGATTACTAAACAGGAGCTGTGGCAAAATTGTTTTCAAATCTAATTAATGAAATTGAAATACATGCAGGTATGGGCCCATTTTCAGATGCAATTTGTTTGGAAGACCGAAGACAATTATATCGGTTGATCCAGAGTTCAGTAAATACGTTCTGCAAAACGAGGGAAGGCTGTTTCAAGCCAAATACCCGAGCTCTTTGGTAAAACTTATAGGCAAATATGGTCTACTGGATGTTCATGGAGAACTCCAGAGAAAACTTCATGGAACTGCTGTGAATTTGTTGAAGTATGAGAATCTGGAGTCTGACTTCATGGAAGACATACAGCATGTATTTGTCAATGGCATGAACAAATGGGAACAACAGAGAGACATCCCTCTTCAGCACAAGTGCCATCAGGCAAGCCCACAAATGTTAATGGGTGGTTACTTCTTTTAATTATCTGATTTTTGTTTTGATTCGAATCTTTTTGTCTTTCAGCTTGTTCTTAACTTAATGGGGAAAAAATTGCTGGATTTACCCCCTGCTGAGGAGTTGAAAGATATATATAAAGCTTTTGACGAATACGTGGGAGCGGTCCTCTGCTTGCCCATCAATATTCCTGGAACTGCTTTTGCAAGGGGATTTAAGGTATGTTCTACTTAACAATGGTGTGTGTATTTTGAATCTGTAAAACTTTTAGCCTTCCCCTTTCAAATTAAAATGTAAATCTCTTTCTTTTTCTATTTTTCTGCCTTGCTGGGTTAGAATTTGCAATCTTCATACTTTGCTGCTAAGTTATATGATAATGAATCACGTGATCCAAAACGTTTTTTTTGTTTCCGAAAACTTAGAAATTCAATACCTACCATTCGTAATACCTATTATTCTTACTATCTACCAGTCTTAATGGGCTGTTCTTAAATATCATCTATTTTAACAGTCAAATGTCAATTTTGACTAATAAAATAGGATAAATATTTACCACTTTTTGTTGTGGATGAGGTGCAAATTTATTTTTTATTTTTGGTAACTCAGAGGTGTCCAGCAACTCAGCCCAGTGACCCCCCTCACCTTACCTTGGTCTTACTTACTGCCAAGTTGGGGTTCGAGGGAGAGCGAGCTGAGGCAAGACTAGTCCTCTGGGGATGAGTGCCGCAGCCCGCAAGCCACGCTCATCAGGTGAACCCAGTATAGGTGCTTCGAACCTGCGACCAATAGGGAGCAAACCTCAGGCCTGGGCCGTCACGTGCGGACTCGTAGATGAAATGTAAAATTACTATTGGCTGTTTGACCATTGAAGTGGATGATATTTAAGTAGAGTATTCCTGATCATGTATCTTCGCCATTTCTAATCAAGGATCTTTGCTAATTTTTGGTTACTGAAATCACGTTGCATTGCAGGCAAGGAAATTCTTAATAAAAAAGATTTACGAGTGTATGGAGGACAGAAGACAACATCCAGAAGTGAGCCGAAATGATCTGTTAACCAAACTTTTGAGAGAAGGCATCTATTCTGACGAGATCATTGCAGATTTAATATTGTTTTTGCTCTTTGCGGGTTTTGAGACTTCATCGACAACCATGGTATTTGCTGTGAAGTTTCTGACTGAGAATCCGGAGGCATTGAAGGAGATCAGGGTGAGTGTACAGAAAAGTCAATGTGATCACCTTTTACTTGTAACGATGATCTGAATTGGGAATTGGGAATTGTAAATGGACAGGAAGAACACGATGCGATCTTAAAATCTAAAGGCAAACACCATCAAAAGCTAACGTGGGATGACTATATGTCAATGAAGTTCACTCAATGCGTAAGTAGACAATTATTTTATTAATTATTTAAATATAAAAGACATTCCCACTACCCATTGAATGAAAATTTGGGTCGTTGTCACCAATTTTAAATATATTATATTACTAATTCTTTTTATCATTGCAGGTTACAAAGGAAACACTTCGTATAGCTAGTGTTGCTCCCGGTCTCTTCAGAGAATCCAAACGAGACATTGTATACAAAGGTCTGTCTATTAATGAATGAATGAGTTTTAATGACATTCACGAGGCCAAACAGCCGCTGCCTTAAGACACATTCAAAATCTTTTTGATGTCGACTCTTCTACTATGTATCTTGACCAAGAAGTCGGTTGTTATGTGGAGCTTTGCTTCCTCAAAGAGCTCGTTTAAACTTCCACTCTTTAAGAATTTCTTTTCTTACTTTTAAATACATGTCGCAATTGGATTACATAGATATCTATATCAGTCGCTTTTATTTTGTCACAAAGATTTTTTATTTTTTTAAGTGAGGTTAAATATTATTTTGTAAAGGTCTTGTGTAAATATATTGATACGATTTAATAGAAAATTGACTTATACAATAATCAATTTTCAATTTTATTGGATTAATATATTTTTAGAGCAATCTAAATAATTACTATTATGTTTAATATAAAAAATTATAAAATTTCTTAATTAATGATATTTAATCAATGTAATTTGTGATGATTTTATTATTAATAATAGGTTATACATACATATTTTCTATGGACATATTTAAATATAATTTAATGATTTTATGTTAATGCAGATTTTATTATTCCAAAAGGATGGCTAGTGTATATATTCTTGAGTGCCCAGCATTTGGATGAGAAGTATCATTTTGAAGCTAACAAGTTCAACCCATGGCGCTGGGAAAACGAGGGTCTTGTATGTGGGGAAATAAATGACAATTTGTTTAGAACAAGTTAATGGATATATTTTGATGTAACTAATTATTGTTCATTGTTAATTAATTGCAGGAAGTTTCTCAAAATCCTCGGTATATGCCATTCAGAAAAGGGGCTAGACTTTGTCCAGGATATCATTTGGCTCGATTTGAAATTGCTCTCTTCCTTCACAACTTAGTCACTAAATTCACGTAAGATTGATATACATTTTAATTTTTTTATGCTTGTACATAAAGCCCTTTTAAATTCATTTTTTTCTAATTATTTTGTATTTATATGTATGACTACAATGAATAGATGGGAGCCACTAGAAGATTATAGTGCCACACACTTCCCTCTTCCTAGTATGACAAAGGGATATCCAATTCGTTTACATACTCGAACACTAGAATGAGGAGAGCTCAAGACATTTCTCCATAATTTTTATTATCTTAAATAAAATGTTGAGTATTATAGACAATTATAATAATTATTGAAATGAGACAATGATATGTAATATTTTTTTGAAATTGATACTTCTATATTAGAAATACATAATTGAGAATAATGAATTACTGGTATTTGTCATGTAAAGATTTTCATTTAATTGTGCTCTCAATGCCACATGCATTCTTTTCTTTTCATTATGATTAATATTTTAATTTCATCTTTGATACCATAGCTCTTTTATAATCAATTTTAATCCATATATTTAGAATTTTAATGAACCTTAGATTTAGTCTATGTATGTTTAAATTAATTTCAAGATAACATATATAATCATTTACATTAAAATTAATTTTCTTCATAAATATTGGTAAAAAGTATAAAATAAATAAAAGAACATTTTAATTATATTACTTGCTATAATATATTTGTCACGTCTCAAACTTTGATCCATTCTGAACTTATTATAATTTGAACTATTTTATGGATAATTGTGTGTGGATTATAGATAAATGTTATTTTATTTTGAAAAGATGAGATAAGTGAATATTATTTTGTTTTGAAATGATGAAATATATTGAATATTATTTTATTTTGAAATGATGAAATATAATGCTTTAGCTATTTGGACACTAACCTATTAATGGAAAATCTGAGTTTCATGAGTTGTTGGTTGTCGAATACAAGGGTGTAGTTAAGGTAGAGGTGGTTAGCTACATGGCAGGATTGGGATGCAATGGACTCTATCTTGCACACAGGCACTTAGATGGCATATAGTTGCATTGTCGTTGCATAAATTAATTAATTGATATATTGCCTTCTTATTTTAGTAGAAAAGAAAATCATTGTTATATTTTATAGTTGTTATTTAATTAATTGTTAGTTAAATATTAAAAATGCTCATGGTGAAATAAAAGTAGTTTTAATTTATTTATAAAGTAATTTTTATTTAAAATTATATGTGAAGGAAAGAATTATATTTATTATTATTTATTGTTTTTAGAGATAACTGTTTGACCAATAAATAAATAAAATTGTGCTTGGTTATTAATTTTATGTTTTTCTAAAATAGAATATGCATTTTTATTTGATAAAATAGAGATAATTCATAGAAAAAGAAAACAAACTTAGAAAATAAAACAAAAGATAAAAATAAAGAAAAACTTATAAAAAGACTCAAAATTAGAAAAAAACACAAAAATAAAGCAAAAAAAAAAAACTAAAAAAGATAGAAAGAAAGAGGTGAGAAGAAAAGAAAGTTATTAAAAAGAGAAAAACCCTCTCATTCTCACACACAATATTCATTCACAAGAAACAAGAACATAGGAAGAGAAAATTGGAGATTTAGTAAAGGAAGCAAGAGAGGAATGGGTGGAAGAAGAGGAGAACAGGAAAGGATTCAGTCACTGAAATCATATTATATAGGTTTTTTATTCAATCCGTAATGTCATATTGTTACTGTTAAAATCAGTATTACTGTTATTATTTTCTTATGATAATATATATAAATTGTTGTATATACTTACTATCACTATTCTTATTAAATATATATTTGTATTACTTTAAAAATTATTGTTATTTATATTACTGTTATTATGGAAATACCAATTATTAAATTTGTTATTGATACAATTGTCATTAACTAGTATTGCTTTACATTTTTTCTATTTACTGTTAGTGTTATTATAATTTTATTATATTTTTATTATTGTATGTTATTGACCGTTATTATGTAATATTATGTATATACAGTAATATATATTGTTAACTTAAATTATTTTTATGTCAGAATACTGTATATATCATACACTGTTGTTATTGTGTATATATTATATTATATATTGTTATAGTTTTAATTATTTTTTTAAACTGTTTATAAAAATTTACCAGTGATTATGAATGTTGTGCATATAATAGAGTAGATACTGGTATTTAATTTTGTTTTAAACTATAAATGAAAAAAATTACAGTGAATTTTAATGGTCAAACCACGGCCAAAAGAGGTCGTGGAAGGGCATCAACCCTCTCCACAGGCCTTATGGCCTGTGGGAAGGGTCACTGCCCAACCACGACGGTCTCCATTATGAAGGCCGCAGCCTCATAGAGGCTACAGTGCTCCATAGTGGAGGTCGTCGGCCCCCTTTATTGCAGTTTACAATCTTGTAAAACTTTAAAATTATTCTTAAGTCTATGAAATTTCTTATATATATACTTCGTTGTATACTGTATTAAGTATGAAATACTTCTAGTCGCTGTCATTCGATGCCAATATATGTTGTGCAGTCGCTTCTAATTATAATCTATCACTGTATGATTTGTAATATATATATATATATATATATATATATATATATATATATATATATATATCTTTGTTGCCTGAGACTAGATGCATAATTTGTTGTAAACAGCATAAGTTAATTTCATTGTATGAATATAATGACTGTAATTTTTCTATATATATATATATATCAATTTTCCATTAAAACCAATCCAATAGGAAAAAGGCATATTTTACTATGATTTTCCTTTAACAAAAACAAAACACTCATCTGGAAACGTGAAATGAAAATAAACTCACAATGATAGAATAAAATTATTTTAGTAAACTGATAACTGTGTATATTTTAAATGCTTCCATTGACTTGGAAAGAATGATTCTATCAACATGGAGTTATAGGAAAACTAGTAAGATTGATTTTTATTTCAAACAATCATTTTATATCACAAAACTAGAAACAACTTTTATTTTGATAGATTATTACATATCACTGAAATTGTAAACTTAGTTTCTTGACAAAAACATGCAAACTAGAATAATAAAACTTGTGAGTAAATTCTATCTTTCTGAAAAGGACACATTGTTAGTGAATGCTTTAAATCTTAAACAAACTATTCCTTTTGAATTATGTGAAATGTATATTTATTTAATGTGTAATTTACTTTCGGGACAAGATGTCAATTATGGGCTCTCAAAGATGGTAATTTATTTTTTCTAAATTACCACTTTTGTTATTTATTGATTTGGCCAAAGCTAGATGTACCATTGAAATAGATGGATTAGAAAAGCCTAGATTTTATGTTATATGTCTCTACCACATCCTACATGCAAGAAATATGTCATTCTAGTTATTAGGAATGCATATAGGCATTAGGCTTGCATCAAGAGTTCCCTCCTACCTTTACCATTCCAGGTTGCTAGGCTCCTCGTGTAGGGTTGGGGCTTTCTTCAAGTTAGGAAGAAACCCGGGGAAGTTCAATACTTTGTGGTTGGGTGGAAAAAGTACCTTAACCACACTCTTGGCCTCGGCTTGCGGAAGACCAGTGGGGTCATGGATGTTGAGGACAGAGCTTCTTATGTTATTTGATTAATGATGTATATTCCATTGTATTATTCTTTGTATGGCTTACATAGCCAATCTGTAATTTTATAAATACTCTCATTGATGTAATTGATGTAATATCTTGTACTTAGAACATTGAACAGATGTAATGTAACACTCTTTTTGTGTATGTAATTGTACTACTTTATTATGGAAATTTTCCATTATTGTACAACTATGGATATTCTGATTAATAAAATGATTCACTTTCCTTATTTGGAATAAGTATTGCTTTTTGGTTTACTATTTTTAGTATGTGAGTTTTTCGTGCTTTACATTTGGTATCAAAGCTAGGTTAAACTCTAGGACCTTCGCCTATTTATGTTAAAAATGTGAATGTGTGTAGATTGATCAAGATGGAAACTAGGTACACTTACCAAAGTGGAGGGTCCCGTGGTGATCCAAATGAGAGATTGGATCAAATCCTAGCCCTGTTGGCCCAATAAGGAACCAAGATGGACAGTCTGGAACAAGAAATTTATTCAAGTCAAGCGGGACAGAACCCAGATGGAAATGGAGGCAACAGAAACAAAGCTAACGCAGTAAACTTTGAAACTGAAGGAAATCCCAATAAGCAGGAGAGAGTAGCTGAGGAGTTGGGCAAGGACCTTAAGAAGGTTACCGCACCGAAATTTGATGGCAAAACAATTGGAGATGGGGCGGAGTCATGGATTATAGAAACAGAGAAGTACTTTGCCCTTCGTAACTTGTCCAATGAGACTAAGGCTATTTGGGGATCATATTAGTTCATCGGTGAGGCAACCACTTGGTGGGATAATGAAAAGGCTAAGAAGTGGTTGTTTCCAGGGTAGGTAACTTGGGAGCAATTTCTGTAGCTATTTAGGAAAAGATGGCTACCCCAACTATATTTCAACAAAAAGATGACCAAATTTTAGAATCTCACCCAAGGGGGAAAGATAGTGACACAATACTGGGAAAGATTTTCCCACCTGCTCAAATATGTACCGGAATACCAATTAGATGAGAGGTTCCGGATTCAAAAATTTATCATGGAGCTAAGGCCTCAAATTGGGGTTGATGTAGACATTCACAACCCTTCCACCATGGATGAAGTATTTGAAAAAGAAATTAAATAGGAACAAAAGCTATAACAGGTTTCCAACTACAGAAAGAGCAGGGATGCTAAGTATGGAAACAACAAATTTTAGGGGAACAATCAGAATAACAATAATCAGAATCAGAATAATCAAGGAAATAATAATAACTGACAGATTAGGAATCTCAAAAGGGGAAATAACTCTCAGGACCGCAATGATGGGAATCAGAACAATAATAAGAGAGCGAATTACAACAATAATAATAACAACAATAGGAGAGATGCATCAGATAAACCCAAAGAACCCCGCAAAGGTTGTTACACTTGTGGTGGTGAGCATTATGCTAGCGTGTGCCCATAGAGGGGAAATAATTAGAAGAATAGGAACCAACATCATATCCATGTGATAGTTGACAATCGCCAAGCTGATTTCCATGCGACACCAATCCAATGTACCGATAAGCTGTTCGGTTGCCCTATTTCTATCTTAATTAACACTGGAGCCACAGAATGTTTCGTAGATCCTAATGTCATTTCTAAGTTATCTATTAAACCCAGTTATATGGCTAACCATGGAAGGTTCAATATGGAAATTGGGTAGAGAAAAAGATAGAGCTTTGTCTAGCTTGTAGCGAACCAGAACTTCTGAGCTTTCAAACTCAAGTTAACCTATATGTGGCACCCCTAGGGTCCTATGATGAAATTTTGGGAATTAATTGGCTCACCAAGCATAAGTCCATAGTGGATTGTGAAGGGAAAACTGTGAAATATTTAGATGATCAAGGAAACCAAGTAGAGATTCATGGTTTGAAAAGGCCCTTAGTACTTAGGCAAATCTCTGCCATGCAGCTGAATAAAGCTAATAGGAAAGGGTTTGCTATATATGCAGTTAAGGTTAGAGACCTTGATAACTCGGAGCCATCAGTTAATGATTATCTTATTGTGAAAGAGTTTCAAGATGTATTTCCAGATGAGCTAACCGAGTTACCACCGAAATGGGAATTTGACTTCTTGATAGATTTGCTACCCAGAGCTGAGCCTCAGTCAAAGGCACCTTACCAAATGACTACCATTGAATTATATGAGTTGAAGGCACAGTTACATGAGTTATTAAATCAGGGATTCATAAGGCCAAGTGTGTCTCCATGGGGAGCTCCAGTCATTTTTGTGAAAAAGAAAGATGGAACCTTGAGGTTATGTGTTGATTACAGGATGCTCAACAAGGCTACCATTAAGAATAAATATCTGCTCCCTAGAATAGATGAATTGTTCAATCAGATGAAAGGAGCCAAGGTGTTCTTGAAGATCGATCTAAGATTGGGATACCATCAATTAAGGATAAAAGATGAGGACATATCTAAGACTACATTCAGGACTCGGTACGGACACTATGAGTTCACTGTGGTACCATTTGGGCTAACCAACACCCCAACAACATTTATGAACAAGATGAATAGCGTCTTCTAAGACTATCTCAATGATTTTGTGTTAGTATTTTTTGATGACATTTTGATATATTCCAAATTATTGGAAGAACATGATAAGCACCTGAGAATAGTGTTACAACATTTGAGGGAACATAATCTTTTTGGAAAGTTGTCTAAATGCACTTTTTATCAAAGTAAGGTGCACTATTTAGGCCACGTCATTTCAACGGACAATTAGCAGTGGATCCAGAAAAGATCAAGGTGATCATGGAGTGGCCAACACTACAGAATGTAATGGAAGTTCAGAGCTTTATGGGACTTGTCAGCTATTACAGGAAGTTTGTAAAGGGATTCTTGACAATTGTAGCACCCATCACCTCGCTCCAAAAGAAAGGAAAGAAATTTGAATGGAGTGACAAGTGTGAATAGGCATTTCAACTTTTGAAGGAGAAGCTCACAACTGCACCTATTATGACTGTGCCAGACCCAAATGGGTTCACTGTGATAATTGATACTTCAGGAGAGGGTGTAGCAGGAGTACTTATGCAGGATAGACAGGTGGTGGCATATGAATCTAGAAAATTGAAACAACCTAAATTGAACTATGCACCACACGATTTGGAGTTGGCTGCCATAGTGCATGCCCTTCAAATGTGGAGACACTACCTTTTAGGGAATCCATTAGAATTGAAAATAGACCATTTGGGACTTAAGTACATCTTCACTCAGCCCAACCTAAATGCTTGACAGAGAAGGTGGTTGGAGTTTTTGAGTGAGTATGATTTTGGTATTGAAAATATAAAGGGAAAGGAAAATAGAGTAGCAGATACCCTTAGCAAGAGGAGACATCTTGCAGTTATGCTCACTATAAGATCAAATTTTAGACAGCAGGCGATTCAGGCTTTACCAAGAGATCAACATTATGATAGGGTGAAACAAGCCCTAGAGTAGGATCCCTCGAATCATAGATTTGATGGATATATGTTTGAGATAGATGGACTCTTAAGGTACATCAGGGATGGATGTATGTTCCTAACTCAGGAGTGTTGAGGAAGCTATCACACTCGAAGAATTTCACAATGCACCATACTCAGGGCACCCCGGTTTGATGAAAATGATAGAAGGACTAAGACCCTTGTACTTCTGGCCAGGACTCAAGAAGGATGTTACCAAATTTGTAGCCCGATGTTTAGAATGCCAGTGAGTTAAGGCTAAGCATGTTCATCCGATGGGACTTTTATACCCACATAGTGTGCTAGAGTATAAGTGGCAGATAATCAGTATGGATTTTATTCAGGGGTTGCTTATGACCAAGAACTAACATGATGTCATCTTGTTTGTTGTAGATAAATTGACAAAAGTGGCTCACTTTATTCCTGGGAATCTCAAGGATGGATAATTGATCATAGCCAAAAAGTTTGTGCAAGAAATTTTATGTTTGCATGGAGTGCCAGAAACAATCATCTCTGATCGTGACACTCAGATGACTTCTAGATTCTAGACGACGTTGAATGCATCTTTAGGGACCAAATTGAACTTCAGTTCAGCCTATCATCCTCAAACTGATGGTCAGATGGAGAGGGTGAATCAAGTGGTGGAGGACCTCCTAAGAATGTATTGCATGTACCAGCAACATAAGTGGGAGGAGTACCTTTCCTTAGTGGAGTTTGCGTATAATAATTCGTATCATGCCTCCCTAGGAATAGCACCTTTTGAGGCTTTGTATGGCTATAAATGTCGTACACCTATCAATTGGGATAAGGTGGAGGACAGGATAGTAATTGGGCCAGAGATGTTGAAAGAAACAGAGGATCAGATGAAGTTGATTAAGGAGAAATTGAAACAGGCTTCAGATCGCCAAAAGAGCCATGCAGATAAGAACAGAACCTTTAGACAGTTCTCAACAGGGGATAAGGTCTTCTTGAGAGTTTGACCTCAGAAAAGTTCCATTTCATTTGGCAAGGGTTCCAAGCTTGCCCCTAGATATGTTGGACCATTTGATGTTTTGGAAGTTTTGAAACAAACTTAGAAAATAAAACAGAAGATAGAAACAAAGAAAAACTTAGAAAAAGACTCAAAATTAGAAAAAAAAAAAACACAAAAGAAAAGAAAAAATAAAAACTAAAAAAGATAGAAAGAAAGAGGTGAGAAGAAAAGAAAGTTATTAAAAAGAGAAAAACCCTCTCATTCTCACACACAATATTCATTCACAAGAAATAAGAAAAGAACAGAGGAAGAGAAAATTGGAGATTTAGCAAAGGAAGCAAGAGAGGAATGGATAGAAGGAGAGGAGAATAGGAAAGGATTCAGTCACCAGAAAGTGTATTATACAGGTTTTTTATCTAATCCGTAATGTCATATTGTTACTGTTAAAATCAGTATTACTGTTATTATTTTCTTATGATAATATATATAAATTGTTGTATATACTTACTGTCACTGTTCTTATTAAATATATATCTCTATTACTTTAAAAATTATTGTTATTTATATTACTGTTATTATGGAAATACCAGTTATTAAATTTGTTATTGATACTATTGTCATTAACTGGTATTGCTTTACATTTTCTCTATTTATTGTTAGTGTTATTATAATTTTATTACTGTATGTTATTGACCGTTATTATGTAATATTGTGTATATATGTTAATATATACTGTTAAACTTAAATTATTTTTATGTCAGAATATTGTATATATCATACATTGTTGTTATTGTATATATATTATATTATATACTGTTATCTAGTTTTAATTTATTTTTTAAACTATTTATAAAAATTTACCAGTGATTATGAATGGTGTGCATATAATAGAGTAGATACTGGTATTTAGTTTTGTTTTAAACTATAAATGAAAAAAATTATAGCAAATTTTAATGGCCAAACCACGGCCAAAGGAGGTCGTGGGAGGGCATTGACCCTCCCCACAAACCTTACGACCTGTGGGAAGGGCTACTGCCCAACCATGGCGGTCTCCATTATGGAGGCCGCAGCCTCATAGAGGCTACGGTGCTCCATAGTGGAGGTCGTCGACCCCCTTTATTGCAGTTTACAATCTTGTAAAACTTTAAAATTATTATTCAGTCTATGAAATTTTTTATATATAATTCGTTGTATACTATATTAAGTATGAAATACTTCTAGTCACTGCCATTCGACACCAGTATATGTTATGCAGTCACTTCTAATTGTAATTTGTCACTAGATGATTTGCAAAAGCAATTAAACAAGAACAAAAGCTACAATAGGTTGCCAAATACAGAAAGAGTAGGGATGCTAAGTATGGAAACAAGAAATTTCAAGGGAACAATCAGAATAGTAATAATCAGAATTAGAATAATCAAGGCAATAATAATAACTGACAGATCAAGAATCTCAAAAGGGGAAATAACTCTCAAGACCGCAATGAGGGTATATGCAGGATCATCGTGGGCCAAACAGTGGCAATGGAAAAAAAAATCATGTCTTTACTTTGCCAAATTCACGAATTGGCCAACTTTAACTTTCATAGGCATGTTAAAAATATCTGTTTTGGTTTGGATAGAAAAAAAAAATAGATATCCAGTTGGAACAGCTATTCGTTTTAAAATGGATATCCATTTTGTGGGTCTCAAAATGGATATCCATTCTCCAAAAGCGGATATCCATTTCCTGGAACTATACAAATGGTTTTTTTATTCTTTTCATTATTTTATGCTTAGAACTTACAATGAAACTTGCAAATTTCTATTGTTACATGGTTAACATCTTTTCAACCAATCGACAAAGTTGCGTCTGTTTAAAATTTGAACCTCTCTCTCTCTCTAGTAATCCCTAGTGAGTTTCGTTTGCAATGTGTTAGATTCACTAAGAAAACCTTAGGCTTGATGTTGAATTGGTAGTGGTTGGTAAAGCTATACATGAGATCTAAATTGAATTCATAGAACCAAGTAGTAATGTGTCAAACCATACAAGGGCATATTATATCAATGTGGAGGGAAAATTCTTAGCAAGGACATAATCATCAATGGTGACAATTGTGGCTTGGACAAAGAAGTGTCTCATATGTGCAATGAGATCGTCTTGGACATTATATTATCAAATTTAAGCAAGACCATTTTATAAGGACATGGTTGTAAGATGACGTCAATTGATAGTGGTAATTTAATCCATCCTATTGATGAGGAAGGAGGAGGAGCAGGGTTAAGGTCTTCTAATTGCACTTACAACACCTTGAGTTTTTTGTAGATATAATTATAATTGGGAATATGTGTTAGATAAATGTCACATGGTAGAGGGATGGTGTCAGGATGAGTGATGATCGTTGTGGCAATGTTATGGTCAAATGTGTTATGAAAAGGAGGTGGCATGGGTAGTGGGCTATCAATGTTCAGAAAGGGTTAGGGAGGATGTAATGGAGGAAGGGATGTGTGTCATGGTATGATGTCTCAAGGAATGGGAGAAAGGATGGTGATTCATAAGATAATATGAATAATCATGGTAGAGTGAATTGGCATTGTGCTAACTGTAGCATGTCATGGGGTGAATCATGTGTTAATACAGGTTGTGGAGTGAGAAAGGGGTGGTATGCGTATGTTTGAATGGAGTAATGAGGTGATTTAATTGGTGATGACCGAGGTGAAGCGATGGGTAAGGTGTCTTATGTGGGATTGCTAGAAAGTGTGATTGGTAATGGTGGGGATAGCTAAATGTCATCTTCTAAGGGTCCAAAGGTGAGGAAAGTGTAAGATGGGGATATGGGATAATCCATGGTTTAATGATTATTCAAGGGAGACTCCTTAAAATGATTATCGATGATGGTGTCGATAGGGGGAATGGAGTATATGAATGTAGGTGTGGGAATGTGAGCTATGACATTGGGATTGGATTGGATGAATAATGGAAAGTAGGGACACTTGTCTAGTGATGGAAGGAACCACATGATCAAATGATGTTTGGGGAAGGGTTTTTCTTAGGAAAGTAAGGATTTGGGTGAGGGTCTAGGGTTTGGTGGAGAAGAATTTATGGAAAATTTGGAGGTCATTAAAATTGACATGAATAGAAGTACAAGACATCCATGCTAAATATAAATGGTAGGCTCAAAATAGGATAACTAGGACTATGATTATGAAGATGGAAAGAAAAGTCAACAACAATAGTATGATATAGGGATAGGATTAGAAAAAATGAGTACTACAACTAGCAAGAGGAAAGTGAGGACATAATGCAAAGTTAACATGGCATGAACGCTCTTGGAAGGCTAAGCATGGACTATAATAAGATTGAACTAGTTGGATCTGTTAGGCTCACCAAATGAAAGAACCTTAAAGGTTAACCTTAATTAGGTAAGGTTATTCTTGAGTGTGGTTGTTTGTGCAACAATGTGTAAATTAATGTTACCTAAGGATAAATCTAACTATACTAACATTTTAATAACCATGAGAGCTAGGACTAACAATTAGACTAAAAACTTGACAAACAATACAACTTGGACACATGTAGGACTTGGAAAATGAAAAAGAATAAGTATTAAATGTGGAAAACAATAAAAAAGTGGTATTAGTTTCACCTATGTATAGAAGTGGTCTTTATGAAAGATGCTTAGAATTATGCTCTATATCTATTTGTGAAGTTTGGAGGTGATTGGACCTAAACGATATAACCACCATATGCAAAATAGCCTACCTAATAGGTATGTGCATGGAAATGGAGAGAGAGAGAGAGAGAGGGGATATAGAGATGGAGAGATAGAGAGGATTGAGAGAGAGAGAATCCTAGTTTTCTTGTTTTCATTTCTTTCATGCGGGGAGAGATAGGGAGATATAGGAATGATAGGGGGAGAGAGGCAAGAGAGAGATAGGGAGGGATAGCTAGGTAGAGAGAGATAGAGAGGAGAGAGATAGGGAGAGATAGAGGAGACATTGGGGAGAGATAGGGAGATAGAGAGTGAGCGAGATGTCTAGAGAGATAGGGAGATAGAGGAAGGATAGGGGAGAGAGAGGCAAGAGATAGGTAGAGAGAGAGAGTAGATAGATTGGGAGAGATAGAGGAGACAGAGGGAGAGATACGGAGATAGAGAGTGAGTGAGATGTCTAGAGAGATAAGGAGAGAGATTAAGAGGTAGAGGGATGACAGAGAGAGGGAGATAATGGATAGCTACTTGGAGATAGAGGTTTAGGGTTGCTCAGGTTTAGGGTTTATGGGTTAGGGATTAGCGGCATTATTTAGGGTTGAGGGATTTAAGAGAGAGAGAGAGACTTCTTTTGACATGCAACTATAAACCCTGAATAATTCCCCTAAACCCTAACCCCTAAAACATAAACCCTAAATAATGCCCCTAATCCTTAACCCTAACACCTAAACCCTAAACCTGAGAAACCCTAAACCCCTAAATCCTAAACCCCAAACCCTCAAACCCTAAACACTAAATCCAAGCAACCCTAAACCTCTATCTCCCTATCTCCCTATCTCTATCATTCATCTACCTCTCAATCTCTCTCCCTATGTCTCTATCCATGTCCCTCACTCTCCATATCCCTATCTCTCCCTATGTCCCTAGCCATGTCCCTCACTCTCTATATCTCCCTATTAGTCCTCTCTCTCTAAACACTAAACCCTAAACCTCTAAACCTTAACCCCTAAACCATAAACCCTAAACCCTGAATAATGCCCCTAAAGCTTAGCCCCTAAACCATAAACCCTCAACCCTAAATAATGCCCCTAAACCTTAACCCCTAACCCCTAAACTCTAAACCTAAGCAACCCTAAACCCCTATCGCCCTATCTCTCCCTTATATCACTATCTCTATCATCCCTCTACCTATCAATCCTTCCCCCTATTTCTCTAGATATCTTGCTCACTCTCTATCTCCCTATCTCTCCCCTTTGTCTCCTCTATCTCTCCCTATCTGTCTCTTCTCTCTCTCTATCTAGATATCTCCAAACCTGAGAAACCCTAAATCCAATCAACTCTAAACCTTTATCTCCCTATCTCTCCCCTATCTCCCTATCTCTATCATCCCTCTACCTCTCAATCTCTCTCCCTATGTCCCTGGCCATGTGCCTCACTCTCTATCTTCCTATCTCTCTCCTCAGTCTCCTTTATATCTCCCTATTATTCCTCTCTCTTTATAAACCCTAAACCCTAAACCTCTAAACCTAAACCCCTAACCCATAAACAATAAACCCTAAACCCTAAATAATGCCCCTAAACCCTAACCCCTAACCCCTAAACCTGAGAAACCCTAAACCCTAAACCCCAAACCCCTAAACCCTAAACCCAAGTAACCCTAAACCTCTATCTCCATATCTCTCCCCTATCTCCCTATCGCCTTTGTCCCTCTACCTCTCAATCTCTCTCCCTATGTCTCTGGCCATGTCCCTCACTCTCTATCTCCCTATCTCTCCCCTTGGTTGCCTCTATATCTCCCTATTGGTCCTCTATCTCTCTCTAAACCCTAAACCCTAAACCCTAATCAATGCCCCTAAACCCAAGCAACACTAAACCTCTATCTCCCTTTCTCTCCCTATCTCCCTTTGAACTATATCATCCCTCTGCCTCTCAATCTCTCTCTCTCTCTGCCTCTGGACGTGTCTCTCACTCTCTATCTCCCTATCTTTCCCCTCTATCTCCTCTATCTCTCCCAATCTCTAGCAATCCCCTCTCTCTATCTCTCTTTAAACCCTAAACCCCAAACCCCTAAACCCTAAACCTGAGCAACCCTAAACCCTAAATAATTCACCTATCTCTCTGGACATCTCGCTCACTCTCTATCTCCCTATCTCTCCCCTCTGTCTCCTCTATCTCTCCCTATCTGGCTCCTCTCTTTCTATCTATCTAGCTATCTCCAAACTTGAGCAACCCTAAACCCCTAAACCCTAAATCCAAGCAACTCTAAACCTCTATCTCCCTATCTCTCCCCTATCTCCCTATCTTTATCATCCCTCTACCTCTCAATCTCTCTCCCTATGTCCCTGGTCATGTACCTCACTCTCTATCTCCCTATCTCTCTCCTCAGTCTCCTCTATATCTCCCTATCATTCCTCTCTCTCTCTATAAACCCTAAACCTCTAAACCTGAACCCCTAACCCATAAACAATAAACCCTAAACCCTAAATAATGCCCCTAACCCCTAAAACTAAGACACCCTAAACCCTTAAACCCTAAACCCCAAGCCCCTAAACCCTAAACCCTAAACTCAAGTAACCCTAAACCTCTATCTCCCTATCACCTTTATCCCTCTGCGTCTCAATCTCTCTCCCTATGTCTCTGGCCATGTCCCTCACTCTCTATCTCCCTATCTCTCCCCTCAGTCTCCTCTATATCTCCCTATTGGTCCTCTATCTCTCTCTAAACCCTAAACCCTAAACCTCTAAACCTTAACCCCTAACCCCAAAACCATAAACCCTAAACCCTAAATAATGCCCCTAAACCCAAGCAACCCTAAACCTCTATCTCCCTTTCTCTCCCTAGCTCCCTTCGAACTCTATCATCCCTCTAACTCTTAAAATCTCTCTATGTCTCTGGACATATCTCTCACTCTCTATCTCCCTATCTCTCCCCTATGTCTCCTTTATCTCTCCCAATCTCTATCAGTCCCCTCTCTCTATCTCTCTTTAAACCCTAAACCCAAAACCCCTAAACCCCAAACCCCTAAACCCTAAACCCTAAATAATTCCCCTAAACCCTAAACTTGAGCAATGTTAAACTCATATACCCTAAATAATGCCCCTAAACCCTAAGCCCTAACCCCAGGCAACTCTCTCTCTCTCTCTCTGGGAAATTAGAAAGGAAAAGGAAAACTAGGAAACCTAGGAAAAGGATTTAACTAGGAGGTAGATAGGTTAGAGATGTTGGCAAGAGACACTGCTAGGCATGTCAGGTGTTGTCATTGATGGCAACTAAATCCATCTAACACATCCACATTTCATCAATGGATCATACCAGAAGTCAGATTGCAGATTTGTCTAAGTCTGGATAGACAGGAATAGGGCATATGACAGGGTTCAGCATCCTGGTTTGCATTTCTCCACAGGTAATTATATTGTACTACGGATCTGAGGGATTGTTAATGGATGTCAAGGCTACCTAAATCCTATTGGCAAGAGACACTGCTATGCATGACAGGGGTTGTCATTGATTCCACACATCCGCATAACATAATTTGTTCATACTGAAAGTCAAAATAGGAATTTATCTAAGTCCAGGTAGCCAAAAACACAGTATATGACAGAGTTCAGTATTTTGGTCAGCGGATCTCTCCAGTTAATCATTGTGTGTTACAAATCTGAGGGAGTGTAGAGGAATGTCAGGACAATCTAAATCCAAGATTTCAGCCTCCAGTGACAAAGGGATTAAAGTTATGAGCATCTGAGTACCGAGTCCTAATATGACAGACTAGTTCAGTAAAGAACAGGCTGACTTGTGTTAGATCTTTGTGCGGATCTAGTAGAAGTGTTTTGGTGAGTTGTGTATGGAATATAATGTTAGTTGTTGACATGTATGGTGACTACAAGTGTTATTTCTTGTATGCATCAATATTGGTGTATGGATTCAATCGACAAAATAGAGTACTTGTATTGTTTGTTAAGTTCTACATAAGGCCGACAGATAAGTGATTGAATTTCTTGAGGCGAATATATATAGCTAATGGATTTGAGTGATTTGGGTGTGGAAGTGATTCGATGATGGAATAAGTGCAAATAAAGGCAGAGACAAGTGCGAAGGTGAAGATCTAAGCTCGAATTATGACAGAGAAGTGAAACAGGGGAGAATAAAGATGAAGTGTATCAAGTTGGTATTTTGTGCTTAACCAGAACTGAATCTTTGCATTAGTATATGCTAATTATTAGTTCAAACACATTGTAATCTTCTTTCTGTAGGCAGTGAGCCTATTGTAGGCAGTGAGCCTTCCTTTGAGCAGTGATCTCTAGGCAGTGAGCGCAAATGCATGTGCATTCTCTTTTGTAATACTTTTAACAAGGTATAATCTTTGTGGGTTAGCCCCCACCATGGTTTTTCCCTTAACCGGGTTTCCACGTCAAAAATCTTGGTGTCCAGTGTGTTATCTGTGTTTTTTCTCCTATGTTATTGATTCATGCTTTCATGGTTATAATAATGATCTGTTAATAACTAGTAGAGAAGAATTAATTACAACAAGTGTTAAAGTTTGAGACAACTGATTCACCCCCCCTCTCAGTTGTCTGCCCTAAATCCAACAATTGGTATCAGAGCTAAGTTCCTTGAAAGAAGTTTAACAGCTTAAGGAAGATCTGGGAAGGTATAAAAGTGGATTCATACAATCTTCAGGATCAACTTAAACTTTCTCTAGAAGATCTTGATTAGTCTAGAGTAGATGTCAAAGTACTTAAAAAAAACCTTAAAAATGCTGAAGACTTCGTTGAGATCTTAAAAGAAAAATTGAGCAAATCTAATGAAAAGAGAAAGGAGCTACCTCTTCAACCAGGAAATCAAAATGTAGACAATGACATGGATGAGGCTCTAAAGAAGAAGATAAAGGAATGTGAGAAGCTAACCAAAGAAGTTTATGTTCTAAAACATGAAATGGAATCTACGGTGATGAGGTTAACCAAAGAGATTGAGGAAAGAAATAAGACTGAAGAAAACCTGAAACAAACTCTGAAATAAAGAACAGAAGAATGCTACAGACTAGATGGAATAGCTAGCCATCTAGAGTTTGATCTACAAGAAAGCATAAACAATGAGAGAGAACTTGAAAGGCAAATTGTCATTCTTAGACATGACCTAGAAGGTGCAAATGAATACAATGAGAAGTTCAAGATAAGCTCAACTAGACTTGAAGCAATGCTTGAAAGTCAGAAGAAGGCTAATGATAAGCATGGTCTTGGGTATGAGAAAGGTGGAAGCTCCAGATCCAGACAAAGAAATTTTCAATCAAGAAATGGGAGAAACAAACCTAGAAGACCTCCAGTAAGACAGCCTAATGCTCAAAGATATCCATCTTTCAATGGAAATTGTATCAATTGTAATAAATTTGGTCATAGAGCTACTCAGTGCAGAAGCAGAGTAAATCAAAGTAGTCCATCCTTCTCCAGTCAATGCTTCAATTATAAGAGCTATGGTCATAGATCCAATGAATGCAGAAGTATGATAATAAATAACCCTAACAATAAAGGAAATGGAAATTCTTTTTATGGCTACTACTTTGCATGCAATGGACTTGGACACATGGCCAATCAGTGCATATCAAGAGTGAATCAAGTAAATAAGCAAAGAAATGTTGTATGCTTTAATTACAATAGATCTGGACATATTGCAAGATTTTGCAGAAGTAGGAACAATGATTGAAAAGGTCCAAAACAAGACAAAGGAAAGGGCAAAGTGGATGTGAATGAGATTCAGAGTGAAATGAACAAAATTTGGGTGAAGAAAGGTGTAATGAATAGTGGTGATGGGTCTGCACCAGAATTAGGTGCTGATAATCCTTCTGGTAATTAAACTTGAAGCTCTGGCTCAAGGGGAGCTGCAATAAAAATCTAATTCCCCTAGCTAGTAAGTGGGTGCCTAAATTTGGCACAATGAGAGAAAATAATTTGGATTATTACAGATCATTTGAAAGGATTTCTAGAAGATAAGAAGTGGATATGATGATTTGCAGAGCAATTAAAGATCGACTTTATGCAGAAACAGTGTAACCGGATGTGTTAGGACAAAGCATTTATTACAAAGGCAAATTAGTTTTTACAAAGCATAAAAAGGTCATTCATTCTTCATTTGAATCACTTTTCATTAGAAGAAAGCAAGAAGAAAAGAGGTGAATGAGTTCTAAGTTGAGAATTTTCAAGAGTTGAAGCGTGAAGAAGATTTCCAAGCAAAACCCTAACCTACAAAACAAGGTACTTCCGTTTTATGTGAAATCTCTTGAAATTTCAATATCTGCAAATGGTTACACCTTTAGTTGTTGACATTACTGAAAGGACCCATCCAAAATTTAAGAAGCATCCTCACAAGTCTGTCAAAGTCAAACTGTTAGGTGCATTTTCTGGTGTCCCATACGGAGCATAGCATGCTGAAGATATTAGGGCATACATCCATTATAATGTAGATGAATTTGGAATCTGAGATTGCTACAATTGTTTGAGAGCCATCTAAAGGATGATAACTATGAACTGAAACTAGAATTTAAAACCCTGGAAAGTAAACATTTCCTACAAGTGATTGAATTTCTGACGTTTGATGAAAGTGAATGGGTTCAATATGTTTTGAGTCGGATGCATGATGAATTCATATGGCTATTAAAACCATTCAAGATTACCAAGGATGTTATCAAGATTGTGATTGGGTTAAATTCAACCGGTGGATTACCCATGTTGAAATCTGTGAAAAACCAAATTGTTACCAATGCAACCGGTGTAAAGTTTGACAAGAGGGCAATGACCTTCAATGACATTATAGAACCAGATGTTAAGTTTGCTTCCATGGTGATTGGCTACAAGATTTATCACTCCAGCAGGGAGAATTATGTCTCTGAAACTGCCATATATGCAGCATATCAAATGTTGAAGGAGAATACAGATTATGACCTATGTGAGCTGTTACAGAACCAACTGATTGAAAATTTGAGTAAAATCAAAAAGGATAAGAAAAAAACCTTCAAATATGGTTCCCTAGTTATATGTTTGTTCTTTTATTTTATGAATGAAGTGCCTGGAGTACAAGGTGTGCACTGGACAAATGACAGGCCAGTTGCATGGCAGATAAGAGATCATCTACTCAACATTGGAGACTCAAGTGCATAGAAGACTGTAATCTAGGGTTACTTTAAAAAATTTCAGAATATGATGCATTCTAGGGAACGAATCCCCAAGTCAATAGTTGAGAAATACAAGGATGAAATTTTCTTTATGGTAGACACTAATCAGTGCCTAATGGAGGATGTGGAACCTAGAACTATATGGATTATGCTTATGGGCTATGAGGTTGATGAGAAGATATTGGACATGTATGCTCAACATCTCCTAAGAAAATCAAAAGACACCTATGTTGAAAGGTTTGGAACATATAAGGAGCTAAGTCTAAAATTGCATGTTGAGCTAAGGCAACCAGAGACCAAGAGAAAAGTTTAGAGGCAAGTTAAAATGTATGCTGAAAGCATTGGCATCACAAAAGAAGCTATAAGAAAGAAAAAAGAAAGAATTGAAAAAATGAAGAGAAGAACTGAGCAAGCTTCAGAAGAGAGGGTAGAAAGTGAACCAGCAGCTACTCCAAAAGTCACACCTAGCTCATCAAGAAAAACAAGAAGTTCTTCAACTGTCTCTGAGTAATCCAAGTCCATTCCCACTAAGACACCGAAAGCCACACCATCTGGTGAAGGAGGAAAGAGAAAGAAAACAAAGGCCACAAGAACCTATAAGAGCACAAAATTTGATGAAGAAGAAACAGATTCAGATGCTAAGGTAAAGGAGTTGAAAGCCTCTGGAACAAAAGCTGCCAAGGTGACTAAGGAGAAGCCCTCCAGAAGCAAAAGGTAGAAGACAGATACATATGTTGAGAAGCCCACACTTTATGTGGAAGATGTAATAAAATTAGTCACTATGGATGGAAATTTGAAACCCATGACTGAATTTTATGATGAATACAGTGATACAGATAAGAGGGTGTTAGATGAAGCAACTGTTAGATATCTGAATATCTATAATAAGGCCCTAATTGAAATAACTTCTGAGATCCCTCAAAGTCTTGCAGAAATTTTGGAGTTAAGGAAAGAAAATGCAAAAAGCAAGGATATAGAGCTTAGAGAACATGTATTGATAAAACTATGCCCTCAGATCACTCAAGTTCAAATGAATATGATATTTAAAGAAGTGAAGGATGAATTCAGGAGAAAGAAGAGAATGAACAAACTGATGCTTGGAGAATTAGACAAAATAGTTAAAAAAACATAGGAAATACTTCTAAGTGCATTGAAGAGACACAATCTTCCATTTGTTGAGGAGGAGATTGATGATGGGATTGATTCATCAATCTCAGATATTGAAGAAATGAAAACTGATGAGAAGCAAACCAAGTTTGATGACTCCTCTATTCCAGAAGTGCAACAAATAAACAAGGAAGATACAGAGATGGTGGATAAAACTGATGATGCAGGAGATACTCTAACTCTTCCCGATCAATCTGGAAAAGAAGACAATGTTGAGAATACTGCTACTACACAAGATCCTCTGGAACATATTGCAAATGGTGAGGACAAAGGAAAGAATCCCCCTATAGATGACACAAAGAAAGGTGAAGCAGAGAAAGAAGAAGTCAAAGGTAATGAAGATAAAGCAGGAGAAGATGGTGCAAATGTTGATGCACCCAAACAAAATAGTCTTGATACTGAGAAAACTCAAGGAAAGGAAGGTGGTCTAGAAATTGTGGCAAGAGACACTGCAGATGCAGTGAAGAGTTTTCTGAGTAAAAAGATGCTAGAGTTTGATGAACCAGAACTGATTCAAGGACCACTCAACCTGGATACTCTCTCTCTGATCCAAATTATGAAGATAGCATCTTTCACACAAGCCAAGGCACAAGAAAAGATATTAAAATCTCACATATAGGATAGTGAGCTGTTAGGCCTTACATCTGGTATATTGGAGAAGATAATGCCAACTTTCCATAAGAATCCATCTGATTCTCCCTCCGGGAATCTGAAAAGCCTTGTAAATTTTGTAAGCACACACTTTGAGTCCTTTGAGAAGTCTACAGAGATTAAAGTTCAAAATAAATTTAATAGCAAAAGATTTTATGCACTTAAAGGCATGATTGGGGTAGATAGATTGGTGCTAGATAACAGTGTAAAGAGTATTCAAAATGCTCTTTTAGAAGGAGGCAGTATATATAAGTTTTGTTTATCTACTCCTAAAGTCATAGAGGATATACAAGATAAAATAAAGGACTCCAAACAGAAATTGTCAAGTATGTCCCAAGCTTTTGATCCATTGACAGTATCAGTGGAAAGTAAGGAGTGTCAAGCAATCAGCCTGATGGAAGAAATAAAGAAGTTGACAAGAGAAAAGGAGAACACTAAATCAAGAATGGGTGAGCTCCGGGGACTGATTTTCCCTAAGATAGAAGTAATGTTTAATGTTGTGATAGAAGCCCAAATTTTTGCCCAAATAGGTAATCCCATTAACCTCCAGAAAGCTGAAGCACAATCATTTTTGTTCAATGGCCACATTTCAACTTTGAATAGTATGAAGAAGAGTTGGGATACAGAGTTGGCCCTGCTGAAGAATATTTTTGGAGATGTACTTAAGTATATGTAAATATAACTTAAGGATTGGTTGTACATATGCGACATTGTATACAAAATTTTTGGGTGAATTTTGGTTTGCGGATTCCATTCTTTGCCATTGATGTCAAAGGGGGAGTGAAGAGCAGTGAAAAATGAGGAATCCAGCAAAGGGGGAACTTTGGAAATAGTGGAGAGCACAAGTGTATAGAGTAAGGTGGAGTAGCTCCGACACTTAGTCATTTTTCACTAAGTCTTGCCATCAATGCCAAAGGGGGAGATTGTTGGCAAGAGAAACTGCTACACATGACAGGTGTTGTCATTGATGGTAACTAAGACTATTCCACACATCCGCATAACATAATTTGTTCATACCGAAAGCCAAAATAAGAATTTATCTAAGTCGGAGTAGCTAGAAATAGAGTATATGACAAAGTTTAGTATTTTGGTCAGCGGATCTCTCTAGTTAATCATTGTGGATTGCAAATCTAAGGGAGTGTAGAGGAATGTCAGGACAATCTAAATCTAATATTTCAACCTCTGGTGACAAAGGGATTAAAGTTGTGAGCATCTGAGTATCGGGTCCTAATATGATAGAACAGTTCAGTAAAGAACAGGCTGACTTATGTTAGATCCTTATGCGGATCTAGTAGAAGTGTTTTGGTGAGTTGCATATGGGATATAATGTTAGTGGCTGACATGTATGGTGACCTACAAGTATTATTTCTGGTACACATCAATATTGGTGTATGGATTTAGCCGACAGAAAAGAGTACTTGTATTGTTTGTTAAGTTCTTCATAAGGCCGACAGATAAGTGATTGAATTTCTTGAGGTGAATATATATAGCCGATGGATTCAAGTGATTTGGGTGTGGAAGTGATGCAATGATGGAATAAGTGCAAGTAAAGGTAGAGACAAGTGTGAAGGTGAAGATTTAAGCTCGGATTATGACAGAGAAGTGAAACAGGGCAGAATAAAGTTGAAGTGTATCAAGTCGGTATTCTGTGCTTAACCGGAATTGAATCTTTGCATTGGTAGATGCTAATTATCAATTCAAACACATTGTAATCTTCTTTCTGTAGGCAGTGAGCCTGTTGTAGGAAGTGAGCCTTCCTTTGAACAGTGAGCCTTCCTTTGAGCAGTGAGCTCTAGGCAGTGAGCCCGAATGCATGTACATTCTCCTTTGTAATACTTTTAACAAAGTATAATCTTTGTGGGTTAACCCCCATTGTGGTTTTTCTCTTAACTGGGTTTCCACGTCAAAAAGCTTGGTGTCTAGTGTGTTATCTGTGTTTTTTCTCCTATGTTATTGATTCATGTTTTCATGGTTATAATAATGATCTATTAATAATTAGTAGAGAAGAATTAATTGCAACAAGTGTTAAAGTTTGAGACAACTGATTCACCCCCCCTCTTAGTTGTTTACCCTAATTCCAACAAATCCAAGATTTTAGCCTCTCGTGATGAAGGGATTGAAAGTTACATGCATCTGAGTATCAGGTTCTAGTTAAACAGTGAAGAACATGCAGACTTGATGTTTGATCATTGTGCAGATTAGGAAGAGTTGTTGCTTGAGTAATTTGTGAGATCCAGTGGTATTGGCCGACATGTAAGGTGACTTGGATATAGAGGTTTTGGTCCACATTGGTGATTGTTCATGGATTCAGCCGACAGAACAATGTTCTTAAAAAGTCTAAGTTTTTCTTAAGGCCGACTGTAGTTGATGCAACTTCTTGTAGCGGATTTATATGATCGATGGATTCGAGCATTTTAGTGTGCAATGATGCGAATATGAATGGATAGGTGCAAAGTATAGCAGAATCAAATGCAAAGTAAAGAGGTCTAGGGTCCGAATCATGGCATATCAGTGAAGCAGGGTAGAGAAAGATGAAGTGTGTGAAGTCAGTGTACTAAACTCAACTGGAACTACAATCTTGCATTGTTAGGTGCTATTCTTCAGTTTAAATAATTCAGTGAACTCTTGTATTTAATTCTATAGGCAATGAGCCTCCTTTGAGTAGTGAGCTTTGGGTAGTGTGCCCAAAGGCATGTGCCTTCCCATTTGTAATACTTTTAACAGAGTATAAATTCTTGTGGGTTAACCCCCACCGTGGTTTTTCCCTTAACCAGTTTTCCACGTAAAAATCCTGGTGTTCATGTGTTGTGATCTTGTTGTTTCTATTCTTGTGTTCATGCTTCTTTCTTTTGGATGTATGTGGTAAATTATTAAAGGAACAAAGTAATAAGTTTTTTCGAACACCGATTCACCCCCCCTCTCAATGTTCCTTAATTTCAACAATTGGTATCAGAGCCAAGTTCCTTAGAAGAAGTTTAACAGCTTGAGGAAGATCTGGGAAGGTGTTTTAAATGGGTTCATTCAAGCATTCTGATGGCATCAATCAACAACTCCAAGTAGCCTTAGATGATCTTGATCCATCCAGAGTAGAAATCAGAGATCTACAAGAGAACCTTAAAGATGCTAAAGATTTCATTGCAACCTTAAAAGGACAACTAAGCAAATCTAATGAAAAGAGAAGGGAGCTACTTCATAAACTAGCAAATAAGAATGAAGACAATGACATGGATGAGGCCTTGAAGGAGAAAACAAAGGAATGTGAGAAGCTAGCAAAAGAAGTTGTTGTCCTAAAACATGAGATGGAATCCAGGGTGATGAGGCTAACCAAGGAAATTGAGGAAAGAAAGAAGACTAAGGAAAAACTGATTCAATCTCTGAAAGAAAGAACAGAAGAATGCTACAGATTGGATAGGATAATTGGCCATCTAGAGTCTGATCTACAAGAAACCAAGGACAATGAGGAAGAACTTGAAAGACAAATTGTCATTCTCAAAAATGACCGAGAAGTTGCAAATGAATATAAAGAGAAATTCAAGATAAGATCAACTAAACTTGAGGTGTTGCTTGATAGTCAGAAGAAGGCAAATGATAAGCATGGTTTGGGATTTGAGAAAGGTGAAAGCTCTAGATCCGGTCAAAGAAATCTTGAAGCAAGAAATCAAAGAAGGAATCCTAGAAGACCTCTGGTAAGACAACCTAATGCTCAAAGGTATCCATCTTTCAATGGCAATTGTTTCAAATGCAATAAGTATGGTCATAGAGCTAATCAATGTAGAAGTCAAGTGAATCAAAATGCATCATCCTTCTCTGGTCAATGCTTTAATTGCAAAAGGATAGGTCATAAGTGTTGGCAAGAGACACTATGTAGCTTCATGATTATTGTCTTTGATGGCAACAAAGTTCATCCCACCCATCTGCAGGACATGGTGTGCCTATACCAGAAGTCAGATTGAAGAGTGTTGTGGTCCGGTAAGCAAGAACAGAGCATGTGGCAAGGTCCGACAGTCAGGTTTGGATCTCTCAGAGAAAGTATCCTAGTAAAGTGTGGACTTGGGGAAGTCAAGAGGTGTACCTTAACTGATACATTCCAGGGATTGAGCCTCCGATGATGGAAGAGTAAAGAGATATGAGCACCTAAGTGTTGGGTTCCTATTTGGTAGAGTTGACAAAGGAAGAACTGACCAACAGAGCATCAGACCTTAATCTGGATCAGTTATTGATGGTGATCAAGCTTCCTGAGGTATCACTCATAATTGGCCGACATGATTGATGACATCTATAAGTATCTCCTTGATACACATCACTTGGTAAGCAAGGATTCAGCTGACAAATCAGAGTTTAGGAAAATATTGACTATTTCGGATGCCGACTAGAAAGGTGTTGAAATCATTGGTGCAGATATATATATACCAGATGGATTTGGATGTGAAGGTGTGTGGTGTGTTGGGAAGTGTGAAGAAAAGCAGAAGAGTAGTGTGAAGATAGTAAGATAGGTCCGGAATGTGACAGGACAGCAATAGCAAAGAAGAGGAAGAATGAAGTGCAACAGATCAGTGTATTGAGCCTAACCGGAACTGAACCTCAGCATGTGTGGATGCTTCTCATCAATTCAAGTTTCTTATCACCTTATACCTTGTAGACAGTGAGTCTCTTGTAAGCAGTGAGCCTTTTGTGAGCAGTGTGCTCGGGCAGTGAGCCCTAATTGGCAAGTGCCATTTTGTACTATCTTATTCTTCTAACAGAGAATACAATCTTGGGTTAGTCACCCTGTGGTTTTTCCCTTATTAGGGTTTTCCACGTCAAAATCATTGTGTCATGTGTACTGATGTTATTTCTATTTCATGGTTATGATTGCTTATATGATTTGATGCTGCATTAATAGTTAATGAAGTTGAAGTAATTAAGATAACTGATTCACCCCCCCTCTCAATTATCAATAATAAGGCTGAGGAATGCAGAATTGGATCAAGGAATCCTCCTAAGAAAAAATAAGTGTTCAATGGAAGATGTTTTACTTGTAATAAGTTTGGGCATATTGCAATGCAATGCAGATCTAAACCTGCTCCAACATGTAATTGTCAAAAAAATAAGATTGTGTGTTTTAACTACAACAAATCCAGATACATTGCTAAATTTTGAAGAAGCAAAAAGGAGAACTCACAGGTAGGTAAAGGAAAAACAGAGCAGAAGTTGGACAAAGGCAAGGGCAAAGTTGATATGAATGAGATCTAGAATGAAATGAATAAGACATGGGTGAAGAAAGGTGAAATGAATGTTGACAATGGGTCCGCACCGGAATCAGGTGCTGATAATTCCTCCGGGAATTGAAATAGGAGCTCTGGCTCAGGGGAAGCTGCATTGAAAATCTAATTCCCCCTGCCAGTAAGTGGGTGCCTAAATCTAGTATGACGAATAAAGATAAAGAATCCTATTGTAGATCTATTGAAGCAATTTATGAAAGAAAAGAAGCCAATGCGATTAATTGTAGAGCAATTGAAGATTAACTGTATGAAGAAATAGTGTAACCGGATGTATTAGGGCAGAGCATTTATTACAATGGTAAATTAGGTTTTGTAGAGCATAAAAAGTCATTCATTCATCATTTGAATCACTTTGCATTTGAAGTAACCAAGAAGAAGAGCACTTGAGCTGAGATTTCAAAGATTCGAAGTGTGACAGGCGAATTCATCAGCTAACCCTGATCCCATGGAGAAAAAGTATTTTTTTTTGTGAAGCTTTGAACTTGTGATCTTTTTGAAATGGCTACACCTCTAGTTGTGAATATCACTGAGTGACCTAGGCCAAAGTTTAAGAAGCATCCACACAAATCAGTAGAGATCGATCCATTAGCTGCCTTTTCAAGTGTTCCATATGGTGTGTTGCATGTTGAAGATATTAGGGCTTATATTCATGCTAGCATAGATGAGTTTGAGGATTCAAAGTTAGTAGATTTGTTCAACAATCATCTAAGTGATAAAATTCATGGTCTCAAACCTGAGTATAAGGCACTACAAGATAAACACTTCATTCAGATTATAGGGTTTCCATCCTTCGATTAAGATGAGTGGGTCCAGTATGTGCTGAGTCAGATGCATGATGAGTTTATGTGGTTAATGAAACATTTTAAGATCACCAAGGATACCATCAAGGCTGTGACAGGGTTGAACTCATCCGGTGGACTGCCAATGTTGAAGTCAGTAAAGAATCAAACTATAACTAATGCTACCGGTTCAAGGTTTGATAAAGGGCAATGACAATAACTGACATCATTGATCCAGATGTCAAATTTGCATCAATGGTGATTGGATAGAAGATATATCATTCTAATAGGGAGAATTATGTATCTGGTACAGCTATCTATGTAGCTTATTAAATGTTGAGAGAGAATGCTGAATATAACTTGTGTGAGTTGCTGCAGAACCAGCTGATGGAAAACCTAAACAAGATCAAAAAGTACAAGAAGAATACATTCAAGTATGGTAAATTGGTATTATGTTTGTTCTTTTATTTCATGAATGAGTTACCCAGCAAGAAAAGCATGTGTTGGACCAGTGATAAGACCGTTGCCATACAAATAAGAGAGCACTTGAACAAGATTGGTGACTCCAATGCCCAAAGGACTGCTCTTTGGGGATATTTCAAGGATTTTTAGAACATGATGGAATCAAGAGAAAGAATCCCTACATCTGTGGTTGAAAAATACAAGGATACAATCTATTTTATGATGGATACAGATCAGTGTTTAATGGAAGTAGTTGAACCAATAACTGTGTGGATCATGCCCATGGGGTATGAAGTTAATGAGCAAGTATTGGATATGTATGCTCAACACCTTCTGAGTAAACCAAAGGACACCACAGTTGAAAGATTTGGGACATATGGTGAACTCAGTGTGAAATTGCATGTTGAGCTCTGAAAACCTGAATCTAAGAGAAAGATTCAAAGACAAGTTGAAATGTATGCAAAAAGCATTGGCATAACAAAATAAGTTATGAGACAAAACAGGGAAAGGATAGAGAAAGCTGAGAAGGAGAAACAGGACAGAGAATAGAGAAGTGCTCCGATGGAATCCACTTCTAAATCAAGGACTACTAGGAGTTCTAGTTCAACCTCCGGTGTGTCACCTTCTCCTGCTGCAGAAAAACCTACCGGTAAGGAAGGAAAAAGGACAAAGGTAAAGGGCAAAAGAACATATGTCAGTTTGGAGAAAGTGGATGAAGAAGAAACTGACTCAGATGATGAGGTTAAGGAGTTGAAGGCCTCAGGCACCAAACCTACTAAAGTGTCTAAGGAGAAGCCCTCCAGAAGCATAAAGTCAAGTAAAAGGCATAAGACAGAGGCCTATATTGAGAAACCTACTCTTTCTGTGGATGACATCATTAAGTCAGTTACTATAGATGGAAACTTGAAGCCAATGACTAAATTTTATGATCACTACAGTGATGCTGATAAGAGAGTTTTGGAGGAAGCAGCAGTCAAATACCTAAATATCTATAGTACGACTTTATTTGAAATAACTTTTGAAATCCCAGAAAGCCTTGAAAAAATTCTAGAAATAAGAAAAGAGAATGCAAAAGCTAAAGACTTTGAGCTTCGGGAGCATGTGCTAATAAAATTGTGTCCTCAAATTACTCTGGATCAAAAGAACCTGATATTCAAAGAAGTGAAAGAGGACTTCAGGAGTAAGATCAGAATGAATATGCTCATGCTGGGAGAGATTGATAAGATAGTTAAAGATACTCAGGAGATTCTTCTGAATGCATTGAAAAGGCATAATCTTCCCACTGTTGAAGAAGAAACTTATAATGAAATTGATTCTTTCATTCCAAATGTTGAGGAGTTGAAAGAAAGTGAACAACAAGCTGACATCTCTGCTCCGGAAGATGAAATGCTAAATAAAGGAGATGAAGAGATGGTGAAGGAAGTTAAGTTTGATGGTGCAGAGGACACTCAAATTCCTCCAGACCAATCTGCTGGAGGATATATAGAGATGAATACAGAAGTAGATGCTCTTGGTGAAGATGACTCTATGAAGAATAAAGAGCAAGAAGCAAAAGAGGTTAGGGACAAGGATGAACAAGAAGGAAGAACAACAGAGAATATTAAAAAGCAAAAGCAAGATGATAGTACCGGCAAGGATCTAAAAGATGGAGTTACATTTTTGGCAAGAGACACTGTAGATTTAGTGAAGAAATTACTTGAGAAAGACAAGATTGAGTTTGATGAACCAGAGCTGATTCAAGGACCTATCAATTTTGAGACTCTTTCCCCTCTACAAAAGATGAAGTTAGCATCTGTGGCACAAGAAAAAGCAAGAGAGGAGATTCTAAAAACTCACATTGAGGACAATGAGTTGCTTGGTCTTGCCTCCAGAATTCTAGAAAAGATTATGCCAACCTTTCAAAAGGATTCATCCGACTCTCCCTTCGGTCAGTTGAAGAGTCCGATAAACTCTGTAAGTACTCATTTTGAAACCTTAGAGAAGTTAGCAGAAGTTAAAGTCAAAAATGAATATAATGAGAGGAATTTGCTGAAATAAGGAAAATAATTAGCTATGATAGATCAGTGCTTGATACCAGTGTAAAGAGTATTCAAAATGCTCTCTCTGAAGGTGTGGAGATTTATAAGTTTTTCTTAAACCGATCTAAAGTTGTTGAAGATATTGAGAAGAAGATTAAGGACTTAGAGCTCAAATTGTCTAAATTTCTCAGTCATATAGTCCTTTAACTGAGTCTGTATCTACCAAAGAATGCCAAGTAGTGAGTTTGCGGAATGAATTGAGTGACCTGGAGAAAGAAAAGGTCAAAGTTTTGGGTAGATTGGATGAGCTTCGAGGACTAATTTCCCCCAAATTAGAAACTATGTATGGTCTATTGGCAGAATCCCAAGTTGCTGCTGCTACTAGTGATCCTACTGATCTTCAAAAGATAGAATCACAGGCATTTTTTGTTTAGTGGGCATATATCCGTTTTGGGCAGCATAAAGAAGAACTGGGATAATGAATTATCACGGTTGAAAAACATTTTTAGTGATATCTTTTTGTTGATGAACAAGGCTTAAGGACTGTGTTCATATGCGGAAGTATATACTTAAAGTTTTGACCCATGTACATAAGATTTTTGCATGAATTTTGATATGCGGATCCCAGCCTTTGCCATTGATATCAAAGGGGGAGAGGAAAACAGTGAAAATGAGGAATTCAGCTAAGGGGGAGCAATTGGAAATCACAAAGTGTACATAGTAAGGGGGATTTGTTCTAACACTTAATCATTTTTCACTAAGTGTTGCCATCAATGCCAAAGGGGGAGATTGTTGGCAAGAGACACTACTAGGCATGTCAAGTTTTGTCATTGATGGCAACTAAATTCATCTAACACATCCACATTTCATCAGTGGATCATACTGGAAGTCAGATTGCATATTTGTCTAAGTCATGATAGACAGGAACAGGGCATATGATAGGGTTCAGCATCCTAGTCCGCATTTCCCCACAGGTAATCATATTGTTCTGTGGATCTAAGGGAATGTTAATGGATGTCAGGGCTACCTGAATCCAAGATTTTACCCTTTGGTGATGAAGGGATTGAAAGTTACATGCATCTGAGTATCAGGTGCTGGTTCAATAGTGAAGAACAGGCTGACTTGATGTTTGATCATTGTACGGATTAGGAAGAGTTGTTGCTTGAGTAATTTGTGAGATCTAGTGGTATTGGCCGACATGTAAGGTGACTTGGATATAGAGGTTTTGGTCCGCATTGGTGCTTGTGCATGGATTCAGCCAACAGAACAGTGTTCTTAAAAAGTCTCTAAGTTTTTCTTAAGGCCGACTGTAGTTGATGCAACTTCTTGTAGCGGATATATATGATCAATGGATTCGAGCATTTTAGTGTGCGATGATGTGAATATGAATGGATAGGTGCAAATTATAGCAAAATCAAATGTGAAGTAAAGAGATCTAAGGTCTGGATCATGGCAGATCGATGAAGCAGGGCAGAGAAAGATGAAGTGTGTGAAGTTAGTGTACTGAACTCAACTGGAATTGCAATCTTGCATTGTTAGATGCTATTCTTCAGTTCAAATAATTCAGTGAACTCTTGTATTTAATTTTGTAGGTAGTGAGCCTCCTTTGAGTAGTGAGCTCTGGGCAGTGTGCCCAAAGGCATGTGCCTTCCCATTTGTAATACTTTTAACAGAGTATAAATTCGTGTGGGTTAACCCCCACCGTGGTTTTTCCCTTAACCGGGTTTCCACGTAAAAATCCTGGTGTTCATCTGTTGTGATCTTGTCATTTCTATTCTTATGTTCATGCTTCTTTCTTTTGGATGTATGTGGTAAATTATTAAAGGAACAAAGTAATAAGTTTTACCAAACACTGATTCACCCCCCTCTCAGTGTTCCTTAATTTCAACAAGAGAGAGAGAGAGAGAGTTTATATGAAAACTATTGAACAATGATAAAATGTAATGTGGTAGGATGTGGTGAGTTTTAGATGTTGTGATATAGCATGGAGATATGTCTACATGTGGTGATGCTATGGAAATTTAACCATGAGTCATTTGAAGAAGTACTCACAACTACATATTTAATTGTGCTAGTAGAAACATAAATAATAATGCAGGTGCACTTGTAGCAAAGTTGAAGTTCATGTGGAACAATCTAGAGGCTTGGTTATGTTAAGTGAATGTTCTACAATACTACAAGTTGAAAGAATTGGTTATATCATTGTATGTGTTACCACAAGCTTATGGTTGGTAGTGGTGGTTATATAAGAAGACATGAATACATTTACTATAGTTAGTAATAAACTATTGATAGTTAGTAACAAACTAAAAAATAATGAAAAGAATAGGGTAAAGCAAAACGAATATCCATTTTGGGCAACCTAAAACGGATATCTATTTTATAAAACATAAAAAAGGGAACATGATATTTTACCAAAGCAAAACGGATATTCGTTTTGCTTCGCTTTTGCCTTGTATGTAGGCTTGGGACTATCATAGTTGACTTTCCCTCAATTCTAACATTTTTGCAGGTTTCACTCTCTTCTTCGAACTTCACCCTCCGTGCTGACGACTTTTTTTTAATGCAAATTTGATAAAACAAAAAGGGTTTATAGAAGAAATTATCAACTTTCTAAAAATATAAGATTTGTTTGGTTATCATTTTATTAAATAATTATTAATAATTTTCTATATAGTGTGTCTCTAAAATCCTAATGGTAACACTGATTGAAAAATATCTGTAATTTTCAAACCGTTTCACCTTTTTGAGATCCAAAAGTTGCGTCACACTCTATGCTTTTCTAGCTATAGGTTAAAAAAAATTGAATTCCAATTTTTTATCAAGTTAGGTTGGTTGGAAAATTGCTTTTAAGTTTTTAAAAAAAGTCACAGTAAAAAAATCAAAACTAATTATTTTATTGGAAAAAAATTCAAAAAAATATGTGTCACATTCAGGGATGAGTCCTCTACTTATTTTGAAAGTTTCAAAAAAAATATTTTTTTTTGCTCATAGTTAGGTTGGCTGGAATGACACCCACTTTTTATTTTTCTAAAAAATTTAATAGTTGTTCATTGAAATATTCATTTTTCACTAAGTAAATTTAGTTTAAAAAAAAAAATAGTAGCCCATAAACTAGATTCAATTCTCTACAAATTTTGTTCTTACATCTTTTTCAAATTGTGTAGATAATCCATTCAAATTTTCACATGAACTTGATTAAGTCTAATTTTTTGTGTTTCATTGCCACTTAGAGGTAGTTTGGCCCATCATGATCCTGCACATACCCATGATGGGAATCAGAACAATAATAAGAGGGCCAATTATAATAATAATAATAATAAGAGACCTTGAAACCTAGAGCCATCAGTTAATGTTTAGCTTATTGTGAAATAGTCTCAAGATGTATTTCTAGATTAGTTAACCAAGTTACCACCAAAACGGGAATTTGACTTCTTGATAGATTTGCTACCCAAGGCTGAGCCTCAGTCAAAGGCACCTTTCCGAATGACTACCACTGAATTGTATGAGTTGAAGGCACAGTTACAGGAGTTGTTAAATCATGGATTCATAAGGCCAAGTGTGTCTCCATGGGGAGAACCAATCATTTTTGTGAAAAAGAAATATGGAACCTTGAGGTTATGTGTTGATTACAGGATGCTCAACAAGGCTACCATTAAGAATAAATATCTGCTCCCTAGAATAGATGAATTGTTTGATTAGACGAAAGGAGCCAAGGTGTTCTTGAAGATCGGTCTAAGATTAGGATACCATCAATTAAAGATAAAAGATGAGGACATATCTAAGACTACATTCAGGACTCAGTACGGACACTATGAGTTCACCGTGGTACCATTTGGGCTAACCAACACCCTAGCATCATTTATGAACCTAATGAACAGCGTCTTCCGAGACTGTCTGGATGATTTTGTGTTAGTATTCTTGGATGACATTTTGATATATTCCAAATTAGTGGAAAAACATGATAAGCACCTGAGAATAGTGTTGGAACATTTGAGGGAATGTAAGCTTTTTGGAAAGTTGTCTAAATGCACTTTTTATCAAAGTAAGGTGCACTATTTAGGTCACGTCATTTCAGAAGAGGGGATAGCAGTGGATCCAAAAAAGATCAAGGCGATCATGGAGTGGCCAGCACCGCAGAATGTAATAGAAGTCCAGAGCTTTATGGGACTTGCCAGCTATTACAGGAAGTTTGTAAAGGGATTCTCAACAATTGCAGCACCCATCACCTCGCTCCAAAAGAAAGGAAGGAAATTTGAATGGAGTGACAAGTGTGAACTGGCATTTCAGCTTTTGAAGAAGAAGCTTACAATTGCACCTATCTTGACTATGTCAGATCCAAATGGGCACTTCACTGTGATAATAGATGCTTCAGGAGAGGGTGTAGGAGGAGTACTTATGCAGGACGAATAAATAGTGGAATATGAATCCAGAAAATTGAAACATGAATTGAACTATGCACCACACAATTTGGAGTTGGCTGCCATAGTGCATGCCCTTCTAATGTGGAGACACTACCTTTTAGGGAAGCCATTCGAATTGAAAATAGACCATTTGGGACTTAAGTACATCTTCACTTAGCCCAACCTAAATGCTCAACAGAGAAGGTGGTGTGAGTTTTTGAGAGCGTATGATTTTGGTATTGAATATATAAAGGCAAAGGAAAATAGAGTAGCAAATGCGCTTAGCAAGAGGAGACATCTTGCAACTATGCTCGTTGTAAGATCAAATTTTAGACAGCAGGTGATTTAGGCTTTACCAGGAGATGAACATTATGATAGGGTGAGACAAGCCCTAGAGCAGGATCCCTCGGATCATAGGTTTGATGGATATATGTTTGAGACATATGGACTCTTAAGGTATCAGGGACGGATGTATGTTCCTAACTTAGGAGAGTTGAGGAAGCTAGTGCTCAAAGAATTTCACAATGCACCATACTCAGGGCACCCCAGCGTGATGAAAATGATAGAAGGACTAAGACCCTTGTACTTCTGGCCAGGACTCAAGAAGGATGTTACAGAATTTGTAGCCCAATGTTTATAATGCCAGCAAGTTAAGGATGAGCATGTTCATTCAACGAGAGTTTATACCCACACAGTGTGCCAAAGTATAAGTGGCAGGTAATCAGTATGGATTTTATTCAGGGGTTGCCTATGAACAAGAACTAACATGATGTCATCTTGGTTGTTGTAGATAAATTGACGAAAGTGGCTCACTTTATTCCTGGGAATCTCAAGGATGGATCGTTGATCCTAGCCAAAAAGTTTGTGCAAGAAATTTTCTGTTTGCATGGAGTGCCAGAAACGATCATCTCTAATCACGACACTCGGATGACTTCTAGATTCTGGATGACATTGAATGTATCTTTGGGGACCAAATTGAACTTCAGTTCATCCTATCATCCTCAGATTGATGGTCAGATGGAGAGGGTGAATCAGGTGGTGGAGGATCTCCTAAGAATGTATTGCATGGACCAGCAGCATAAGTGGGAGTAGTACCTTCCCTTAGTTTGCATATAATAATTTGTGTCATGCCTCCCTAGGAATGGCACCTTTTGAGGCTTTGTATGGTCATAAATGTCCTTCACCTATTAGTTGGGATAAGGTGGAGGACAGGATAGTAATTGGGCCAGAGATGTTGAAAGAAATGGAGGATCAGACGAAGCTAATTAAGGAGAAATTGAAACAGGCTTCAGATCACCAAAAGAGCTATGCAGATAAGAATAGAACCTTTAAATAGTTCTCAGCAGGGGATAAGGTCTTCTTGAGAGTTCGACCTCAAAAACATTCCATTTCATTTGGCAAGGGTTCCAAGCTTGCTCCTAGATATGTTGGACCATTTGATGTTTTGGAAGTAATTAATCTAGTTGTATATAGGCTTGCTCTACCACCTACTCTTTCCCATATCCATAATGTCTTCCATGTATCTTTTCTTAAGCCGTACCATCTGGATGCTTCACATATTCTTGATTGGCGTATATTGCAAGTTCAGGATCCAGGGGTGGTGCTATTGGAGCCCACCCAAATTTTGGAGAGGCACAACATTAAGTTGCAGAACCACGATGTTGTGCAGTATAGGGTCCAATGGGACCAGTATATGGTGGATAGTGCCACCTGGGAGAATGCGGAGGATATAGACAAAGCTTTCCCGCATTTGAGATTTTAGCATAAACTTTTTAATTTATGCATAATTATGACTTATTTATTATATTGATACTGGATGCATAAGACTTTTATGTTGATGTTTTGTGTAATAAGACATCGGGATGATGTCTCTTCCAAGTGGGGAAGGATGTCACATCTCAAACTTTGATGCATTCTGAACTTACTATAATTGGAACTATTTTATGGATAATTGTGTGTGGATTAGATAAATATTATTTTATTTTGAAAAGATGAGATATGTGAATATTATTTTATTTTGAAATGATGAAATATAGTGAATATTATTTTATTTTAAAATGATGAAATATAATGCTTCGGCTATGCTTTAGCTATTTGGACACCAACCTATTAAAGGAAAATCTGAGTTTCATGAGTTGCAAGTTATCGAAGACAAGGGTGTGGTTAAGGTAGAGGTGGTTAGCTACCTGGCAGGGTCGGGATGGAGTGGACTCTATCTTGCACACACAGGCACTTAGATGGCATATAGTTGCATTGTCATTGCATAAATTAATTAATTGATATATTGCCTTCTTATTTTAGTAGAAAAGAAAATCATTGTTATGGTTTATAGTTGTTATTTAATTAAATGTTAGTTAAATATTAAAAATGCTCATGGTGAAATAAAAGTAGTTTTAATTTATTTATAAAGTGATTTTTATTTGAAATTATATGTGAAGGAAATATTTATATTTATTATTATTTATTGTTTTTAGAGATAATTGTGTGACCAATAAATAAATAAAATTGTGATTGGTTATTAAATTTATGCTTTTCTAAAATAGAATATGTATTTTTATTTGATAAAATAGAGATAATTCATAGAAAAAGAAAACAAACTTAGAAAATAAAACAAAAGATAAAAACAAAGAAAAACTTAGAAAAGACTCAAAATGAGAAAAAAACACAAAAATAAAGCAAAAATAAAAACTGAAAAAGATAGAAAGAGGTGAGAAGAAAAGAAAGTTATTAAAAAGAGAAAAATCCTCTCATTCTCACACACAATATTCATTCACAAGAAACAAGAACAGAAGAAGAGAAAATTGGAGATTTAGCAAAGGAATCAAGAGAGGAACGAGCGGAAGGAGAGGAGAATAGGAAAGGATTTAGTCACCGGAAAGCATATTATACAGGTTTTTTATCCAGTCCGTAATGTCATATTGTTACTGTTAAAATTGGTATTACTGTTACTATTTTCTTACGATAATACATATAAATTATTGTATATACTTACTGTCATTGTTCTTATTAAATATATGTCTGTATTACTTTAAAAATTATTGTTATTTATATTACTTTTTTTTATATTATAAGGCTGCAAACACGGGTGCAGATCCCAATGACAAAAAACTAAACGGCAGCAGAATAGGCTCAAAGCCTCAAACAGCCAGATAATAACAGTTTAACAGGATAACCAAAAAAATAGAGTACGAGTCTTACAACAAAAACTACAGAAACAACTAAGGAGTTCCTTCCACTCATCAGTGAGCAAATTAAACATATTCTCTTTATCTTCCAGCAGAGAATCCACTCCATTGCTCTGGTCGTCCTGCAGAATTGATAAGGCAGCAGTAGTCCTGTGAGAAGACTTCATCACCAAATTGGTTAACACCTTAACTTTGCTCTCCATAGTAGATAGTCGTGTCTTGACCTCATTCAGTTCCTTCTCTAGTCTCTTATTGTCCATCCCCATCCTGGCTCTCATCACCTCCTTCTCCGGAGTCTCATAAATTTTAGTGTCCTCATTGTTGGAATCATAGAAAGAGTTGTTCATGGACTCAAAATGGTTGGTGCCCCCCTAATCATGAACTGAGTCAGTCTTCACTTCATTATTTTTAACATTCTATGCAATGTCCTCCTGGTCAGAGGCAGAAGAGTAATCAACAATCTTCAGAACTTGGGGCTTATCCCCAGCCAATCTAGATGATCTCCTGATGCTCGGTCTTCTAACAGCACTATGTTTTCCCATTGCCCTCTCCTCAACAATCTCCACATCCTTGTCCAAATGTTTCTCCTAATTCTCCTTATACCCCTAAGTCTACTGATTAACATTCCCATGCCCCTCAGCACTTCTACTACAACTTTTAACCCCACCTTTGCTAGGAGTGGGATTCCCTCTTTTTCATTTTTTGCTACCCTATAAAGGTGTATTACTTTTTAGATTGTAGGGGCCCTCTACCGCTTCCTCCCAAGACTGAGCATGGAAACCCACCTACTCCAAAGAAACAGGGGCCCCCAGAGTGCGGCTACCAGAACGGGTTTTGGACTGAGAGGTGGCCTTAGAAACAGGGGGGCTAGAAAAAGGGACCGAAGGGCTCATAGGTGGGTTAGGGGGGAAATAGGCACTGAAGGAGTAGGGGATTTCAGTTTAGAAGGCTTCCTAATCCTCACACTAAGGGGAACCTTGTCTTTGGGGTCTTCATTAGAGCTATCATCCACAAGTCTGGCAGAAGGAGGTTTAAGAGAACATAGAGAAAGGTGGTACTGGTATAGACAAAAGATTAACGCTTGGTGCAAAGGCAAATCAAAAACCTCAAGGTTGCCCTTGCGGGCCTTTTTGGATTGGATCACAGAAGCCTCCAGACTAGAGAGGAGGAAAGAGGGAAATTTGACCTCAATTTTGTGTCTAAAATGGTTAAGAAAAGCAAAGTGATAGTGGTAGAAAACCCTGTATCTCCCTTCTAGAGTAAAATACTTCATTATTAAAAAACATACCCGGTTCCAAGGGATGACCAAGGATTCTTGTCCGAAGCCACCTTGAAGTCTTATCTACTTTTCTCCATCCCTGAAGAACAATTTCATTCCCTCGTTGTCCTGGACCTGCGTCTGCTTCTTAAGTCTATTTCTAGAACAAGGTAGGCCCATAACTTTGGTAATGGCTTCCTCTGAGACCATGAATTAAACTCCTCCCACCTTCACCATTCTATTACCATCCCAAGAGCCAGCGAATTGGGCCAATAAATGCTCATCAAAGTCATTCAGGCTTTCAAGAAAAGGGGTCACCCTCCCTCATAAGCTATGCTCTAGACCTGAGCATCATCTTTGAATTCACCACAGTTCATGGGCTCCGTTCGAACTTTCTCCCCACCCATTTTCCACAGTAGACAATACACAACACTGGAAAAGAGAAGTATCGAACGAACAATCTAGAAGGAAACTTTAATTCCATTCCATTACTCAATTTTCCATTCATGTCCTTTCCAACTCCACACACACTCAGATCATTATTGCTTTCAGGCGTTAGCTCGTGTGAGCCTTTCCAAGCCAACACTTCATGAGGTGACTGACAAGACTTGCCCAAACTACCAAGTTCCCAAACAAGCATATTGTTGAGTTGGTCCATATCCCTATAGGTCTCCAACATCCACGTCACATATAAGAGTTGATGATGCTCTCGAAGTCATCAACAAGGTTACGGCTCCACTCAAAGTGAGGTAAGCCCAGAAAGAAACTACACCAAGCAATCCAAAAAATTATTATAGTCATGATGAATTATCGAGGCACCTCCTTTTGACTGCTAACAATAATGTTTAAGGGGAGATTGTCTAATTCTCTCTAGCATCTTAGGTGATTAAGATTAATCCCAAAATTAACTAAGAGATCAATAGTTCTATTGCCCTCTCAATAAATATGTCTCACCTCCTTGCCTTCAAAGTTTAAGAGGAGGGTTTTTATATCTTGAACAATATCCTCCATCTACCAGCCAACTTTGACATTTCCTTTAACTGCTTTGATCACAATTTTAGAATCACCTTCCACTATGCTATTTTTTATGCCTAGATCCAAGGCAAATTTAATGCCTCAGAGGAAGTAGTAGCCTCCGCAATATTATTGGTATTTTAACCCAGGCTTCCAGTAAACACAGTAGGATAGGCTCAAAGCCTCAAACAGCCAAATAACAATGGTTCAATAGCATAACCAAAAAACTAGAGTACGAGTCTTAAAACAAAAACTACAAAAACAACTAAGGAGTTCCTGTTGCAAGTATGAGGTGAACCAGTGTTGTCATTGATGTCAACATACTCATATTGCATTGACAAGAAGGATTGAATGAGCTGTGTGCTGAGGATATTGAGAAAATTAGTCTCAATCAGGAAATAGTGAAGAACAGTGATGAGAAGAAGGTAAAAGTACTCAATAGGTTATGATTCAGAGGATGCAGATTAAAGGGTTTGTAGATATGAGTCTTGAGATGATCCAGTTAAGATTTCAGAGGTCCGCATGAAGATGTGAAGAAGTTGTGATCGATCAAGTAGAACCAGTTTCGGGAGATGCTCCAGAGTGACAAAGTGTTACAAAAAGGTCCGATGAGATCCAGAAGTGCATTGTCCTATTCTGCGGATTGGACAGACTGTTTGGGATGTCCTTGTGATGTGTGATCTCGATTTGTTCATGGTTTGAAGGTCCAAAAGCACCTCTTGCAGTATGACAGTGGCGATAGACTGTGTTCTTGAAGTTTCGAATGAAGAAGAGAAGAGATTCCAGTGAGTAGAGGAAGTGCGGATGTACCTGGTCATTCAGGCAAGCCTGTGAAGGTTCTTGGATCATGTTGAGGTTGTGTTGTTGGTCCGCATTGGTGGTAGAGCCTGGAATTGAAGATATTCTTCCAGATGAAGTTCTTGTTCAGACTAGCCGACCGGATGAGTTGTTCATCTTGGGAATGTTCTTGTGGTGGCCAACTAGATGTGTTATTCATCTTGCGAATGTTCTTATGGTTGATTGCCGACTTAGATGATTGTTCCTAAGTCGATGTCTTGTATAAATAAAGGTTTGTGAGTTCATTTCAAAGTGTGTTGAGGAGCAGATGAGTGTGGTATAGCGAAAGAGCGAAAGGGAGAGCAGAAGTGTTTCAGGCTTAAATGGAACTGATCTAGACATGGTGAAGATGTCATTCTCTAGTTCAAGGTTGTGATACTTATGATCTTGTAGACAGTGTGTCTCTTGTAGGCAGTGTGCCTCCTTGTGAGCAGTGTGCTCGGGCAGTGAGCCCTAATTGGCATGTGCCATTCATTTTTTTTATTCTTCTAACAGAGAATAATCCTTGGGTTAATCACCCCATGGTTTTTCCCTTAACCAGGTTTTCCACGTCAAAAATCTTAGTGTCTAATGTGTTAATGTTTATCTGCTCCAGTGTTTATGCTTTGTGCTTTCATGAATGGTTAATTGATATGTTGTGTTTGAAATAGAAGCAAGTTTTTGTACAACTGATTCACCCCCCCTCTCAGTTGTGTGCCCTAGATCTAACAATTGGTATCAGAGCCAAGTTCCTCTGAAAGGAGCTTAACCGCTTGAGGAGATCCAGGATGTCGTCATACAAGAAGGATAGTCTGAAGTTTGATGGAACCAACTTCACTCTCTGGAAAGGTCACATGAAATGTCACTTGGAGTGTATGGGAAAAGCATACTTGACCATGGTCTCAAAACTATATGTACTGCCACAGGGTGGTCCGACAACTCTGAATGAAATCACAGATGCTGAAAACAATTTGTGGACCAAAGAAGCTCTTCTAAGCGCTTTGAATGATTCAGAGCTCTCAAATGTTATTGACCTACCAACTGCATATGAGATCTGGACTAAACTGGAACTTCTGCATGAAGGAGATGAGTTCGTTAAGAGTGCAAGGTTGTAAAGTCTCAAAGGAAAATTTGAAATATTGAAGATGAGAGATGATGAGAATATCACTACCTTTATGCCAAGAGTAAATGAGCTGGTGTGTGGAATCAGGAATGCTGGTGGAGTTCTGGATGAAAATGAGATTGTTTGCAAAATTCTCAGATCCCTTCCTACTGCCTACAAAATCAAGGTTGCTGCCATTGATGAATTTAGAGCCCATACAACTGTCACAAGAGAGCAATTGGCTAGCAAACTAGCTGCAGTTGAAATGACTGAATTTGGAGATGATCACCCCAAGACTGAATCTGCATTCAAGGCCAGTGCCTATGTGAAAGGCAAACAAAGATTTGATCCAGGAGAGAACTCTTCAAGGAAGCTGTCATGGTATGATCAAGCAAGGAAAGACATGGAAGAGGAAGAAGCAGAAACAGCTCAACTTGAAGCCCTCATTGCAAAGAGACTGCCAAGAGGATCCAGTAAGTATGAAGGAAAACTACCCTTTAAGTGCTTCAACTGCAATAAGATTGGTCATTTTGCTTCAAGATGTCCGAAAAGATCTGCAAGGTCAAATGCTAACAGACAAAGGTTTCAAAAGAACTGCTATTATGTTCATGAAGAAGATGATAATGAAGGAGTAATAGATGATGAATCAAAAATAGGAAGCAAATCCAAAAATGAATGGGTGTTTATTGCCATCAAGGAAGAAGATGCAATATCCTCTAAATCTGCCAATCATAAGGTTGTAGAAAGAGCTTTGGCTGCCCAAGTTGAAGAAAAGGATGATTGGGTTATTGACAGTGGATGTTCTCACCATATGATAGGTGACAAGAACAAGTTCTTAGATTTGGAAAGGTATGAAGGAGGAATGGTAAAGTTTGGTGATAATTCTACTGGCAGAATCAGAGGTAGAGGAACTATTTCTTTTGATGGAAAGAGCAAAACCGGTAATGTACTTTATGTTTAAGGATTGAAACACAATCTTCTCAGTGTTGGTTAGTTGGTGGACAAAGGGTATGATCTTCGGTTCAAGAATGGAAGATGCAGGATCTTTGAAAGCTCCAGAACTGAGATTGCATCCGGTACTCAAACAAAAGGTAATATCTTCCATCTAGTTGGTTCTAATAAAAGTTGTCTGTTTGTTCAAGTTGATCAGAGTTGGTTATGGCATAGAAGGATGTGTCATGTGAATTTTGATAACATCATCAAGATAAGCAATACTCAGGCTGTAAGAGATCTTCCTAAATTGGTGAAACCTGCAAATAGTTTGTGCAAAGAATGTCAGCTAGGTAAACAGAGTAGAGTCTCTTTCAAAAGCAAGGATCAGTCCACTACCAGATTACTAGAATTAGTCCATACTGATCTATGTGGTCCAACAAGAATCAAGAGTATGCAAGGTGATAGATATTTCATGTTACTGATTGATGATCATTCCCGGATGATGTGGGTTACCTTCCTTAAAGAGAAATCAGAAGCCCTTGAGAAGTTCAAAATCTTCAAAGCTATGGTAGAAAATTAAACCGGATTGAAACTGAAATGCCTGAGGTCTGATAGAGGTGGTGAATTCACATCTGGTGAATTCATAGACTTTGTGAGAAGCATGGCATAAGGAGACAATTGTTAGCTCCTAGGACTCCACAGCAGAATGGAGTAGTTGAGAGAAAGAATCGGACCATCCAGGAAGCATCTAGGACAATGATGATGGAAGCAAGTGTTCCCCAGATGTTTTGGAGAGAAGCTATCAGCACTGCAGTCTATACTATCAATCGAGTTCAAATCAGAAGCAATACCGGTAAGACTCCTTATGAACTTTGGTTTGGTATAACTCCTACTATGAGGTATTTTAGAATATTTGGTAGCAAATGTTCCATCAAAAGAGATGAAGATCTAGGAAAGTTTGATGCTAGAAGTGATGAAGGAATTTTCTTGGGTTACTCCACTCAAAGCAAAGCATACCAGTGTTACAATAAGAGATTGAGAAAGATGATAGAAAGTACAAATGTAAAGGTTGATGAAGGAATTGAGAAGCCCTCAAGGTTTTATGAATATGATGAAGATGATCAGAATGATTCTCTGGTGCAAGGAGCTCAATCCTCCTCTAAATTTTAGATACAGACTGATTCGGTAAATTAGGAAGAAGAGGTTTGTCTGAATGAGCCTGATCAAGAAACAGTAGTGTAAGAAACTCCCAAAGTTCCAAGGTATGTAACTCTAAATCATTCTGAAGATCAGATCATAGGTGACAAAAGAAAAGGGGTACAAACAAGGAGAAGAATTGCTCAAGATTCAAATGAATGTTGTCTAATTTCAAAGATTGAACCTAAGACAATTAATGAAGCTTGCAATGATGAAAACTGGACCAAAGCAATGGAGGAAGAGTTGATGCAAATTAAGAAAAATCATACTTGGGATCTTGTTCCCAGACCTAGAAACAAGAATGTGATTGGAACCAAATGGGTCTTCCGGAACAAACTAAATGAAGTTGGTGAAGTAATCAGAAACAAAGCTAGATTGGTCTGCAAAGGCTACTCTCAAATAGAAGGAATTGATTTTGAAGAAACCTTTGCTCCAGTGGCAAAAATTGAAGCAATCAGATTATTTCTTGCATTTGCTACTCTCAAAGACTTCAAGGTATATCAGATGGATGTCAAGTCTACCTTCCTAAATGGTGATTTGGAAGAAGAAGTTTACATTAAACAACCGGATGGATTTCAATTGTCTAATCATGATGATATGGTCTGCAAGCTGAAGAAAGCACTGTATGGTTTAAAGCAAGCCCCAAGAGCATGGTATGAAAGGTTGGATAAGCATCTTGTGCAGATTGGATTCAACAAAGGTACTGCTGACAGTAACTTATATTTCAAAATTGATCATGAAAACATTTTGATTGTTGAAGTGTTTGTGGATGATATCATTTTTGGAGGAAGAGATAGTATGTGTAAAACTTTTGCAAATCAGATGAAAAGTGAGTTTGAGATGTCTATGCTTGGTGAAATGAATTTCTTCTTGGGTCTGCAAATTACTCAAACAAAGAAAGGGATCTTCATATCTTAGACCAAATATGTGAAAGAATTGTTGAGGAAATTTGGGATGGGAGATTCAAAGCCAATGAATACTCCCATGGCAATCGGATGCAAGTTGAGCAAAGATGATGACTCTCCTAAGGCAGACCAGACAAAGTATAGATCAATGATTGGTGGATTGTTGTATCTCACTCAGAATAGACCAGATATAATGCAGGTTGTTGGTCTTGTGGCAAGATTTCAAGTTGATCCTAGAGAATCTCATGTTATAGCAATCAAGAGGATTTTTAGATATCTAAAATGGACAATGGAGTATGGTTTGTGGTATCCTAGAGATCATGATTTCTCTCTTCATGCTTACATAGATGCAGATTGGGCAAGAGATGTGGATAACTGGAAGAGCACCAGTGGTGGAGCATTCTTTTTGGGAAAGAGATTGGTTTCTTGGCTAAGCAAGAAATAAGATGTAACATCTCTATCTACAACTGAAGCAGAATACATTGCAACAGCAGGTAGTTGCACTCAAATCTTATGGATGAAGCAAATGCTAAAAGACATTAAAGTAGAATATGAGGAGCCTATCACAATTTTCTATGATAATTCAAGTGCAATAAATATCTCTAAGAATCCAGTGTTGCATTCTAAGACCAAGCACATATCTATCAAGTTTCACTTTCTAAGAGAACAAGTGAACAAGGATGAAGTCAGATTGAAGTATGTATCATCCAAGGATCAAATTGCAGATATCTTTACTAAACCTCTTCCCAAGGACTCTTTTGAGTATCTCAAGGAGAAGTTAGGGGTCATGGCCCCTCCGAAGATGAACTAGGATGCACTGATGTGCATCAGTCCGGTGGATATCACATTCATATCTTGTGATCCGGATTGATGATGGGGAGCTGCTACTAAGGGGGAGTAGCTGGTATGATTCTGATGTGTTAGAATTTCAAGTATGAGCCCTTTGCCATTGATGTCAAAGGGGGAGAGAAGACATGTGAAAAATAAGTGGTTGATAATCAAAAGGGGAGTAGTAAAGGAAGAAAAGACATGTGAAGAGTTGTTGTTGATAGGGGGAGTTGTGACAGAAAGGAGAAGTTCTTGTCTTGATGGTTTTTCACATCATATGTTGCCATCAATGACAAAGGGGGAGATTGTTGCAAGTATGAGGTGAAACAGTGTTGTCATTGATGTCAACATACTCATATTGCATTGACAAGAAGGATTGAATGAGCTGTGTGCTGAGGATATTGAGAAAATTAGTCTCAATCAAGAAATAGTGAAGAACAGTGATGAGAAGAAGGCAAAAGTACTTAATAGGTTGCGATTCAGAGGATGCGGATTAAAGGGTTTGTAGATATGAGTCTTGAGATGATCCAGTTAAGATTTTAGAGGTCCGCATGAAGATGTGAAGAAGTTGTGATCGATCAAGTAGAACCAGTTCTGGGAGATGCTCTGGAGTTACAAAGTGTTACAAAAAGGTTCGGTGAGATCCGGAAGTGCATTGTCCTATTCTGCGGATTGGACAGAGTGTTTGGGGTGTCCTTGTGATGTGTCATCTCGATTTGTTCATGGTTTGAAGGTCTGGAAGCACCTCTTGCAGTATGACAGTGGCGATAGACTGTGTTCTTGAAGTTTCAGATGAGGAAGAGAAGAGATTCCAGTGAGTAGAGGAAGTGCGGATGTACCTGGTCATTCAGGCAAGCCTGTGAAGGTTCTTGGATCATGTTGAGGTTATGTTGTTGGTCCGCATTGGTGGTAGAGCCCAAAATTGAAGATATTCTTCCAGATGAAGTTCTTGTTTAAACTAGCCGACCGGATGAGTTGTTCATCTTGGGAATGTTCTTGTGGTGGCCGACTGGATCTGTTATTCATCTTGCGAATGTTCTTATGGTTGATTGCCAACTTAGATGATTGTTCCTAAGTTGATGTCTTGTATAAATAAAGGTTTGTGAGTTTATTTCAAAGTGTGTCGAGGAGCGGATGAGTGTGGTATAGTGAAAGAGTGAAAGGGAGAGCAAAAGTGTTTCGGGCTTAAATGGAACTGATCCAGACATGGTGAAGATGTCATTCTCCAGTTCAATATTGTGATACTTATGATCTTGTAGACAGTGTGTCTCTTGTAGGCAGTGTGCCTCCTTGTGAGCAGTGTGCTCGGGCAGTGAGCCCTAATTGGCATGTGCCATTCATTTTTCTTATTCTTCTAACAGAGAATAATCCTTCGGTTAATCACCCCGTGGTTTTTCCCTTAACTGGGTTTTCCATGTCAAAAATCTTGGTGTCAAATGTGTTGATGTTTATCTGCTCTGGTGTTTATGCTTTGTGCTTTCATGAATGGTTAATTGATATGCTATGTTTGAAATAGAAGCAAGTTTTTGTACAACTGATTCACCCCCCCTCTCAGTTGTGTGACCTAGATCTAACAATTCCTTCCACTCATCAATGAGCAAGTTAAACATATTCTCTTTATCTTCTAGTAAAGAATCCACTCCATTTTGGTGTACTATTTTGAATATGTTAGGTGTGTCTTGGTGTTGGAATGGGAATCTAGAGGAGTGCATTAGAGCCTGGTCCCCCCCTTTTTCCAATCCTATTTACAGAGAAATTTGGGCCTTGGTTTTCTCCATTCTATCTTGGTGCCTATGGAAAGAAAGGAACAATAGACTCTTTTGAGAAAAGTTTAGAGAGCCTAAGGAGGTGTTTGGCTTAGCTGTCAAACTGCTACAAGACAACATCATAAGGGGCATCTTTCACCGAGAAGGGGAGCCCAAGATATATACCAGTTATTATGGAAATACCAGTTATTAAATTTGTTATTGATACTATTGTCATTAACTGGTATTGATTTACATTTTTTCTATTTACTATTTTGATAAAAGTAACTGGGAAGGGCCCAAACCCGTGTATAGATGCCAAAAAGGCAAAAAAGGATGAGTTTTACAAGAGGTAAAACCAGAGAACAATGAAAAAATAGAAAAAAAGGACGGCCCAGTAGGACCAACCAAACCAAAAAAGCCCAGTAATTGACCGACTTACTGCCTGGCCATAGACTTAAGGATGCTTATAGCTTGTCATTCCTTGCTTAAAAACTCTAGCTTCTCTAAGAAAGTGTTATCATCCTCCTCACGACCCTGCGAGGCCTAGATCTCTTGCTTGTCCTTCCCCTCGATCTCAATATCATGGTTCTGATGACTCACTTGTTTACCTTTGTTGTTGCTATCCTTGGCCTTGTAGTTGTAAGTTTGCCCTACCTTCCCCTATTTTTGAGTGTGATGCTTATCCTTACCATCATTCCCCTAAATCACAGCTTTCCTTTTTTCAAGTTCTGCTTTCAACACATAGAGCGTTGTGGTAGAGTTCTTAACCATCTCCCTACTATAATTGACCAGATCATAAACTTTCTTATCTAGCTTGGGTTGAGTCTCTTTAATCTGCCCTATTTCTTCCTCCATTCTCTCCCATTTCTCAAACTTGGTAGCCATCCTTTCCACCTATTCCCATAGGTCATTATTATTTTCCTTAGGCCACTCCTCAGTTTCCAGCTGGGTGATGCCCTCAAGCTGTTGAATTTTCTTCTTGGCATGATGAAGTTGGGAAAGTTATCACTTGAGCACTTGATTTTGAAGGTCTAGAGCCTGAAATAGAGTGGCTACCCTATCCATAAACTTGGTGCAAGTGTTACAATCTCTGTTTAAGTCCTCTTGGGTTTTCTCATTAAACATCTTATGCTTCTTGAGGGGGGGTCTTCATTGATGTCAAACGTATTACATTTAGAACCCTTCAGAATGCCTTTACCCTTATCCAAATGCATAGAACCTTCAAAACACCTTTGTCTTTATCCTCAATATCATGAACAATATCATCAGTGTCAATGTCTAGAATTAAGACACCTTTCTGAGTTCTTTCTTCCCTAATACCCTTCCCTTTGCTGCTGATAGGTTGAGAACTCACAGGCCTAGTATGATGAGAAGCCCTGGCACCTATAGACCCCTTATGGCTCCTAAGATGGGGTTTTCTAACATGCACATCCACTGTAGGTTTATCAAAGGGGGCAGATTGAGGAATATTCATGTTGCGCAGAACCATCTTTCACATTTTCACAGTAACGGTTTGGGTAGTATTTTCCTTGAGAGCCTTGGTTACTTCCATGTCGGTCTTAGTGTGTTGAGGTTCAACAAATTGAGAGGAGGAACCCTCTCTCTCTTTCCCCTTCCCCTGCCCTATAGGCTTCATCAGCCCAGAACCCTTGTCTAATTTTTTCTTACCCTGAGAACCCTCACCTTTGACTAGGGTTTTGCCTTCCTTATTCTTACTAGGAGTCTCATGCATATTTTCAATGAGCTATGGATTGTAGATTCTGGGTCTAAACCCAAAGGCAGGGGTTAAAGCCAGCTCAAATTTATACAAGGCGTAAATAAGGCTTTGATGCAAGGGAAGAACTTTCTCCCCCAGCAAAACTTTTTGAACCGAATCTTCTAGGGAAGTATATAACCAGTAGGGCAAATTGATTTTAACATTATGGTGAAAATGATTTAAAAGAGGAAAGAGATAGGCATGGAACCTTTTGTACCTTCCTTCTAATGTGACATATCTCATGAGAACTGTTAGTGTTATTATAATTTTATTATATTTTTATTACTATATGTTATTGATTGTTATTATGTAATATTGTGTATATATGGTAATATATACTGTTAAACTTAAATTGTTTTTATGCTGGAATATTGTATATATCATACACTGCTATTATTGTATATATATTATATTATATATTGTTATAGTTTTAATTTTTTTTTAAACTATTTATAAAAATTTACCAGTGATTAAGAATGTTGTGCATATAATAGAGTAGATACTGGTATTTAATTTTGTTTTAAACTATAAATGAAAAAAAATTACAGCGAATTTTAATGGCCGAACCATGGCCAAAGGAGATTGTGGGAAGGGCTTCTGCCCAACCACGGTGGTCTCTATTATGGTGGTTGTAACCTCATAGAGGCTACAATGCTCCATAGTGGAGGTCGTCAGCCCCCCTTTATTGCAGTTTATAATCTTGTAAAACTTTAAAATTATTCTTAAGTCTATGAAATTTCTTATATATATACTTCGTTGTATAATGTATTAAGTATCAAATACTTCTAGTCACTGCCATTCGACGCCAGTATATGTTGTGTAGTCGCTTCTAATTGTAATCTGTCACTATATATATATATATATATATATCTTTGTTGCCTAAGAATAGATGCATAAATTGTTGTAAACAGCATAAGTTAATTTCACTGTATAAATATAATGACTGTAATTTTTCTATATATATATTAGTTTTCCATTAAAACCGGTCCAATAGGAAAAAGGCATATTTTACTAAGATTTTCCTTTAACAAAAACAAAACACTCATTTGGAAACGTGAAATGAAAATAAATCCGCAATGATAGAATACAATTATTTTAGTAAACTGATAACTGTGTATATTTTAAATGTTTCCATGGACTTGGAAAGAATGATTCCATCAACACAAAGTTATAGGAAAACTAGTAAGATTGATTTTTATTTCAAACAATCATTTTATATCACAAAACTAGAAAACAACTTTTATTTTGATAGATTATTACATATCACTGAAATTGTAATCTTAGTTTCTTGACAAAAACATGCAAACTGGAATAATATTAAACATTGTTAGTGAATGCTTTAAATCTTAAACAAACTATTCCTTTTGAATTATGTGAAATGTATATTTATTTTATGTGTAATTTTCTTTCGGGACAGGATGCCAAATGTGGGCTCCCAGAGATGGTAATTTAGTTTTTCTAAATTACCACTTTTGTTATTTATTGATTTGGCCAAAGCTAGATGTACCATTGAAATAGATGGATTAGAAAAGCCTAGATTTTATGTTATATGTCTCTGCCACACCCTGCATGCAAGAAATATGTCATTCTAGTTATTAGGAATGCATATAGGCATTAGGCTTGCATCAAGAGTTCCCTCCTGCCTTTACCGTTCCAGGTTGCTAGGCTCCTCGTGCAGGGTCGGGGCTTTCTTCGAGTTAGGAAGAAACCCGGGGAAATTCAGTACTTCGTGGTTGGGTGGAAAAAGCACCTTAACCACACTCTTGGCCTCGGCTTGCGGAAGACCAGTGAGGTCATGGCGGTTAAGGATAGATCTTCTTATGTTATTTGATTCATGGTGTATATTCTGTTGTATTATTCTTTGTATGGCTTGCATAGCCAATCTGTAATTGTATAAATACTCTCATTGATGTAATTGATGTAATATCTTGTACTTAGAACATTGAACAGATGTAATGTAACACTCTTTTTGTGTATGTAATTGTACTACTTTATTATGGAAATTTGCCATTATTATACAACTATGGATATTCTGATTAATAAAATTATTCACTTTCCTTATTTGGAATAAGTATTGCTTTTTGGTTTACTATTTTTAGTATGTGAGTTTTTCGTGCTTTACAAAATTTATATTTAAATAGTTTAATTTTATCTTTTGATTAATTATAAAGAATATTAAATTCATTTAAAGAAATTAATTAGCTTTTAATTTTATCTTTGCTATTAATTTGATTTAAATGATTGATTTATTTTAAAAATAAAAATGATTGATTCCATATTCATAGGGTTTTCACATTATCAAAACTGTGTTACCTCGCAAAGTGCCCTATATTGATATGTTTGGCCAACCAAGGGGTTAAACCAAGAACCAACATCACTAGCATCATTATGAGAAGTTCATGCACAAAAAAGGCATATTTCCAAATTATTTCAAGACCACTTTTAAGATGTGCATTTCCAAACTTGACTTCCTAAGACACTTTATTCCCACATGATTCTGTCTACTTTTGAACTTCACTTTCAAAATTTGTAAAACATGTTCACTCATACTTGTTCCTACATCTAAGAAAATAGTGTTGAAAGGTACCTTTAGGGACCTTTTACAAACCATTGACTTCATTGGTAGTAATTAAGACTTGTGGTCAATGTAACAAATTTGAAAATATGTCAAACTTAAAATGTTGATGCAATTGAAACTGACTATGACTAATGTTTAACAATGACCAATGTACAAATATGAATGCTATGTGATAAAAATTTTCAATATTCAATACATTTTGTCAGTTATACCATACAAACTATCAAGAATTTGAGGATGATGTAAACAAATGATTTATGGCATTTTCTATGTTCTAAATTCTATTTTTAAATTTTTAAAGAATATTTCTATCATATTTGTTTGGTTTTCAATAAAAAAATATTATATTTTGACTATTTTTTATTGAGTAATATTTTACCATATTGCATAACTTGAACTACAAAAAAAAAATTTCTTGATTTCTTGGAGTAACTTCAATATCTAGTGCATAGATTTTTTGGGTAATTTTTATTGAATATTTTATTTATTATTAATTTTTTAATCTATAATAACGAAAAATATATACCTATATTTTACCATAATGTGTTTATTAGTTTTTCATTGAAACAAGGACATGAATGTAGAGTGTAGTGAATTTTTTGAGATTTTTCGACATAGATTGTTATTGTTTTTCCAGTGTTTTTAATGAACCTATGTTTATAATAAAATGTAAAAATATAATATTAAAAAACATAATAAATATTATACTTTTTTGGAAATCTAACACCGAGGGCTACAAACCTATAAAATTTCATCTTTGAATGACCTATGTAGGTAATGTTTGATCTATTAGTTGTGCAATCAAATGCCTAATAGCTTGAATTATCCCTTATAGGTTGCAAAGTTGTGTGAAAGATTTTTAGCCAAAGGCATATTAACAATAAAATCTAGCTTTTTAGAATTTTTTAGGGATTAAAACAAACCCCCTCGCCACAGATAACACCCATACACAACCAAGAATTTAGAATGCACAGTAGAAACTCAAATCAAGCATGGAAAAATAACACAATCACAACACAGTGATTTACCCTAGAAAACCCCAAACTGGGGGAAAAACCAGCAATGAAGATCTTCATATTAACCCTCAGCTCCAACCAGGTTGAGCCTGGAGGCTTCAACCAGCCACACATACAATGGAGTCACTAAGCCATTATATAGACTTCCATACATGCAAAACCATGGGCTCAAAACCATGAGCTCCAAAACCATGTGCTAAAGACCACTAATGGTTAATCCACTAACTCTAACCCAAGAACTAGTTTAACCCAACAACCGCCCCTTTAAACTTGGTCTTGGGGTTAGCACCAAACCCCCTTCCACAAGCACCAAGTGTAATGCCCTCTCTGTCACCGAGATCAACATCAAACCAAGAATCCACATGACTCTAAGCCCCCCTTACCACCTGGGAGAAATTCTCTCTTACCAGGCCTTTCCTTTCAAGGATTAAGCAAGCCATACCAGGTCTTACAGCCATCAACCCAAATACATGTATTAAATTTTACATACAACTACATTACAATCTTATTCTTTCTACAGCCAGCCTTGGCTTCAAACACCTGCAGCACCTTGGCTGCGAACACCTGCAACACCTTTGCTGCAGGTACATGCAGCAACTGCATATAGCGACTTTTACAAGGCAACATGCCTACAGAAGAAACCATGACCAATCTTGCACAGACCTACTCAACCTTCTCCCAGGAACCAGAGCACTGAGACACACGCTTAAACCTTCTGTTTCAGCAAGAATACCGGATCAAAAAATAAATGATGCCTTTTCTCCACACACTGTGAGCTGCAACTTAAGCTCTGATACCACTTGTTAGGAATTGCATGTAGAAGATTTCAATTAAGTAATGTTGTTATGTGGAGCCTAATTAGACTCAGAGATTAGATTTTCCCCACTTTTATCGGCATGGTTTCCTTCCAAATTATTTAACAGGGGTTTGGCGGCAGCGCCCCCAAGATGGGGTCAAGGGGCAACACCCCTTGCGGGGTCCAAGGGCAGCACCCCCGAAACCTCAAATGACTTTTATTATTTTATAAAGGCGTCAGGAGTTATTTTTCTATTGGCCGACATAAAAAAACCCTATTTTGTAACCGACATAAGTCTTGATAAAAATGGCTAAGGGTTAGGGTTTCTGTTGATATTGTATTGTAGCATTTGCAGCGGTATTGAGTTGCAAGGATTACTGGTTGTAATCAGTTTGATTTGTTGGATAATAATATTGGACTCTCTATTGGTGGATGTAGCCCGAGTTTGGGTGAACCGCGTTAAAAATTGTCTCTCGCTGTTATTATTTCTGTGTATTTTTCATTCTTCTATTTAATCTTTATTTGCATGTAATTGATATCTTATGGATACAATTCCTAATAGAATTAACCTCAATACTGTTGCAAGTATGGGCCTAACCGATGTTGTCATTGATGTCAACATACTCTTGTTTCATTGATGTCAAGGATTGGATGAGCTGTGTGTTGAGGATATTGAGAAAATTAGTCCTATCAGAAATAGAGAAGAACAGTGAAGCTCTATGAAGTAAAGATCCCAGATAGATGAATATCAGAGAATGCATATCAAAGGGTTTGTAGATATGTGTCTAAAGATGATCCAATCAAGATTTGAGAGGTCCGCATGAGGATTTGAAGAAGTTATGGCCATATGAGTAAAACTGGTTCTAGCAGCTGTTCAAAGGTGACAAAGTGACACAGATAGGTCTGGTGAGATCCAGAAATGAAATATCTTGTTCTGCGGATTTGGTGGAATGGTTAGGAAGCTAATGTGAATTGACAACTCAATTGGTTCATGGTCTAGAGGTCTGCAAGCATTTATTCTAATGTGGCAGTGATGACAGACTATATTCTTGAGGTTCCGGATGAAGATACGAATGATTTCAGTAAGCAGAAGTGGTGTGGATGCTCTTGGTGATTCAGGCAAGTTTGTGGGAGTCTCTAGACTGTGTCCAATTTGTGTTGGCAGTCCGCATTGAAGATTGAGCTCATAATTGAAGATTTACTCTCAGGTGATGGTGTTCTCCCTAATCATGGCCGACCAGATGTTTTACACATGTTGCGGATGATCTTGAAGCTATTATACGAAGCATGGCGTGATCCTTAAAGAAGATTGAAGTCCCAGATATGTGTGGCCAACAATGTGGTGATACACATGAAGTTTGTAATAAGTCAAGTTGTGTTTGAGTAATTGCTCTGTAATAAAATGAAGTATGTGTTGTGCCGACTTGGATGTTTATCCCTAAGTCGATGTCTTGTATAAATAAGATTTGTGAAGTCATTTCAAAGAATCCATGTGAAAATGAGGAAGTGGTAGAGAGGAGAGGAGTGAAAAGCATAGCAGAAGTGTTGAGCTTAAATGGAACTGTCTCAAGCATGGTGAAGATGCTAATTTCCAATTCAAGTATGTAATATTTATATTATCATTCTATAGACAGTGTGTCTCCTATAGGCAGTGGGCCTCTTGTGAGCAATGTGCTCGGGCAGTGAGCCCTAATTGGCAAGTGCCATTTTATTCTTCTTATTCTTTTAATAGAGAATACAATCTTGGGTTAGTCACCCCGTGGTTTTTCCCTTAACTAGGTTTTCCACGTTAAAGTTTTGGTGTCATATGTGTTAATATGTTTTTGCTCTTGAATTGTGCTTCTATGATTGAATTATTATTATGTTGTTGAAACATAAGAAGGATTTAAGTGTTTAAAGAAAAGAAAGTTTTGTGACAAATGATTCACCCCCCCTCTTAGTTTTCTATCGTAAAACCAACAATTGGTATCAGAGCCAAGTTCCTCTAAAAGGAGCTTAATCGCTTGAGGAGATCCAGGATGTCTTCCTACAAGAAGGATAGTCTGAGGTTTGATGGAACTAATTACACTCTTTGGAAAAGCCCCATGGAATATCACTTGCAATGTATGGGAATGCAATATTGGACCATAACTTCAAAGAAGTATGTTCCTCCAAAGAATGGTCTGACAAATGTAGATGAAATCAGAGATGCTAAAGATAATCTTCAAGCTAAAGAAGCCTTACTAAGTGCCTTATTTGATTCAGAGCTGACAAATGTTATGGATTTAAAAACCGCATATGAGATTTGGACAAAGCTGGAACTTGTTAACACTCATTTTGACCTGGAGGCTGATCTTTCATGTTTAGGGGGTTTCTTCATTTGAACCCTATATCTTCTTGCCCATTTTCCTAAGTGTTGAACCTCCTCGGCATTTTTCAGCTGCATCATCATATTTTCTTCGAGGAGGATGTCATCATCATCATGTTTGCTTCGATGGTGGTCAGCATCATCATGTTCTCTGTCGACTTGTTTTTTTTTTCATCAGGATCATCATATTTCGATATCGGGTGATGTTTTGATATCATCCCGATCCTGCTGATGAGCTACTATGTGCCTTAGTTTTCTTGCGGAGGGTGATTTTTTAGATATCCGGTGATCTCCCAATTATCACCCTGCCCTTTCATGATGATGATGTTATCACGATCTTCTGATGAGGTTATTTTCTGAGTTGTTCGACCTGACCTATTTTTTCTAAGGGTCGTCTTCATCATCATGATCATATTTCTGGTTATCACCGTGTTGCTTGCGAGGGTCATCATATTTTCTGCCTGCATGATCTTTCGCCAGGGTGATATTTTAACATCGGGTGATCTTTGTTAAGATCATCCTGATGATGTTGTTGTAAAGTTCTAAGTGTGACCCGATATTCACCGGGGTCATCATATTTGAACGTCAGGATGATCTTATTCAATATCATCCTGATGTTGTTGTATCACTTCATGTTCATTGTTTTATCACCTTGATGATGCTGACGTCATTCTTACGTCAGGGTGATATCCGGTTTTCTGCTGGTCTGCATCATGATATTTCCGAGGGGAGATATCCGCCTGTCGGCTTCGTGCATTATCTAGTGGGGGGTGATTTTTTCAAATATCTGGCATATTCATCCATCACCCCGATCTTACAATGGAGCTACAGTGCAGCATGATATTTGTGCATCAGGATGATATTTCCAAATATCTGGTTATCTTCCGAATATCATCCTGATGCCGACAATATGATGGTGACGTCATCAAGGTCCGGGGGGTCATATTTCTAACATTACTTATCTTATGATGATCCCCCAATGTTGCGAATATGATGATGACATCATCCGGATATGAGGAGGTGCGTAGTAGGCAGATATGCTGATGACGTCAGCAGGATATGACGATGATGTCATCAGGATGTTTTGGTATCGGCTAAGCAGGAGGATCTTCCTCCGATGGATCAGGTTGTGCCGATGAAGGCGATTATCATGCAGGTGATATTGCGATGATGATACTGACGTCAGGGTGATTTTTTGAGCAACAGGATATCATGATGCTGGAGGATGATGATGAAGTCTTATACTAGTGTCGTCAGGAGCAAAAGCACCGACATCATATATGCTCATGACCTAGTATATAAAGTGTTAAAGAGGTCACCGCGGGGTGCATGTGGGATAATTGATATCCTGCATATTTAAAATATCATGACGATGTATCTTGGCGGGAAATGGTTGCGATCGACTGTCTGATGTTTTTCCCAAGGCCGCGGGTTGGTGCGCCATTAATGGCGATTGTTGCAGAGGTGTGGGCGATGGCGTGGACGGACCTGGTACCCGATTGAAGATCTGGATCCCTAGGCGGTGGCGCAGGGCTCGAGATTTCTTCCTGTCTCCTCTCCCACCTGCTGCATTGAATGTTTGAGCGCCATTTTTCTGATACTGTGTATCTGGCGGGATTTTTGGTCAACCATGTAATCAATGGCTGAGCACCTACCTGGCTGTTATAAGCAGGTTGTGTTGCTCATTTGAAGGTTGTTAAAAGTTGAAGATTTTTGGCTCTGTAATTCAAAACAAGCAGATCTGGTTGCTCTGTACAGCTTAACCTGTGAGTCTATGTATCTCTTGTTGTATGTTTTGGCATGAACCCACTGATTTCATGATTAACCTTATATGAGAAATGCAATCTTAGCATGTGTTTTGTTAATTTTGTCTCCAGTATTGCATGTATTCTTCTTCTGAATCTGGATATTTGGGTAATGTTTAGATTCTAGAGCATAGAATTCCTATGTTGAATGTCTGATCTTTTAACTTCTGCTCAAAGGGTAGATTAAACTGTTTTCAGGTTGAACATTGGGAAGGGTATACTGCAGTAGGGATGCCATAAGTAGAGATAACTTAACACTCTTTATTGGGAGATATCTGTAAGGCAGGTATCACATATACCCCCCTGAAATCCAGTTTTAGTTGTTCATGCTGACCATTCACAGGTGTATGTCTACTGAATCCAGGCCCTGGATAGGCACCAATCTTGCTTTGTGTTTGAGTTACAACCAGGTCCAGCTTTGCATCCAAATTTAAAATCAAAATCTAAATCTAAAGAAATCTTTAGGACATTAGAATTAGTCTTAGGATCCTTAGTCCTCTGTCTACAACTGTAAATAGGCCCAAAGCTAGCCCCTTTGCTCTTATCTTTCAGTTTTGGTCTACTTATAGGAGGACTTATCTGCTTTCTGTCAGCATCCCAGCCTTGTATGCATATCCTCATGGATGTTGAGTAGGGAATACCCCCCTAGGTCTTGCAGAGCCTGAAGAAGAAGAGGAGATAAAATATAGAGTCTATCTCCTACACTGTTGGCCCCTGGCCCAGAGATCCTGTTGATCACTGATGGCTACCTTGTAGGGAAATCTGGGAATAAGCATCCAGTCTGGGAAAAAACCAACAGAAATTGGCGACTCTGCTGGGGATTGAGAAGTAAAAAGTAAAAGTACTATCTAATCATCTCCAGTAATATATATGTGACCCATCCGAGTCAGCAACAGAAATTGATCTTTTGCTAGGGAATGGTGATTTGAAAATTGTTATTTGTGAAAGAACCCTGGTTTTCAAAAGGAAAACAGTTCCTAGTAATAGGTGGCGACTCCGAAGTAATCTCCCAACCGGTCAAAGTAAATTTTATATGCAGGGGAGAAGATCCCAACAAAATCCTTTATTTAAAGAGTTACCAGTAACTAGAAGAATGATGTATAGAAGAAAGGGAGCTGTCTCAGTTAGTCATGAGGGTTCCCCCAGAAAAGGTGATGATATGCAAGATAACCCTAGCCCATCAGGACGGCATGTGCCTTACTTTTCAAATGCAGAAGCTGATATTCAAGGTGCATATGAGAGGCAACAGGGTGGTAACATGAGAATGAGGTCAGAGGTGTTCCAAGATCGCCCATTTCTGGACCCAAGTGAAAGGTTTGAAGAGGCAGAGTCTCTGAGGAATGATGAAGATGATGACCAGAATGATATGAGACCATCTACCTCCAGGCCTAAGGATGAACAGTTAGCTGAAGAAATCAGAAATCTAAGAGCAGAACTAGAATATCTACAGGCCATGAAAATCAGAGATGATATGAAGCAGAAAGTGCAAGCTTTAAGAACTGCCCAAAATGATTCAGTTCCTACCCTAGAGAATGCAAATGTGCAGAGACATCAGCAAAGAAATGAAGTGCAACATCAGCATAATGATGAGAGACAAAATGTGAATGATGCTAGGATACCACTGAACAATGTAAGAAACCAGAATGTAAACAGAAATGTTAATGTTAATCAGTTAAACAGACAGCCAATGCAGTTAGATAGATTCAGGCAGCTGGTGTTTGATGGTATTCCTAGGTATCCTAACCCCATTGACAAGCATCTGAGGCTGCAAGTGCCTAAATTTTTAGGAAACAACACAGTGTCAGGAGAAGACCATCTAAAAGCCTTTCAAAATGTCATGGATAACTTTGAGGTTGAACATGAGGATGTTTTCATGAAGTCATTCATGCAATCCTTAATAGATAAGGCAAGAGAATGGTACAAGAGTTTGCCTGACCGGAGTATTTCATCATGGGATGATTTTAGAAGGATGTTCAAGGAGCAATATGGTGACAAAACTGACCCTAGCTTTTTTGTAAATGAGTTCACCAGTATCACTAAAGGGTCAAATGAGCAGGTTGCAGATTTTAATGCAAGATTTACTAAAGTGTTAAACAAATTGCCACATCACATGAGGCCAAACGAACCAATGTGCATAATATTGTATATCAATGCCTTTGATGCAAAAACTGCATATGGATTAAGAGATAAAGGTCCTGCCACTCTCAGGGATTCTTTCAGAATTGCAGTGAATATTGAAAACAACAGGAAAGCATCGGGCAAGACAAATAGAAGGGATGATACAAAAATTCTGCAGAATCCAAACAAGCCTCAGAACACTCAAGGTAATACATCTGCCCCTGAAGATAAGATAGACAAATTGGCAAATGTTGTTAAGGACCTAAGCTATAGATTAGCTAGAAGTGAAAAAGGAATGGGTCCTGATAGGCAAGTCTATCAAAGGCAGGAAAAGAGGCCATCATTGCATGATATGCCTTATAATACCAATTGGCATGATGGTAAGCCTATTTTCCCACGTAACCACACAAATCAGAGAGCCCAACATGTCAAAGAAACTCCTGATCCTCTAAAGAAAGCTATAAATATTGTTGATGATGCTCCATGGTGTATAATCTGTCAGATGCCACATTCACAATTACAGTGTATGATTGCTCAATCCTTGTATGATAATGCTACATCTTGTAATGAATGCAATGAGCCACATCATGTGCAAGATAATGATGTTAATATGATGTCCATAGGCAATGGATACACTCTTTATGGTGCTAATGAGAATACAGATCATCAAACTCAGGCCTGCCAACAATCCCCATATGATGAAGATAATGAAGATAACTATGTGTATGCTCAGAGCTCACACAATTTTCTGGGTAACTTACAACGACCTTCTGATGAGGAAATTAGAGCCTTCACAGCTGCAGCAGTTGCTCAAGTCAAAAGCAACTACAATCTCAGAGGTAAACATCAAGTAGGCAGCCCACATCAGCCAGAAGGTATTTCTGCAGGTCAGCTAGTGCATGGTCATAAAGGAATTGAACCACAAAAAAGGCAGTGGGTAAATAATAAACAGAATTTCAGACATAGAACAGGTCATGAATCCCAAAGACCAGAAAACAAGATCCCTCAGGCTGAAGATCAAAGTAAAGGTTCCCAAGACAAGAATGATGATCAGGGAACTATGAAAGTAAGAGCTAAATCAGTTCAGGATAAAAACAAGATTGTGGAGCAAGCTACAGCTGTTACACAAAATTATGCTCCATTTGATATAGCTCAAGTCCTCTCTCAGGTAAAAGTCTCTGTTCCACTTATGGAACTGATGAAAGTGGAAGAAATCAAGAATAGGACAATATCCCTAATCTCAGGGGTACCTTTTCAAGCTAAACAAAATGTTTAGACCCAAGGTGAGAAACATGTCATATGTAATGAAGAAGATGAGGCTCCTGAAGTCTATTTAGGAATGACTATGACAAAGTGTCCTTCACAAGTGGAACCATTTTATGTTTCCCTAGTTATAAATGGAAAAATAATTAGAAATTGTATGCTTGACTCTGGAGCATCTACAAACGTCATGCCTTTGGCCATCATGCAACAAGCTAGATTGAAAATTGACAAAGCATGTGGAAAATGTTATGCTATGGATGCCAGAGAGGTACCAGTTATTGGAATCATGAAGGATGTAGATTTCAAACTGGTAGCATTTCCTGAAAAGAGATACAAGATGAATATAACAGTGGTTGACATCAAGCCACAGTATGGTATGTTGTTGTCAAGAAGATTGGCAGCACTAATTGGTGGAAGTATGCAGCTGGACCTGTCATATGCCATGATTCCAATGAATGGCAGGGATGTTAAACTAATCAGAGAACAAAGATCATCAGAGACAGTGGAAGACCAAGAAGCAGAGGAACAGGTATGCTTTGTAGACACTGACTGTGATAACTTCAAGGTTGTCTCAGATGATACAGAAGATAAAAAGAAAAATGCCTGCATTGAAGAATTGGATCAGTGAGGTCTATGGACCATGTTTTTTGATGGAGCTTGTGCAAAAGAAGGCTCTGGAGCTGGAGTTGTTTTCCTGTCTCCAACTGGTAAGCTCCTCAAATTCTCTTCCTTGTTGAGGTTTGATTGCACAAACAACATTGCAGAATATGAGGCTTTACTCTTAGGCCTAAATATTGCTCTCAAACATGGAATTAAAATGTTAAGAGTTTTTGGGGATTCTGAGCTGATTGTATCCCAAATCAGAGATAAGTATGCTTCAAAAAACAAAAGATTGAAACAATACAAGCATGCTGTTTGGGATACCATTGAATTATTTGATGCATTTTCAATAGGCTGGGTAGAGAGATCAAAAAATGTTATGGCTGATTTCTTAGCTAATGTTGCAATAAGGCCAGATGACATCACTCTGTCAGATGTTACAAATGTAGAAGTTAAAATTAGGCCTGCAGTGCCAGAAAATATATGCAGTTGGCAAGTGTTTAATGATGATAGGGATTTGTTAAAATTTTTGCACTGCATAGATGAATATGAGAATCAAGAAATTGATTTCCAAGCTTTTGTAGAGACTATAGATGGAAAAGAAACTCTTGTGGGAAAAGAGATAATTCAGTTGAAGACTAATAAAATCCCTAGAGGGTTAGTAGCTTTGGAAAGAGCCTTTGACAGTAGAGACAAATTGGTCACAAGGACATCTCCTACAAATAAGGAAGATTTAGAAGAAATAAATTTGGGGACACCTCAGGCCCCTCAGAAGGTATACATTGGTAAACAGCTCAAACCACACATTAGGAGTATGCTGATTGCATTACTGAAAAGGTATAAACATGTTTTTGCTTGGTCATATGAGGACCTAAAAGGCTATAGGGAAGATTTATTCCAGCATGAGATCCCATTGAAGCCTAGAGCTAAGCCATTTAGACAAAAGTAAAGACCTATTAATCCTACCTTAGCTCCCAAGATGTAAGAAGAACTCAAAAGGCTCAGGGAAGCTGGAATAATTGTGCCAATCAGGCATTCAACTTGGGTGTCTAACCTTGTCCCAGTCAGAAAAAAGAATGGTGATATTAGGCTTTGTGCTGACTTCAGGAACTTGAATGTATCCTCTTTAAAGGATAACTATCCATTGCCTAATATGGAAGCTATGTTGCAGAGAGTGACTGGTTGTGAACTCTTATCCATGATGGATGGATTTTCAGGTTATAATCAGGTGAAGGTAAAGGAATCAGAACAGTATAAGACCGCCTTCACCACTCCATGGGGAACTTATGTGTATGTTAGGATGCCCTTCGGACTAACCAATGCAGGTGCTACATTTCAAAGAGCAATGGATGTTGCTTTTGCAGGGTTGATTGATTCAATTCTGGCTGTATATCAGGATGACCTGACTGCTTACTCAAAGAAAGAAGAGCAGCATTGTTTGCATCTGGAGCAGATTTTCATAAGAGCACTAGAGTATGGTATTTCTTTAAATCCAAAGAAGTGTGCCTTTGGGGTAGTTGAAGGAAAGCTCCTGGGACATATTGTTTCCAAGGATGGAGTCAGGATAGATCCAGAAAGAGTGGCTGCTATTGACAGAATTCAAATGCCAAAAACTGTAAGAGGAGTTCAGTCCTTCTTTGGACAGATAAATTTTGTTAGGAGATTTGTTCCCAACTTTGCAGAAACCACAAGGAACATTTCCAAGATGATGAAGAAGGATGCAACTGTCCACTGGGAAAGTGAAGCAATAGAATCATTTCAAAGTATCAAAGAGGCAATCAAGATGGCCCCTGTTCTTAAATCTCCTGATTTTTCTAGGCCATTCCAAGTATTTTCATTTGCTTCCTTTCATACTGTTGCTACATGTTTGCTACAGAAAAATGAAGATGGTTTTGAACAGCCCATCGCTTTCTTCAGTATGTCCTTGCAGGCCTCTGAGTTGAAGTATGATATTATGGAAAAACAGGCATATGCACTAGTCAGAGCCATCAAAAGTTTCAGACCATACTTGGTAGGATCATATATAATTGCATATGTACCCCATGCAGCAGTCAAAGACATATTCACTCAGCAGGAGGTGACTGGAAGAAGGTGCAGGTGGATAAACAAACTGCAAGAGTTTAACATAGACATACAAGTTACCAAGTTGATAAGAGGACAAGGATTAGCCAAGATGATGGCACAATCAAACTTGGAAGCATGCCAAGTTAATGCAGTCCAAAATGAGAATGTAAGTGTATCAGGATCTGAATGGTACAAGGATATTATCTACTACTTGCAAAATCTGAATTGTCCTTCCCATTTTAGTGATAGTCAAAAGAGGACTTTAAAGTTACATGCAATCAGGTATGTTATTGTTCAAGGTGAGCTATACTGGAAAAACCCTGATGGTGTGCTGTTGAGATGTGTGGATAAGGATATGGCTAACAATGTTTTGATTGATATGCATAAAGGATTGTGTGGTGGACATTATACTGCCCAAACAACAGCTCATAAAATTCTCAGAGCAGGATATTGGTGGCCCACTCTCTTTTCAGATGCACAACAGCTAGTGAGGAAGTGTGACCCTTGCCAAAGATTTTCAGGAAAGTTGAAATATGATGGTGCTTTACCCCTCAGAACTGTAACTGTGGATGCTCCATTTCAGCAATGGGGAATTGACTTCATAGGGGAAATTGCAGACAAATCAAGTGGGGGACACAGTTGGATTTTGATGGCAACTGATTACTTTACCAAATGGATTGAAGCCATTCCAACTAAGAGAGCTACAAGTAAGGTGGTGACAGATTTCATGCTAGAAAATATCATCATCAGGTTTGGAGTACCATTCAAGATAGTCACTGATAATGCTATGTGCTTCAGATCAGGTGAATTTGTTGATTTTTGCAACAGGTATGGGATAAATCTATCATACACATCACCATATCACCCACAAGGGAATGGTCAAGCAGAATCAAGCAATAAAAACATCATGAAAATTATCAAGAGGATACTGGACAAGAACAAGAGAGCTTGGGATTCAAAATTGAGGTTAGCCATATGGGCTGACAGAGTGACAGTAAAAAGGGCTACTAGGACGTCACCTTTTGAGCTAGTATATGGTGCATCAGCCAGATTGCCCATAAACAATCTCCTACCAGTTTACAGATTCATCCAAGAAAATGATGAGGAGATTGAAGATTCCATGACAGAAAGAGTGAACCAGCTGGTTGCACTGGATGAAAACAGAAGGAAAGCCCACCAGATTAATCTCAAGAGACAACAAGATATGAAATATCAGTTTGACAGGAGAGCTATAAAAAGGAAGTTTCAAGTCAATGATCTGGTGCTCATTTGGAATGCAAAAGGTCAAGAGAAGGGTAAACATGGTAAATTTGAACCCTTATGGATGGGCCCATATCAGATTTGCAGTGCTCATGGGGAGGATTCTTACTTCCTCCAGGCCCTAGATGGTGAAGTTCTGGAATTGCCTGTGCATGCCCAATTCCTTAAGTTCTATTTTGCATAAATGACTTGTCGCTGTGCACATTTGTAAAAAACATGTATATAGTGTAAATGCTTTGTGCAGTTCGTGCCTTTTGGTTTTTGCCTGGTCTGCTCGGAGATCTGGTTCTCGCTGCAGGTTTTCACCTGCACGTCCCCTTTCGGAGCCAGTGTTAACACTCATTTTGACCTGGAGGCTGATCTTTCATGTTTAGGGGGTTTCTTCATTTGAACCCTATATCTTCTTGCCCATTTTCCTAAGTGTTGAACCTCCTCGGCATTTTTCAGCTGCATCATCATATTTTCTTCGAGGAGGATGTCATCATCATCATGTTTGCTTCGATGGTGGTCAGCATCATCATGTTCTCTGTCGACTTGTTTTTTTTTTCATTAGGATCATCATATTTCGATATCAGGTGATGTTTTGATATCATCCCGATCCTACTGATGAGCTACTATGTGCCTTAGTTTTCTTGCGGAGGGTGATTTTTCAGATATTCGGTGATCTCCCAATTATCACCCTGCCCTTTCATGATGATGATGTTACCCCGATCTTCTGATGAGGTTATTTTCTGAGTTGTTCAACCTGACCTATTTTTTCTAAGGGTCGTCTTCATCATCATGATCATATTTCCGGTTATCACCGTGTTGCTTGCGAGGGTCATCATATTTTCTGCCTGCATGATCTTTCGCCAGGGTGATATTTTAACATCGGGTGATCTTTGTTAAGATCATCCTGATGATGTTGTTGTAAAGTTCTAAGTGTGACCCGATATTCACCGGGGTCATCATATTTGAACGTCAGGATGATCTTATTCAATATCATCCTGATGTTGTTGTATCACTTCATGTTCATTGTTTTATCACCCTGATGATGCTGACGTCATTCTTACGTCAGGGTGATATCCGGTTTTCTGCTGGTCTGCATCATGATATTTCCGAGGGGAGATATCCGCCTGTCGGCTTCGTGCATTATCTAGTGGGGGGTGATTTTTTCAAATATCTAGCATATTCATCCATCACCCCGATCTTACAATGGAGCTACAGTGCAGCATGATATTTGTGCATCAGGATGATATTTCTAAATATCCGGTTATCTTCCGAATATCATCCTGATGCCGACAATATGATGGTGACGTCATCAAGGTCCGGGGGGTCATATTTCTAACATTACTTATCTTATGATGATCCCCCAATGTTGCAAATATGATGATGACGTCATCCGGATATGAGGAGGTGCGCAGTAGGTAGATATGCTGATGATGTCAGCAGGATATGATGATGACGTCATCAGGATGTTTTGGTATCGGCTAAGCAGGAGGATCTTCCTCCGATGGATCAGGTTGTGCCGATGAAGGCGATTATCATGCAGGTGATATTGCGATGATGATACTGACGTCAGGGTGATTTTTCGAGCAACAGGATATCATGATGCTGGAGGATGATGATGAAGTCTTATACTAGTGTCGTCAAGAGCAAAAGCACCGACATCATATATGCTCATGACCTAGTATATAAAGTGTTAAAGAGGTCACCGCGGGGTGCATGTGGGATAATTGATATCCTGCATATTTGAAATATCATGACAATGTATCTTAGCGGGAAATGGTTGCGATCGACTGTCTGATGTTTTTCCCAAGGCCGCGGGTTGGTGCGCCATTAATGGCGATTGTTGCAGAGGTGTGGGCGATGGCGTGGACGGACCTGGTACCCGATTGAAGATCTGGATCCCTAGGCGGCGGCGCAGGGCTCGAGATTTCTTCCTGTCTCCTCTCCCACCTGCTGCATTGAATGTTTGAGCGCCATTTTTCTGATACTGTGTATCTGGCGGGATTTTTGGTCAACCATGTAATCAATGGCTGAGCACCTACCTGGCTGTTATAAGCAGGTTGTGTTGCTCATTTGAAGGTTGTTAAAAGTTGAAGATTTTTGGCTCTGTAATTCAAAACAAGCAGATCTGGTTGCTCTGTACAGCTTAACCTGTGAGTCTATGTATCTCTTGTTGTATGTTTTGGCATGAACCCACTGATTTCATGATTAACCTTATATGAGAAATGCAATCTTAGCATGTGTTTTGTTAATTTTGTCTCCAGTATTGCATGTATTCTTCTTCTGAATCTGGATATTTGGGTAATGTTTAGATTCTAGAGCATAGAATTCCTATGTTGAATGTCTGATCTTTTAACTTCTGCTCAAAGGGTAGATTAAACTGTTTTCAGGTTGAACATTGGGAAGGGTATACTGCAGTAGGGATGCCATAAGTAGAGATAACTTAACACTCTTTATTAGGAGATATCTGTAAGGCAGGTATCACATATACCCCCCTGAAATCCAGTTTTAGTTGTTCATGCTGACCATTCACAGGTGTATGTCTACTGACTCTAGGCCCTGGATAGGCACCAATCTTGCTTTGTGTTTGAGTTACAACCAGGTCCAGCTTTGCATCCAAATTTAAAATCAAAATCTAAATCTAAAGCAATCTTTAGGACATTAGAATTAGTCTTAGGATCCTCAGTCCTCTGTCTACAACTGTAAATAGGCCCAAAGCTAGCCCCTTTGCTCTTATCTTTCAGTTTTGGTCTACTTACAGGAGGACTTATCTGCTTTCTGTCAGCATCCCAGCCTTGTATGCATATCCTCATGGATGTTGAGTAGGGAATACCCCCTAGGTCTTGCAGAGCCTGAAGAAGAAGAGGAGATAAAATATAGAGTCTATCTCCTACACTGTTGGCCCCTGGCCCAGAGATCCTGTTGATCACTGATGGCTACCTTGTAGGGAAATCTGGGAATAAGCATCCAGTCTGGGAAAAAACCAACAGAACTTTTGCATGAAGTAGACAAATACGTTAAATGTGCCAAGCTACAAAGTTTAAAAGGAAAATTTGAAAACCTGAAGATGAATGAAGATGAGAATATCACTACATTTATGCCAAAAGTAAATGAGCTTGTTTGTGGCATTAGGTGTGCTGGTGGAACCTTGGATGAAGATGAGATTGTTGCCAAAGTTCTCAAATCCCTACCTCCTGCTTACAAACACAAGGTTGCTACTATTGAAGAATTCGGATCTTTATCAAATATCACAAGAGATCAATTGGTTGGAAAATTGGCCACATTTGAATTGGCTGAGTTTGGAGATGCACCCCCTAAGACTGAATCTGCATTCAAAGCTAGTGCCTCTGTAAAAGGTAAACAAAGGTATGATCCAGGATAGAACTCTCAAAGAAACTATCATGGTATGAAAAAGCAACAAAAGATCTAGAAGAAGATGAGGCAGAAGCTGCTCAACTTGAATCCTTTATTGCAAAAAGACTACCAAGAGGATCTGGTAAGTATGAAGGAAAATTTCCCTTCAAATGTTTCAACTGCAACAAGATTGGTCATTTTGCTTCAAGGTGTCTGGAAAGATTTTCAAGGACAAATCAAAATAGATCAAGATTTCAAAAGAAATGGTACTATGTTCATGAAGATGATGATGATGAAGGAGTAACAGATGATGAATCAGAGACAGGAAACAAATCTGAAAGTGACTAGGTGTTTATTGCCATCAAGGAAGAAGATCCAATGCCCACTGCATCTGTCAATCATAAACAGGTAGAAAGAGCTCTGGCTCCTCAAGTTGAAGAAAAGGATGAATGGGTCATTGACAGTGGATGCTCCCACCATATGACTGGTGACAAAAATAAGTTCATAGATCTAGAAAGATATGAAGGAGGAGTTGTAAAATTTGGTGATAATTCTGCTGGCAGAATTAGAGGCAAAGGAACTATTTCTTTTGATGAAAAGAATAAAACCAGTGATGTACTGTATGTTGAAGGCCTGAAACACAATCTTCTCAGTGTTGGGCAGTTGGTAGACAAAGGCTATGATCTCTGATTCAAAAATAGAAAATGTAAAATCTTTGAAAGTTTTTGAATAGAGATTGCATCTGGTACTCAAACAAAAGGTAACATCTTCCACTTGGTTGGTGCTGGCAAAAGTTGTTTATTTGTTCAAATTGATCAGAGTTGGTTGTGGCATAGGAGAATGTGTCATGTAAATTTTGATAACATCATCAAGATAAGCAATACTCAGGCTATAAGAGATCTTCCAAGATTGGTGAAACCTACTAACAGTTTGTGCAAAGAATGTCAGTTGGGTAAGAAAAGCAGAGTCACATTCAAAATTAAGGAACAATCTTCTACCAAATTGTTGGACTTAGTACATACTGATCTATGTGGACCGGCAAGAATCAGGACTTTGCAAGGTGATAGATATTTCATGTTACTAATTGATGACTATTCTCGGATGATGTAGGTGACTTTCTTGAAAGAAAAATCTGAGGCTCTTGAGAAATTCAAAGTATTCAAGGCTATGGTAGAGAATGAAACCAGGTTAAACATAAAATGTCTTAGGTCTGATAGAGGTGGAGAATTCACATCCGGAGAGTTCATAGAATTCTGTGAGAAACATGGAATAAAAAGATAGTTATCTGCTCCAAGGATTCCACAGCAGAATGGAGTAGTGGAGAGAAAGAACTGGACCATCCAAGAAGCATCTAGAACCATGACGATGGAAGCAAATGTTCCTTAGATCTACTGGAGAGAAGCTATAAGCACTGCTGTCTATACTCTTAATCAAGTACAAATCAGAACCAATACTGGTAAGACCCCTTATGAACTCTGGTTTGGCATCACTCCTACTATGAAGTATTTCAAAATCTTTGGTAGCAAATGTTACTTTAAAAGAGATGAAGACCTTGGAAAATTTGATGCTAGAAGTGATGAAGGAATATTCTTGGGTTATTCTACTCAAAGCAAAGCATACCAATGTTATAACAAGAGATTGAGAAAGATTATAGAAAGTACAAATGTGAAAGTTGATGAAGGCATGGAAAAACCCTCAAGGTTTTATGAATATGATGAAGATGATCAGAATGATGTTTTGGTTCAAGAAGTTCAAGCCCCTTTTGAAATTTAGATCTAAACTGATCTGGAGAATCCTAAAATACAGGAAGAAGAGATAAGCTTAAATGAACCTGTCCAAGAAATAGAAGTGCAAGAAATTCCCAAAACTCCTAGGTATGTAAGATTGAATCATTCTGAAGACTAGATCATAGGTGATAGAAGCAAAGGTGTTCAAACAAGAAGAAAGATTGCTCAAGATTCAGAAAAGTATTGTCATATTTCAAAGATTAAACCAAAAACAGTAAGTGAAGCATGCAATTATGAAAGTTGGGCCAGAGCAATGGAGGAAGAGTTGATGTAGATTGAGAAAAATCACACTTGGGATCTTTTTCCTAGACCTAGAAATGAAAATGTGATTGGAACCAAATGGGTCTTTCGAAACAAACTGAATGAAGATGGTGAAGTAGTCAGAAACAAAACCAGATTGGTCTGCAAGGGTTATTCTCAAGTAGAAGGAGTTGATTTTGAAGAAACATTTTCTCCGTAGCAAGAATTGAAGCAGTCAGATTATTTCTTGCTTTTGCTGCCTTCAAGGATTTCAAAGTATATCAGATGGATGTCAAGTCTGCCTTCCTGAATGGTGAATTGGAAGAAGAAGTATACATTGAGCAACCGGATGGATTTCAGTTGTCTGGTCATGGTGATATGGTCTACAAGCTGAAGAAAGCACTATATGGACTTAAACAAGCCCCAAGGGCCTGGTATGAAAGACTGGATAAACATCTTTTGAAGATTGGTTTCAACAAAGGTACTGCTGATAGTAACTTATACTTCAAGATTGAACATGAAAATATCTTGATTGTTGAAGTATTTGTTGATGATATCATTTTTGGAGGAAGAGATAGTATGTGCAAGACTTTTGCAAATTAAATGAAAAGTGAATTTGAGATGTCTATGTTTGGGGAAATTAATTTCTTCTTGGGTCTGCAAATCACTCAAACAAAGAAAGGAATCTTCATATCTCAGACCAAATATGTGAAAGAATTGTTGAAGAAATTTGGGATGGAAGATTCAAAACCAATGAATACTCCCATGGCAACTGGATGTAAAACTAAGCAAAGATGATTGGAGGACTACTGTACAGATTCAGAAAAAGTACAGATCAATGATTGGAGGACTACTGTATCTTACTCAAACTAAACCTGACATTATGAATGTTGTTGGTCTTGTTGCCAGATTCCAAGCTGATCCTAGAGAATCTCATGTCATGGCAATCAAGAGAATTCTCAGATATCTAAAGGGAATAGTTGAGTATGGTTTATGGTATCCTAGGGATCATGATTTCTCTCTTCATGCATATACAGATGCGGATTGGGCAGGAGATGTGGATGACCGGAAGAGTACCAGTGGTGGTGCATTCTTTTTGGGGAAAAGATTGGTTTCTTGGTTGAGCAAGAAACAAGAGGCAATATCTCTATCCACTGTAGAAGCAGAGTATATTGCAGCAGAAGGTAGTTGCACTCAAGTATTGTGGGTGAAGCAAATGCGAAGAGACATCAGAGTGGAGTATGAGGAACCTATCACAATCTTCTATGATAACTCAAGTGCAATAAATATATCAAAAAATCTGGTGTTGCATTCAAAGACAAAACATATATCCATCAAATTTTACTTTTTGAGAGAGCAGGTGAACAAGAGTGAAGTCAGATTAGAGTTTGTGCCCTCTAAGGATTAGATTGCAGACATTTTTACTAAACCTCTACCTAAGGACTCCTTTGATTATCTCAGGGAGAAGTTAGGGGTTATTACCCCTCCAGTTCTGAATTAAGATGCACTGATGTGCATCAGTCTGGTGGATCTCACAGTCATATCTTGTGGTCCGGATTGATGATAGGAAGCTGCTACTCAGGGGGAGCAGTCTGTATAATTCTGATTGATGCAAGTATGTGCTCTTTGCCATTGATGTCAAAGGGGGAGAGAAGACATGTGAAAAACAAAAGTGATTGCTAATCAAAGGGGGAGCAATTGTTGTTGATAGGGGGAGCTATGTCAGTTAGTGAGGAGAAGTTCTTGTCTTGGTGGTTAAAATAGTTTTTCACATCATATGTTGCCATCAATGACAAAGGGGGAAATTGTTGCAAGTATGGGCCTAACCGGTGTTGTCATTAATGTCAACATACTCTTGTTGCATTGATGTCAAGGATTGGATGAGCTTTGTGCTGAGGATATTGAGAAAATTAGTCCTATCAGAAACAGAGAAGAACAGTGAAGCTCTATGAAGTAAAGATCCCAGATAGATGAAGATCAGAGAATGTGTATCAAAGGGTTTGTAGATATGTGTCTAAAGATGATCTAGTCAAGATTTGAGAGGTCAGCATGAAGATTTGAAGAAGTTATGGCCATATGAGTAAAACTAGTTCTGGTAGCTATTTAGAGGTGACAGAGTGACACAGATAGGTCTAATGAGATCTGGAAATGAAATATCTTGTTCTGCGGATTTGGTGGAATGGTTAGGAAGCTAATGTGAATTGACAAGTCAATTGGTTCATGGTCTGGAGGTCCGTAAGTATTTATTCTAATGTGACAGTGATGACAGACTATGCTCTTGAGGTTCCAGATGAAGATACGAATGATTTCAGTAAGCAGAAGTGGTGTGGATACTCTTGGTGATTCAGACAAGTTTGTGGGAGTCTCTAGACTGTGTCCGATTCGTGTTGGTGGTCCATATTGAAGATTGAGCTCGTAATTGAAGATTTACTCTCAGGTGATGGTGTTCTCCCTAATCATGGCCGATCGGATGTTTTACACATCTTGTGGATGATCTTAAAGATGTTATGCGAAGCATGGGGTGATCCTTAAAGAAGATTGAAGTCCCAGATATGTGTGGCCAACAATGCGGTGATATGCATGAAGTTTTGTAATAAGTCAAGTTGTATTTGAGTAATTGCTCTGTAATAAAATGAAGTATGTGTTGTGCTAACTTGGATGTTTATCCCTAAGTCGATGTCTTGTATAAATAAGATTTGTGAAATCATTTCAAAGTATCGATGTGAAGATGAGGAAGTGGTAGAGAGGAGACAAGCAAAAAGCAGAGCAGAAGTGTTGAGATTAAATGGAACTATTTCAAGCATGGTAAAGATGCTAATTTCTAGTTCAAGTATGTAATATTTATATTATCATTCTGTAGACAGTGTGTCTCCTGTAGGCAATGGGCCTCTTGTGAGCAGTGTGCTTGGGCAGTGAGCCCTAATTGGCAAGTGCTATTTTATTCTTCTTAGTCTTTTAACAGAGAATACAATCTTGGGTTAGTCACCCCGTGATGTTTCCCTTAACCAGGTTTTCCACATTAAAATTTTGGTGTCATATGTGTTAATATGTTTCTACTCTTGAATTGTGCTTCTATGATTGAATTATTATTATGTTGTTGAAACACAAGAAGGATTTAAGTGTTTAAAGAAAATAAAGTTTTGTGACAACTGATTCACCCCCCCTTTCAATTGTCTGTCGTAAAACCAACAAATACCTCACCTAAATACAATAAAGCCTAATAACCAACCATTATCTACACCAAATATATACATTTCGTAGGATTCAATCTAACTTTATATTGTTGTAGGCATTCAAATATTATTCTCAAGTCCTGGATATGGTGAGTCATTTTCTTAGATTTTCGCAAGATTTCATCTACATAAATTATTCTAGAATAATATGCATCAAATCATGGAAGGTTAAGTTCAAGGTCCTTTAATACATAGCTCCAACATTCTTCAACTCAAAATGCATGACAACATAGTAGAATATGCCCCAAGGAATAGTAAAGGTAGTATTACATTGGTCTTGTGGATTTAAAAGGTGTATGCTAGTGAATATAAACCTATATAAACAAGTAATTCTAAGCATAACCTATTCAATTTATACACAAAAGCAACTTCAAGATTAACCCTAAGGATTAGCAAACATTAATGAAAGCAAAAAGAACTCTCACGAACACTAATTTCCCTATTGCTCCTAAGTGGTGGTTGTGCTCAAAAGGATTATTTTTGTTGAGGGGAGATGTCAAGTGCTCAAAATGATATCATAACATTGCACTCAAGAGTTGTTCATGAAATGGCTTGTGAAGGGTTCAATTCATAGATTTTTGGATGAGAGGATCAAGGGCTAGGATTGTTTGGAGAGATCAATGGTTGAGGATGCTTGAGAGGATTGGATGCATGAGAGACAGGTCCAAGTGGTAGCTTGTGTTGGTGCACAAGTGAAGGTCCAAGAATTAAGGAAGATTAATGGTGGAGGATTATCTTGGAGATAGTGGATGATGGGGATCCAAAAAGTTGGAGTGATGTGCAATCTTGCCCATACCCATGTATAAATCTTTGACCCATGTACAATTTTGAGCCTTGTATAAGATTTACCTTGGTTAATCTAATGAAGGAAATAACCCTAGGGGAAACCCTAAGTAATGTAAGCAAGTGTTAGGTTCACAAAATTGTAGTGGTCAAACACCCCACATGAATAGATAGAATTTTCTATAGGTCAAGCTCAAGTGGCTTAGGGTTGATCTAGAGTAGCACAGATTCATCCTCTAATGTATAGATTTAATCTAGTAGATAATAAACTTTTACAACCTAGTTCATTGTGATTTCTAGTATCTAAAGGTGTGTTTAAGGATAATGGTATTTAAAAATTCCTTTATGAAAGCTATTGGATCACTAGAGGAAAGTTTCCCTAGCTTAACCCCCTTGATGGACCAACTTTATAGCCCTAGGTGAGTATTGGAAGACAACATTCTCAAGCATGCAAGTGGCTTAGATGTGAATTCTAATTCTAATGTAGGTGTGTTCATTTTAAGCTCCAAATCAAAATGTTCCTAAAATGATTTTATCCTTGATCAACCAAATAAGTTAATTGCACATTGAATGTCTTTAAATACCAATACATAACAATTCTAGTCATGCAAACATGTACTAAATCATCTCTCCTAATGGCTAGTGGGAAAGAGTGGGAATTGATCATTTTGAATTTAAAAAAATTAGGATCCATCTTGAGTAGCTCGAGATTGAACTCAAGCATCATGAGATTAACTAACAATAGGGAAATGTAAATCTTAGGATCAAGAACATATGCAAGGAAGTCTATGTTAATAATGAGGTGAATGTATGGAAATGGATGCAATGAGGCATGGATATGGTCAAATATATGGAAATATGTGAAGGTGGGAATAAATGGGGATGGATAGAGATCGAGGAATGACCAAAACTCAACACAAGAGTTTAACACTTGTCGATATGTAGTTGTAACATGGCATTCCATCAAATGGGACCCAAAACTAAATGGGAATTTCCACATGTATGCAAATTTCATCATTACAATATTATAATATGTGGAAACTAGTCACAAATATTTTATTGAATTTAATAGTTTATTATATTTTTATTAAAAGATAGAAGTAAAATAACACATTTTATTTGATAAAAATATTAAAATACAAGGATCTAAAGGACCATTTCAAGCCATCAAGCTTGTGTTAAGAAATAAGCCATATTAGAATCTGATTTTTGAAAAACCATCAAGCAAATTATGTCTTGTGGAAGCCTCAAACATCTAATCAAATCACAATCATAACATGAAACTACACAATTCACACTTCAAATTTTCTTTGTAATTTATTTTTGTCTTAGTAATGTTATGTAATAGGAATCACATTATCATACAACCTACACTCATTAAAAAATACATGAAAATAATTATTAGTTATATTTGTAATGATTTATGATATGTCTTCAATGAATGTGTGGAGAAAATTAAGTCCATTCATTAATTTGAGGTTGAAGAGCATGGTCTAAATTAAGCTAGTAATTTAGGGGACAATACACTAGTTGAGAAACTTAATGTATTATAAGAAAAAATTAAACAAAATCAAACAACACAAAATTGATAATTACTTATTAGCTAAACAAAATGGTTTTATTTCAATTGAGAACATATACAAAATGAAAAACTCTATAGGAGAGATGCATGCCTTGTGATCTGGTTACATACTTTGAATTCAACTATGGTATAAATTTTAAAATAGTAAATTAGGGTTCTTTATGTGAACTAACTTGAATTATATCACACTTGGTAGTCACCTATGTTCTTGGAAGTTATAATAGGTAGTTGGATAAGAGTTCAAACTTATTAAAGAAAACTAAATTATTTTTTGGAGTTATTTACTTTGGTACCCCCATTTGTCAAGGTTATAGCTAACATATAAAATTATCATTGAGATTACCCAAGGTGTTATCTAGATAACTTGTCCCTTGTTGAGAAGTAGTGTACCCCATTACTTCTAGTTTATACACTAGATGAGGAAACTTATATTGAATACAATTCTGAGTGTACCACTTTCCTTGATGCAAAATTTGTCATGTACCTTCACCACTTGATAGAAAGTGATCTGATGATTTTTTATCAATTTTAACCAATGTGTCAATAATTTGATCAATAGGAACTAGAATGGTCATGTCAAGGTTCTATTTTGTGCTCTACAACTCCTCAACAACATCACACATGTCCAATAGTGGTGTAAAATATAGTCAAAATAATTTTCCATTGAAACTAGATGCAACTTGAGATAGGGTAGCAAGTTGTGCTCAAATCCATTACCACCTACCTTCTTGGCAATGTTGTATGGTACATACTAGACAAAGGTCTAACCTTCCTATTTAGGTCTTAAATCCTCTCTTTCTAAGGATGTTTCCAAACATTAACTCCAATGTGAAACTTAGTAATATAAGGGTATTTATTAGCATTATACAATCCCAAGCCCTATTTATTCTAAGTGAGGGTAGTTGTAACCATGTAATATGCATTAATGGAAAACAATCATAAATTTATGAGTATTTTATTTGTTTATCTTTCATTTTATTTTGTCTATATCATTGCTCACACCTAAACACACAATATTTGTTTAGATCCCTCAAATCTCTAATTTCTTAATATGGTGTCCAACACCACATTTTTTTTATTGTCTTTTGAGACTTTGTTTTCCCACCAAAAATATTTTTCCTTATTAACTATCTTAGTCTAACACCCATTTTTCTACAATTTTATTAAATGATCCCCATCCTTCACATTTTGTATTATTACAGAGTTCCCATAAGAGAACTCCTTGCATCAAATGATCTACAACAAGTTCCCTTTTAATATTTTAGAGCCTTTTTTAGAACATCTAACAAATGGGTTTAAGTTGAGCACATATACCAAATGAACTAATGGGTTTCATCCCTAAAGTGGTAGTTTTTAGCAATAAAAATACCCTAGAAGCTTAAGGTGGAGTTTCCATATGTGGAGTTCTAGGTGTAGTGCAACCATAAACAAATAAAAGTAGTAAACACCAACTAAATAAAAGGGCATAATATTTTACAATAAATGACCATATGGGGTTAGATGGTATAAGATTGAGAGTGGAAACTTCATGAGATTGTATTCCCTTATAAATTACTTAAATTTTGGTGGACAAAAGAGAATGTGATTCTATTAGTGATTCTTCATGAGGATGATGAGAAAGTTATTATTGAGATGCTAGGCTTCTCAACATCATCTAAGAGGATACCAAATGGAAATAGTATGGGTAGTGGTGATGTATCCCAAGAGCCACCAAGTGTGAGATGATCAATGCAAAGAGACATAGAAGGAGACCATATCAAGGACACCTTGGAGTGGCTCTAAAATTAGTAACATGAGATTCACTATCACCTAGGCCTTAACATTAAGTAAGAGGGGGAGGATTCCAAGAATTTGGAGTGATGGAGGTGTTATTATGTGGTGACTTATCATGCTGCGGGGGTTGCGGGTACCCACGACAAGGTAAATTATGATGACTTTGTTAGCCGCAGTTTCCCCCAGAATAATTAGCAGGGGAGTGTAGGGGGCAAAGCCCCTCCTGCAAGGTCTAGGGGGTCCATCCTCCCGGTGAGCGTCTGGGGGTGGAGCCCATAGTGGGGGTCTAGGGGCAATGCCCCCGGTGGGTTTTGCATGGTGCAACGCCCCCGAAGCAAAAAATGGCCTATATTTAATAAAGGCGTTGGTCGTTAGTTTGCTATTGGCTGACATGTAAAAACCCACTTTTGATAACCGCCATAAGGCTTGATAAATAGCAGCTAGAGAAGGCAAAAAGCCATGAGTCACAAACGAGTTTTGAATGTATTTTCATGTAGCATATTGCAGCGATATTGAGTTACAATATTGTTGGTTGTAATCGGTTTGATTTGCTGGATAATAATATTGGATGGCTATGTTTGTGGATGTAGCCCATATTGGGTGAACCACGTTAAATCTATGTGTTGAATTTGTGTTATTCTTCATTGTTTATTTACGTGTATTTAAATCTGCATAAAATTGTTAATTGTATTGCTCTGATCTATCATTAAAATCCTAACAGGTGGAATGATGTTGAATTTACAATCCCCATCAAGAGACAAAGGTCAGACTTGCAACACAACATCCTCAAACTTGAATAAGAGCAATCGCATAAGGTGTTTTAGCATACTAGTTCTATAGGATTATTATCAAGGGGTGTGAATAGTAACCCAATGGGTCCATCTTAAAGATTTCACTAAAAATTGAATGAGGATCTAGATAAGAAGTTCAAATAAATAAATATTAAAGAGGATGAAGAGGTTGTGAAAGGATTAGGCATGGTAACAAATATGGAATGTAACTTCACTAGGAGCTTTATGACCCAAATATCCTATATAACACACTTAAATAATTTGTTGTCTTCATCTACCATTAAATGTTGGGTAAGAGCACAAGTTGGGGGACAAAAAAGTTGCCAAAAGTACAATTCTAGATGTAACTTGTATGTGCTTTATAAAATAGGATCAAGCCTTAACATGTATGTGTTATGACTTGACAACTACCAAGACATAATGTGTATGCACACTAGTATTCTATCATAAAAATACAAAAAGATAGGTTGCACAGGTTATATTGTTTCATTCTTATATCCTACAACCTAAAACACGTAGACCATGAGTAGCATTTTCACACAAGTGCATTATAAACAATTAAAGCTTAGTATCTACAATTTCTACAATGTTGTAATAGAGAAGAGGTAAGTGCTTTCTATTTTTGGTTTTTAAATTAAAATTTTAGTAAATTTTCCATAAATTCTCATTTTATAGGAATATTTTTAAAAAAAAATTATCTCATGTATACCCTAATCCGAAGCCAAATGTGGAAAAGCAACTACCGAAAGAAAATTGATACCATCTGAATTTCCTTCAACACTTCTCATAAGCTCTCCCCTAAGTCAAGAAGACCTTCTAGGGAAATTAGGACAAAATAAAACTCAAATTGCAAAATTGGTACTTGAATATTGAGAGAATCCGTATCAAACCTTCACCACGCATCACTAGAAAACACATTGGAAGCATTGATGAATCAAGTTTACTTGGTGATGTGTCAAATTCATCAATAGAATACACATAGGGAATCTTTTAATCAATTTTATGTGAGTTTAAATTATCTTGTGATGATGTTAAAAGGAAGGAGATAACAAAAGACAAAATTTGTGCACATTTTACTAATTTGAAAACCAATGCACACCTTTCACTTGCAAGAGATTCCTCAACCACCGGTGCACTTACAATGAAATAAAAAATATTTTTGGGATAGGTGGTGGAGGGTCTTCAACCAACCTCTCTAAAACAATCATGAGGTGCCCTTGTATTTCTTCAAACAAACTCTACTGTGAGTTTGTTCTCCATGAAATTCCAAATTATTCTAATCATAGGGAGTTTTAGGGTAGAGGCAAAGGTTTTTCATAAGATAGAGAGGGGACTCACCATGCACTAAATTATCCACCTAGACCCCTAGCCTAAAAACTAATTCATCATGTCATAATTCCATGAACTATTAAGGAGACTATGGAGGTTTAGACCCTCTATGCCATTACTACACTCATAGATACCCTCATATAGCATGGCACACAAATATCTTAGTCTCATACTTTAGAAGGTGCTTATGCAATGGGACCTTCTAGTTTTGGTGGTGTCATCCCACACTTCTACAATAGTTTCTATGGTATTTATGTTGAAGGAGGGTGCAAACCACAAGATGCACATATTGAGGGACCTTCTAGTCATAGAGGTATCACCACCCACCACTATACACATTGTAATTCTATGTGTAGGGTACTTAGAGAAAGATTTGGTACCAAACTATGGTGGATCAAATGATATGATCATCAATAATGAGCTAGTGCAAGAGACCTATGATGGTCACACAAAGGTGTTTTATATAAATTTATAATATACATTTTGTATTTTATATTCTAGATTTCAACATCTAAATTGATTATTAATTTCTTTAATTGAATTAAAAATGTATATTTATTTTACATTTAAAGATCTAAAATCATAGGGTGATAAGTCATTGACCATTCCACCAATGAATGTTGTGGTCCCATCTATTTCATAGGTAATTTCTAATCAATCACTATAAATTAGTAATCAATTTATTTCCATAGCATTGTTAAATTTATGAAAACATAATTTTTTGTTTAACAAGTGGTTATTGTACCCTCTTCTAACATGCATGTTGGTAGTAGGAGTCATGACCTGGGATATACTTAGATACATTTCAACTCTTTTTGAATTGATAAATATAGAAAAATTTATTGATTGTGTGTATTTAGTTGATGAGTTTAGTTGTTAGGCATCCCAATAAATGGGGAAAGATTGGACATCATTGTTGTTGTTGTAATTTTAGCATCTATTTCTCTAACATAGGTATGAGTGCATAATGTACAGATTTAATTATGAATGTCTTGTCTCAATTGATGTCATTAAGTAATTATAAATAATTATCATCTAATTGTTGTCTACTACTTCTATTTTTCCATAGATCATTGTGAGAACTCCAATCTAGGGACATGTCTCTCTTGATGAGGCTAAGTGTCAAAGGTAGCTCGAGTTAGACAACCAGTTTGTCATAAGTGTGTTTATTGTTTTACAACATTTTCAATATGTTTTTTAGTTAGAAAACATGACATAGGATCTAATTTAATAATTGGTATATATAGGTTGAGTTACAATACAACCTTAAGCATAAGCTATCAAATCAATACAAGAGGATAGTTAATTTTGAGGTTTGAGATTCACCTTCTAGTTAAGCAAATAGAGGTTGAATGTTTCATAATTAATCTCTAGTTTATATGAGGACAATTTGTTGTATTCCTATATGGCATTTTGATGATATTTTGTATGCCTATACAGTATTTTGATGAGATTTTGTATACCTTCTTAGATTTATTCATGCAATACTATTTTAGTTTTTCTTTTATAGTCAATTCATTTTAGCACCAAGTTCTTAATCAGAGGAAAATTGTCTTTGATGTTTGAGACTCTAGACTATGTACTTTTTTTTAAATATAAATTATTTGTAGAGTAGATTTATTTATCTTACATTGATAATAAGGGCTTTGTAATGCTTAACATTCAATTTTGTCCTATCTATTAATAGCCCTAACTTAAAATTGAGTTTCATTAAATTATAATGTCCATACAAAATGTATGCATGCTTCATTATATCTTTATTATCTTCTCAATGACGATCACTAAAAACTTTTCATGCTATTATCTTAAAACTATAAAGCCTAGTTTACAAAATCACTCTTGAGGGCCTAACACTACACTCCTAAGTCTCTTTTTGTAACATTGAAAAACATTTCACTGTAAGCACTTGGGTCTAAATTAGCTAAAACTGTGAAAGTATTTCATAGATGTGTGAAGCATGCATCTGTAGGATAAAAATGGTAGATTCTCGGTGTCACATCTCATTTTAGGTCTTAGGAATCTTAAGAGATGACACATGACCAATGTATCTTGGAAGGATCAAGATGTAAAAGGAGTCTTTGCTAGGGTTCACCTGGACCCACCTTGATACATTGGCATATCGGTTCAACCCCATGAAGTGTGATTCATAAAATGACCTCCTAACAACCTAACACTATGCTTCTCAGCCCATTTTTGTAACATTACAAAACATTTCATTGCAAACAATCAAGAACTAAATTTGGCTAAAACCATCATAGGATTTTATAGAGTAGTCAAGAATGCAATTGTAGGAGAAAATAGTAGGTTCCCAATTGCCACAGTTTGCATGTAACACCTAGATGAAGTTTGTCTCATTTTATGTCTTAGGGATCTTAAGAGACAACGCCTAACAAATGTAGCTTGGAAGGATCTGCTACTATCATGGGACAGAGAATGGGGCCTCCACTAGGGTTCCCCCCCCCCCCCACATTAACATGTTGGTGTAGTCAATTTGGCCTCATAATGTGTCAATTGTGAAATAACTCTCTTAATAGTATAACACTACACTTTTTACCCCTTTTGCAATATTACAAAACATTTCACTATGAGAAATCAACCTAGAGTTGGCCCAAAATGTCATAGGCTTTCGTAGAGTGGTTAAGAATGTAGCTATAAGATAAAATAGTAGGCTTTTAGATACCATGATTTTCTCATAACATTTATATGAGGATTGTCTCATTTTAGGCCTTAGGGATCTTAAGAGATGTCACCTGACACCTATCTAATGGAGCCCGAAAAGATCATCAACCATAGGATGAAAAAGGAGACATCCCTTAGGGTTCATGCGCCCACCCCAATATGTTTGCATCATTGGTTTGTCCCCACAAATCTTTAGTGGAAAAATTGTTGGTACTTGGATGATATTCATCTATAGAGATTCCTTGTAGGGAGAGTTTATCTACATTCTTTTTAAAGTAAAATGCAGTGGGATGTAGTGAAATGTAGTGAGTATTCAAGTATTGTGGTATAGCAGATATAGTGATTTACATATGATAATGATGGTGTAGGTCTTCTAGTACATCATATATTTTGGTTCACATGCAGTGGTGCTATGATAGCAACTATAAGTAATCTAGATGAACTCACAACTGCATATGATTTTAGTGTTTGTTAGTGCATGGTCAATTATGCAAGAGCACTTGTGGCAGAACTAGTGAACATGCAGTATGATATAAAGGCTAGATAATGTCTTGGAAGATGACACAAGGTACTACAAGCAATCATAAGTGAAGTAACTATGTTGATACCAACAATGTAAAGGATGTAACTATCGATTCATAGTTTGCAACGACGACAAAGTTTACAAGGTGATTATCCATGTGGAGCCATCATATTTGGTGGTAAGTGTAGTATGTTGATGTCATGTATGATCAAAATATAGTTGCAAGACTCTTGGTATTCATGAGTTGGTTAGATCTAGTTGGATGGTTGGTTTTCCCATGAATACATCTATATATCAGTTTGTATGAATGTGCCAAGGTTATGAACTCATTATATAGACACTAAAGACATTTTATGTATTGTTGGTGTGTAAACACTTGAGAGGTTGTAGAAGAACAGTATGTTGTAGATTGAGACTCTATAAAAGGATTCTAAAGACCTTTTTGTATTAAATCAATGTTGATTCTGAATAATACAATTGTGAAAGTATTTTGGTGGTGGGTTTTCTCATGTAAGGGTTTCCCATGTAAAATCTTTATGTCTTGTATAATGTTATGGATACATATTATTCATTTACTTTCATATGTGTTGATACTTAAATTTGGTACATGGTGAATAGAATATTAACTAAACACGTAATCTTAAAAATTCATTATTCTAGTCTATCAATCCTCTATAACAGGGTGAAAATCCCCAACTTTTGGTATTAGAGTCAAGTTGGTTGTTTAGGTGGTGCCTACTTCATTGGAGTGCAAACCTTAGCATGTGCAGTGGTATAACCCTCCAATAGTTGGAAATTTGTAGCTGGTGTATAACTAGAATCAAATGAAATATTTAAAGGATTTTGTGAGAAAGTAGAATAGTGCTAAATCTATGGCGAGCACATTGAGGTCTGAATTTGACAAATTCAATGGTCAAAACTTTAAATTATGGAAGTTGAAGATAGAGGATCTTCTGGTGGAAAGAGATCAATGGATTATAGTATCTTCTTCAGTTAAACCCTTAGGTATGTCTATGTCTAATAAAGACTAGGTAAAACTGGATAAGAAAGCTAGAAGTACAATCTAGTTATGTCTATTAGATTCTATGTTAATGAATGTGCCTCAAGAGCAAACAGTTGTCACAACCCCTAATTTCAATAATTAATTTTACTTATTAATTATGATATTTTATTGAGAATAATTAATATTTATTTATACTTTCAAGTTAGTGGAGCTAATTTTAGATTTGTTTATGAAATTATTATATAAGTTATAAAGATAATAAGGTCTCAATATGGTTTAGTTAATTGATTTAAATTAATTATTCTTGTGTGTTGTGGGGAATAAGAGCTCTTTTATCATTATTTTTGGTAAAATTAAGACCATAAGTCAGTCACCTATGGGTAGGGTACTTGTTTATTCATAAAAATTATGTTTTAAAGTTGTTTTAATGCATTTTTAGTACACAAGAAAATAAGTGACAAGTTTGGCAGATGAAGAGTCATCTTCTCTTGAAGAGTCTTCGAGCATCCAAGTCAGGAAGAAAAAAATAAAATAAATAAAAGGAAATTTGAAGAATTATATTTTCTTGGAAAAGAAACGAATGTCACAAGCAAGAAGAGGATTACAAGAATTCATTGGAGCCTAAAAGAAGAATATGAAACTTGGCAAAAGGAGATATTATAAGAAGATGGAAGTTTGGCTTCAAGGAGGAGGAAATGAAGAGAAGAGCCCAGGTTTATTCTGATTTTTGCAGGTCATCAAGAGGATGCTCATAGCTGATGTTGAAGATAATTCTTGAAGGAAATTAGAACCATTTCGATGAGGCAAAGAAAACATACATCCACAATGACTTGTTAAATGAAGAATTTCTAAATTTCATGAGGGCAAGAGAATCCTAGGTAGAAGAAAGGAAAGTGATCAACTGAAGAATACGTAAGATCTCACATTAATGAATTATGGAGTCTCTCTTCAGATGCGTTTGGAGATATTTTTCATTAATTAAATCCTTGAGGTATTTCCTTGAAAACTCACCATTATTTATGTTAAAGTTATTCTAAAATTTCTTTTAAGAAAACTTGTTGTCTCATGAAATTAATCTTATCATATGAATTATTTTATAAAAAGGTTTTTGGGTTTTAAGAATCGTGTTTTCAGATTTCTGAAACATCCTACAATTTTAAATTTAATTAAGTATTAAGAAAGTTATTGTGATTTTAGTACTGTTGCAACCCTGTTGTAAACCCTGTTGATGTTTTATAAATTGCTTTCTGTACAGGATAGGGATTGTAAAATTGTTTCTGGGTTATGTGAATATTTATTTAATCTTTCTAGAACTTTTTATAGTTTTAGATTTTATTATGTATTTTGAAAGTTATCGCATTTTTACCACTACTATAGAAAAATTGAAAATCTAGGGTTTTGTTGGTAGTTTACTTTCCTAAAAATGAATTATTCTCATTACATAAGTGTGTTAGAATGAATTCTCACACTTTCTTTCTTGGAATTGGTATTATTAGATAATATTTCATATATTTAGTTGTATCCAAAAAAATTAGATTAAATCAAGTATATACTTGTAATACAAGAAGGTCAATTAAACCCTTATATTGATTAATTTATAAGAATAGTTGTTAGATCAGATATATATATTGCATAGTTATTTGAATGTCAAAAATTAAAGGGAAGGTACATCCTGGAGAATCAGTTGACTAGTTGGGAAGCAACTCATTGGGCTAAGGAGTCTGGGTCTAGAATGCTGGAATTCTTTTACTAGACTTTGAGAAAGCCTACGATAGAATAGAATGGTCTTTCATAATTTGTGTGCTTCAGGCTTTTGGTTTTCCATGGGGATTTATTAAAATGGTGAAAATGCTTTTCAATCATGTCTCTACTCAAATTGAAGTAAATGGAGAGCTTACTGACCCGTTTCAAATGGGGAGATCAATAAGACAAGGGTGCCCCTTGGCACCAGCTCTATTTGTTATTGCATTTGAAGCCCTTTACTACTTCTTAAGAACGGACAAAATTCCTAGCCTCTTCAATCGTATTAAGCTCCCGGATGGTTCCCCCATGTTGAACATGCAGTTTGCAGATGATACTGCCATTTATCCTGTCCTAGAGGAAGAGAATCTAAATAATTTGAAAATTAGATTGGGTAAATTTTGTGCAACCTCAGGGGCTAAAGTTTCCTTTAGCAAGTCCACTCTCATTGGTTGGGATGATTCTCCTCCTGGGTGGTTGGACTTGGAGGTTTGGCAATGGGGTGGACCTAAGAAACTGGTTAGGTTCTTAGGTATTCCCTTTGCCCTGGATTGGTCTCTAAAACAAATGTGGGACTGGCTATATGCAACAGTAGAGATTAAACTCAAAGGGTGGAATAGACAGGCTCTGTCCCTAGTAGGAAGGTTTCAAGTTTGTCAAAAAAATTTATCAGCCTACACTATGTTTTATGCCTCAATGTGGCTATTTTCTAATTTGCAAACAGAATGTATTCAAAAAGTCATTAGGGCCTTTCTCTGGTCTGATGGGAAAGGCAACAGTAAAAGGCACTGTGTTAATTGGAAATAGTGTTGCATTGGGAAGGAGCTAGGTGGGTTTGGATTGAAGGATCTTAGACTCCAAGGCATGGCATTGGTGGCAAAATGGATTGTTAACACATTAGAAGGAAATGAGACCTGGAAAGTGTTAGTTAGGAACAATATCAAATTGGCTAGACCAAGGAGGAGTCTAGGATGGAGCAATTTGCACTTTCATGATTACCTTTTTGGGGATTTCAAAGTTAAACCTGTTGGGTCTATGGTTTTTGCTTCTATTTGGAAAGCTTGGGAAAGTATTAAGAGATTCATTTCTTTTCTTGCAAGTGGTGAGTCCTCATTTCGGTGGGGTGCTCAAAACTCTATTTGGTGGACTCTTAAACATAACGACAGACCTATGGCTCTCATTCAAGGGTGCTCTGGTCTTAAGTGGCACAAACTAGAATTTTCCAACTTCAATGATTTGTTAGATGATAATGGCTGTAAGAGATGGGAAAAACTGAAAGAGGAATTTGGTCTGAAAGAGTCTCAAAAAAGAACATATTCGGTGTTGGTTGCAGCCTACTCAAAGGATTCTGGTCAGTCAGATTTGTTGAGTGAAGGGGATTGGTTGAGTAGGCTGATTGGGAAGGATGGTTGCAAACTGGTAGTGTGTGAATCTAGAAGGATCTACAAGATCCTCAGTAACTCTAATCAAATCCTAGAGCACTATGCCAAGTCTTGGAATTGTGTCATAAGCTTTAAGAAGTTAAGTCAAGTTTTTAAGACCTTTTGGGGTAGGTCTTTGGAACCTAAGAAGGGGTGTTTCAGATGGCTTTTGTTGTTAAATAAACTTCTTGTCGGGGGTAATAGTTATGTCTGCAGATTGTGTAGTGTTTTCGAGTCTTGTGATCACATTTTTTTCAAATGTCCTTATGCTGCTCAAGTCTGAAATCTATTTTTGGGGAATATTGTGGATTGGTCTATTTGTAATTCAATGGAAAGAATTAGAATTTTACTTGGTTTTATTTCTGACTTTGATACAAAATCTAATCTTTTTTGGTTGGTTTTGACAACTGAAATTTTATGGGCATTGTGAAAAAAGAGAAATGAGGATCATTTCCAAGACAAACTAAGATTGCTTACTGGGTCTAATATGAGACTCACACAAATTGATTTATATGTACAGGTGGCTGTTGCAGTGGAAAAACAACTAAAGATTGTGGCCAAGGAAACTGAATATGAGGATCTTTTAGGGACTATGGTAGCTGATGATTTTGTAGAACAAGGTTTCCATGATTTTAATATGACCTGCCATTCCTTCAATGAGAAAATGGAGCTTCTGCATCAAGAATTTAGCAAATTGGTCATTACAAGGAAGACGATGGTGGCAGATCAAAAGGTTTCTGCTATCTCACAAGACACTCGGCCCATTTTAGAGAACCAGAAGTTATATGTTGATGATGATGGTAGTCTTCACTTTGAAACTAATCTTGACACAGAGACTGCATCTATGGAATTCTAAGAGGCTACTCCTTTGTCCCAATATGATCCTACTGAGGCTTTTGAAGAACTAGATGATGCAGATTAGGTCTCCTAAGTATTGTCATAAAAGTCATAAAGTTTGTTATAAGAAGCTCCTAGACATATGATGTGATATGATATTATAATCTTATGTAGTATGTAGTAATTGGTCCGGAAATCTTTTTTTGGTGGCCCCCTTGGCCACATATATGTATAGTTTCTACTCCTTTTTGGTAATATTATTGCACTATCTTCAATCCAAAAAAATGTCAAAAATTAAAGAAAAATAATATATCTTTTATATTTTATTATTTCTATCATTCATTATAATATAGGGAATACTTTTGAGTTATCAAATCATTCTCGATTTATGATCAAGTTTGGGTTAAATATGGATTTGAGAGAAAGAGATGACTGCAGTAAACACTACCTCCTCATCTTACAGAAAATTTCTAACTGTTTTCTGGGTTTTATTCCCCTTATTCTTACCTTTCCAAAACATCTTGAATTTTAAAATTACACTAAGAAATAAGAAAGTTATGATAGATTTTCTACTGGGTGGTTTTTCAGGTTAAGGCTATTTCTATTCAATTAATTCATTTTTCCAATTATCTAGAATGTTTTGTCAACAATTGAAATTGATTTATATAGGTCAATAATTGAAAATAAGAATCTCATTTAAGTAAGTAGAGTGAATTATTTTCTTAGAATCTTTAATGTGTAACTAGCCATGTATGAGAGAATAGAACTCTTAAGATACTTGTGCATTGCTCTAATGACTTAAGAATTGGAGGTTTTCTTATTGAATGGACAATTTAGTAGGCTCTTCATTAAAAACCTTAAGCTATATTTTAATTGTGTTTGGATAATATAAATGTAGATTAGATTTTAGGAATGAGGCTAAAACTTTAAACTATAGTATAGATGAGGATGAGAGAAATATAATAGAAAGTGTGTTTCATATCAATGTCCATGGGAATGAATAGGTAGAAATTATAAGTTGAAAGTGCGTTTAATTTATTAATATCATATAAGTTCTTAGATTTCTAATAATTATGTTTTAATACATTTGTTCTAGTATGGTGTAGGGTTGACTATAAAGGGTTCATTCTTTTAATAAGTCTAGGATGATATAATGAATTGGTGAATATATGATGATGATCTTTGCTTGATGCATTGTAGTAAGTTGAATGCCAAAAATAATGATTAAATTAGTCATCTTTATTTGAGCATGTGTAAAGGATGTTCTTTGATCTATTCTAAGTGAGTAGATATTGCATGCATTAGTAAGGTGTCAATAAGGATTTATGTGTTTTGATAAAATATATATAGTAGAATAGTGCTATAAATCATTTTACTTAGAACTTGAATATAAGATGATAATTTCCATAATTAGCATAGACTTTTTCATTTATTGCAATCTAAGTAATTGTCTGTGGAAATTTATGCTTTTTATCCAAGAATGGTTGGAATATTTTTGTTATAACTTCTCTATTTTACCCTGTAGGGAATATTTATAAATTTAATTATTGCATGCACTTTTTAGAACTTGAGTGATTTAGTCAGCATATGGTGTATTTAATCTTAAGAACTATATGGATGTGTATATTAATTGATTTATTGATTCTAGAAAATATTATGTGATGAACTAGATCCCTTGTGACTTAAAGTATCTAAGTCAACCTTATGGTTGAAAGACTAGTTACCCAAACTACGAAGCCTCTACGCTACGCGTACGTAGGCAAGGCCATCATTGATGAGTGCCCAAGGCATTAGGTCAGCCCCTTAGGGCCTGTAGGTTTGTCATTTTGTGCATTGATATCTAAATATGTTGTTCATTGATTTTGTGGGACTAATGTTTATATCTAGTTGTGCAAATTCATGCTAAAAGATTTGTGCAGTTATGAAGACAAGCATTATATGAATGGTGTAGGTAACTGAACAATCTGAAGGTGATTATTACTCTCTCTCTCTCTCTCTCTCTCTCTCCTCTCTCTCTCTCTCTCTCTCTCTCTCTCTCCTCTCTCTCTCTCTCTCTCTCTCTCTCTCTCTCTCTCTCTCTCTCTCTCTCTCTCTCTCTCTCTCTCTCTCTCTCTCTCTCTCTCTCTCTCTCTCTCTCTCTCTCTCTCTCTCTCTCTCTCTCCTCTCTCTCTCTCTCTCTCTCTCTCTCTCTCTCTCTCTCTCTCTCTCTCTCTCTCAGTGGATCAGATGTAGAGTATTTTCATGTTTATTGTTGATGTGATATTCTTGTATAAGCCTACATGGCTGAATATTGTAAAGGCATGGTCCTATTTCATTGCACTTATTGATTCACTGATGCATGGAATCTTATTTGAATATATATTAATGAAATTTGTTTCATGACTTGTGTTATTTTTACTATTTTATAAGAATAATATTATTTTATTTTAGCTATTTGGAATGGTTGTTACATGTGGTATCAGAGCGTTTCAGGTTCAACACTCGGGCCTCAAGTCTTTTATGCTTAGGTTGCATTATAGTGTATGAACCTATTGTATCAAATAGAGAACCCTAGTTATGGGTCAAGATTCTTTTGATAAATTGGTGATTCTTACCTGGTTCAGTTGAAACCAAGTAGAAGTTTAGACAGAGTTTGATCATTCGAGAGGTGTGAGACCTCCTCGCCTTAGTCACATTTTCATAAGACTTGCTAGTAAGAGTGATGGTGACTATTTCAAATAAACCAAGATGGATAATATATAGAGTTATTTGAAGTAAGCCAAGATGGATAAAATATGGTGACAACCCATGAGTGATGATGTGGCAATAAAAGTGAATTAATAAGAGAAATATATTGAGAAGAGAGATCTCTCTGATGACGTAAAGGATGAATGAGTTGATAAGATACAAGGGAAGAAGAAAAGATGAAATTTTTTATAAGAGAAAGAAGGAAAATCACCTGTGAAGTAAATAAAGTCAATAATAATGGATAAATATTAGATTGAGCCTTCTTGAAGATAAGAAACCTAAGATGGATGTTTTAAAGGCAAGAATGTTTGTAACAGTACTAAGCTTTGGGCAAGTTAATTGTTGAGCAACGTCTTATTCTTTCAGGATATGGATCTAGTAGAATCCACGAGATCTTTAAAGAATGCAAAGTTGAGATGCCTTAAGGGCCTTCATTGATAAGGATGATCAGATAAGTTTTCTTGACCTATCTTATAGACAAGATAGGAATGATTGATGTTATGCTTGATATGTACTATATAAGAATGATACTTTTCTAGTGAAAGTAATGCATGTATGCACTTCTCATGTTTTGTGCATATGGCACATCTGTATAAATGATTGTATTCATATTTAAAGCAAGTTGTTTCCTTTGCTGCATATTTTAAAGTTTGTGCACTAGTGCATGTTAAGCACTATCATATTTATATTTGAATGAGAAATGTTCACTATATTTGCGAGTGATGCGTATTACACATTCTGTGTTGATGTTGTCTTTGTGCAAGTGATGCACTAGAGTAAGTTATTGATTCCTTTGTGTAGATAAAGAACTTGAGGAATGTGTGTGTGAGATACACTTTTTATATTCATTGTGATTGTTGGTTTGAGTAATAATCACTATAGATGTACTAATGCGAGTTATGCATATTTCACATTTTGTGCGAGAGATGCACTTACCATATTTATTGTACATAAATTGCTTGTTTTTGATATAATAAGGTGGCAAAAACCAAGGGTTGAACCCTTACAACAGAAGCCCAAAAAGGAATAGGAAAGGCTCACAAACAAAAGGAGCCACCTGTTAGGAACCCATGTTTAACCCTTCTCTTTACTTTGTTAGTATATTGTTGTTGGATGCATATGCTTGTAAGTCATCCCATGAGTATATTGTATTATCCCACATTCATGGGGAGTAATATTTGTTTAGATTAGACTTGGTATATAAGTATGTGTTGAGGCCAATGAAGGCATCCACGAGTTTATTGTATTGAGCTTGCTCAAAGGAGGTTGCCCCCTCGAAATGGCCTGCGATCAATAAATTCCTTCTGTGTTCTGTTATTTTGTGCATTTTTCATTATATTGTTGCAGGAGGTTCCTTCCATCTGGTATAAGAGCACTTTCTTGAGCTCTGTTAGCATTTCAATTCGCACCTCTGGTATGTGATTTGGAAATGGACAGCTATGCATAGATAAACTGCTCTCCTATTGGAAGGGGGAGTTCCCTTTCTTGTTGATGTTCACTGAAAAGATAACTTGAATGAAACTTCGCCTATCTTCTTTTTGATTCTCAGCTTTGGTATGTGATTTGGAAACGGATAGCTATGCACAGATAAACTGCTCTCCTATTGGAAGGGGGAGTTCCCTTTCTTGCTGATGTTTGCTGAAAAGATAACTTGAATGAAACTTCGCCTATCTTCTTTTTGATTCTCAGCTATGAGCACAAGGTTATAAAACTCTAAATGCTGCAGAAGAGGTTTTTTCCTTTTTATAAAACTTCTACTACAACTAGCATAGACTAATGACACTTTCAATCTCCTGAGTAAATTCAGAGCAAAGGAAGTTGAAAGTGAACAAGGAATGATTGTTAACACAAAAACTCAAGCAGTTTTCCTCTAGATTTTCACCACAAGACTAAAAGTACTTTAATGATGAAAGCTGAAAATGAAAGCTACAGAAGCTACACATCTGACGACGATAACTTAATGAATCGATATAGAATATCAGAGCAAAGTAGGCATGAGACTTCTATTCAATATCACAAAGTTTAATAGAACTACAGGACAGTAATACTGCAGCAAAAGGTAGGCATACAGTAAGCGATCAAACACTGGAGAACAATGAACACAAAGTGAACAAACACCTAGAATAACAATGTTTGCAGGCTAGAATAGGCACAACAAATTTTCTATCACAAAAGTCATTACAAACAATGGGCAAGGATGCCCTTATTTATACTAAAATCAAAGGAGTAGGGAACCCTAAAATCTCCTTGATTAACCCTAACTTGCCAACTCGCAAGCTTTGTTACTATTCTAAGACAAAGATACAATAAACAAATGCTTTAAAGCAATCTACTTTAAAGCAAAGAAGATTACATCTATCATAAGGTGATTTCTTTCTAAATATAGAATGGATGAGCTTAGGATGAAAGCACATGCTTTAAAATAAAAAGCATATGTTTTAAAGCTGCTTTCTTTTGAAATGTATCCACATTCACATTCTTTCTTTTTGGTGATGTCATCCATTGATATTTTTGCTGATTTCTTCTAAAAAAAGCTGATTTCGAGGGAAAAAAGCTAGCACATGGGTTTTGTAGGCAATTCTGTTTTGAAGCAACCCAGATTGTCAAATTTTGCAAAAGCAGATATTTTCTCAAAAAAGCAAGAAAAAAGCAGTTTCCCAAAAAAAAACACAACTCCCAATCTTCAAGAGGATGATAATCTGGATTGACCCATCTCGACGAAAACTGAAAAAGCTCTGGTTGGATTTCTGAAAAATGATCCCCTTGAAACAAGGACCCTGAAAAAGCAAGCCTCTCTTCTTCCCCAACCCGAATCTCTAAAGAACACTGAAAAAGCACCTGGTTTGGGTCTTCGAATCTTCATTGAAAGAAAAATAAAATCTTTCCTCTGGATGCAACCTGCAAAAGATAATGAAATAAAGAAGCCAAAAGCTTGTCTTTATAAATCTTTTGGTCGAAAAAGCAGCTTTATTTGTGTGAGAAGAAAACTTCACTCTCATCCATGAAGAAAGCATCTTTTAAAGCATAAATCCAAGTGGATGTCTTTGAATAGGAAGAATCCCTATTTTGTAGGAGCCTATGGCTTCATGTGCAAGATGACAAAAAATATCTTCTTTGATGATGTCATTGAACACGCGAGTTGAAAGAAGTGCTAACAAAATTTTCTTCATTTTCAACACTTCAACACTCGTTTTGACTTAAATATGGCCTGTCTCCAACTTCAACAAGGCAGAAAAATGTCATCATTGACTGAAAAAGCTGACTGATCCTGACATTTTAGAGATTGATCAACTGAGATTCCATCCCCTGCCTCTATTTGACGATCTGACATCGTTTGACCAAGTTTGACCTCCTAGAAACTGCCAACGGGCAAAGATTGGTAACAAAGCATGTCGAAAAACACTGAAAACATGAAAATATTCTAACACTGCTCAAGTTGGGCACCCCAAGCCTCCTGGGGCACCTGGTTTCCCAACACTTGGCCATTTTTTTAGTTTTTTCAATTTTTTCAATTTCTTGGTTTGCGTGCGCATTCTGAAGGCACAGGACCCTTGTTTGGCTATCGATTTCTATCAAATGGGATGAAAATGAGTCTAATTATTTGGAAAATATGCAAGCTTGATGAAAATTGAGCTGATTGTACCTTCTATTTGCCTCGAAAAACATGCGAAACTGATCAATTCTGACCCGGATAGGGCTGACGGAAGGAGATTCACATTTTTTGAGAAAAAATTCAAAAATAAACTAACTCTGATGAGTTTGGGCACCCCAAGCCTCCTGAGGCACCTATCTTTCCATGCCTTAGAAATTTTTTTTGAATTTTTCAATTTCTGCTGCAAATCTTGAATTCCACCAAAATTTGAAGGTCCTGCCTGACGTATATTTCAAAATATATTTAAGTATATGTTTAGATATTGAATTTCCTATACTTTAAATATTTTGAAATATACTTTCAAGATGTTTGAGATAGGTCTCAGATCCATGGGATTTGACATGCAGATTCTAGATTCTTGAGGATCCACCAAATTTTAGACTTAGTCAATTTTTTAGGATTTCAGGACATCAGACTTCGCCAATTTCAGGATTCCACGGATAGGCATCAGGATGAGGGTAGATTAGATAGCCTGAGCATATCTAAGATGAATCTCTTGCTTTTATGGGCCTTTTGACTAAGTTTAACCAAGCTTGACCAACCGAGAACGAGCTGACGGAAGCATTTTGACGTTTCTCGAAAAATGTGAAAAAAAAACTAACACATGAGAGGATGGGCGCCCCAAGCCACCTGGGGTGCCTGGTTTCACCAGACTTAGTCAAATTTATGATTTTCCAACATTTCATTTCACCTTGGATCCATCTTGCATCGTTTTGCGTGCATCATCGAGTCGACGGCTGTTTGTCAGTTTTGCGTCGTTGAAACAGCGTTGGAAACTCATCGAAGAGTTTTGGCAGGTGAACCTTTTTATGTTGATGACTTTCAAGCTCATGCTTCACCTTTTGAAAAAGTAGAAATGACCCAATAGAGAAAACTTGGTCATTTGAAAATTCTGTCTGAACCGTGCCGATCGTGGAGCAAAATTGACCAATGAGAATCGAGCACGACACCTGATTTGGAGACTCTATTTTTAGAAAGTTTTGCCAACATCCATATCTCAAGAAACCCAAAAAACCTAACTCTGAATCTCTAGACTTTTGCAAGTTGGACCAGTGCCTTATCCATTGGGCAATAGAGTCAGGTTACATTCCTAATCACCTAGAACAAGACTTTTCTCTAAATCACCTAAAATTGGACTTCCTAAAATCACCTAGGAAGTTGGAACTTCAGAACACACAAGGAACACAACTGTCACATTACAGAAAGGGGAAAAACATTACGACATAATGGTCACATCACAGAAAGGGGAAACACATTATGAGAATAAAGTGTTTCACGCACTTTTTCTCCTAAGCGAGGATGAGAAGAGATTAGGACTGTCACATGAAACCGTCAATCGACTCAGAAAAGTAAGAACCATCTCTCTTTAGCTGTGAAGATTGTCTTGGTAGCACAAAACTTTTCTTTTTCTGCAACATCCTCTCGAAAAACCATGATTCAGGAGGGTATTCATGTTTAGGCCATGAGAAGTTCCTGAGAAACTGATTGATATGCCAGGGATCAGGTGGAGCATCTTCCTCCAATGCAAGCAACCTTTGCAATAGGTGGAGATACAGAACTTCTTTCTGAAGATATACAGGAAAGTCTTGTGGCCAAAGTACATCTGTGGGAATGGTCATCACCACATATTGAATATGAGTTTCATTTATATCTTGTACACACGCAACTTTGTATTCAGTCAATGCATCATCTTCTGGAAAAGATGCAAGCTGCTCATACACAACTCTCATTACTGATTCTTGGGTTATAGGATCCACAACTGTCCTTGCCCATTTTTCAAGTGCTACATGGGCTTCTTCATCGGTTGTGTTTTTGTCCATCCACGCTTTAAAATCTGATGAATTATCAAGATCTAAATGCTCAAACTCTTGAACATCTTCACCTGACATCTCACTTTCCCATTCATTACCTGGAATCTCGTCATCCTCTGTAGAGTACTCTTCTTCAATGCAGATATCCATCATCACTTCTTCTTCAGCATTCATGTATCTTTCTTCTTCTGTAAAAGGAGTGGAATCAAAGACAGCTTCATCTAAGTCATATGGTTCCTCTTCTTCTTCTTGATCAATCTCACACACAGCGTCTCACAAGACATTTGTCAAGAATCTCTGATTTTTCAATATCATCCTCTTTAGAGACCAAAACTGAATATTCCATGAACTCCTCTTCTCCATCAACCTCTTCATATGTTGCATTCCACACTGGTTGCATAGTATCGGTGAAGTCTTTTTCTTGTATGGGTTCATAGATGGATTCAACATCGTCCTCTTCACTAGTATGTATGAAAGATTCTCGTGATGCAGGTGAAGATGGGCTATATTGTAAAGAAAATTCTGCAGTATCTTCCATTGAAGAATCACTTTCTCACTGATGTTGAAAACAATTTAGATATGATAATGGAACTTCCATATGATCTCTAGTTCTAAAAAATTCTTCTAGGAAGAAATCATCTTCAAAAAGAAGATCATGCTCTTGCTCCGCTTGCAAAACTTCTTTGGTCTCTCCCTTGGATATATCTAACACGGGTTCTTCAAACCAGCCTTTGAAAGACAAGAAAAACAAACTTGATTCATCATTATTTTTCTTTTGAGAAGATTGTTGTTCTTCTTCTTCCTGAAAGAAAGTTTGTAAGTTGTATATTTCTTCAGATTCTTCTTCTAATTCGTCAACCACATGGACAACCTCCTGATTTTGTTTGGTTATTTCAGACAGCATAACATATGTACCAGGACCCGTTTCTTGATATAGCACAAGTTCAGGGATAACCTTCAAAAGTTTAGCATCATTTTGTTCATTAGTGTGTATGAAAGCTTCTTGAGATAAAGATGAAGACGAGCTGAACTGTAAAAGAAAATTTATAGTATCCTCTACTGAAGAATCACTCTCTAAGTGATGTAGAAAGCTATCAAGATCCAATGATGAATCTTCTATATGATCTCCATTTTTGAGAAATTCCTCTAATGATGAATCATCTTCAAAATGAAGAAGATCATGTTCTTTCTCCAATTGCAACATTCCTTTGGTCTCTTCTCCTTTGAATGTATCTGACATAGGTTCTTCAGACAAAGCTTCAAAAGAACAAATTGGATTCTTCATTGCTCTCTACAACATATTTGATCTCTTCCTTGTAATTTCACTCTTATGAAGATTGTTGTACTTCTTTTTATTCAGGGAAAGTATGCAAGTTGTGCATTTTTTCAAGTTCTTCCATCAACGATCCTTCTTCATGATCGAAGAAATTATGCAAATTTTTAGCTTCTGATGAACATTCATGTTCCATATGTAAACACATGATGTCGCTTGAAACAGAGTTAGTAAAATGTTCCCTTCTAATATTTGATTTACACTGGTCAAATCCCTTCATAGAGCCGCCATCGGATTTGTCAAAGAGACGTTCAGGAGTATCCGAAAATCCTTGATTTTCATTTGATGCTTTTAATATTTGCATGAATCTTCTCATCTCCGAGCAACTTTCTCCATCATGTTGGTTTGTTGCATGGAACAAGCAATAGATTTGTATTGCAAAAGATGCATCTACCTTTTGACACATAGGTGATACTTGACGCACAGGTGAAGCAGGTTGATCACTCACAAAGATAATGAAAGAATCTGGTATACTTGAAGGAGATGGAACTTGCCGAAGTGGTACAACATTCAAGGGCACCAGTGGTTTGATTGAATCTCTCTGGATCTTTCCGGAAGTGATCATATGATCTTCTAATTCAATAGCATACTCTTGAGCTTCTTGCAGTTCTATAGCATGTCTTTGCTTGAGGTAGAAAGAAATTTCTGAAGATTGTGCATTCGTGAAACAACTTAGCAGAATTTCTGACGAAGGATTCAAGGTGTTCATGACTTTTCCAACCAAGCGGTTGAATCTAGCCATGAACTCTCGCATCGGCTCACTTCTGTCTTTCTTGATGTTTGAGAGTTTTGCAAACAAGACATGACTATCTTCTACGGGCTTGAAACAAGTGAGAAATTTCTCCCTCATCAACTCCCAACTTGTGATAGAGCTAGCAGCGAGGTGATTAAACCATTCAGCTGCTGAACTTTGCAATGATTCCACAAACAAACGCACTGCAACATCTTCATGCACAACACCAAGAATTCCACAAGCGGTGGTGAAGGTAGAAATGTGCTCATCAGGATGTTGCTTCCCATCACCATGAAACTTTGGAAAACTTTTTCTTGATCCTTCAGGAAGCTCATGATATTCTGTTAGTGCCAAAGGTCCAATGTTGTTACCCCAAGGCAATGGTGGTGGTCGCCTTTGATTTGCATCATTGTGATTGTTGTTATTTGCATCACCCATTGCTCTAGGTTGGGGTACTGGTTCTTCTTGTAAATCTTCCTGCTTGACTTCAAGAATTATCTGAATTTCTCGAACTATGATGGATGCTTCTCCAACTTCTGTAGGAACAAGATCTTGGAAGGAAGGATCTGTAGCACCGCATTTTCCCCTTCTTGAATAAACCCTGTGAGCCAGGATTATCTACTGCCACACGGGAGATGGTAATACAGGTCTTCCTGCTGCAAGATTGGCTTTGTGCTCTTCTTCATCAAGGATAGCAGCCGTGTTTCTCCATTGATCAAGACTTTCCTTTTGCACAAATATGAAAATTCTAAGGTTGCTAATGATGTCAGTTTTCTCTCCTTCCACTCATACAAGGTTTGGTTGAATAGCAGGTGGTGTAAGATTTGGTTGTTGAATTGGAGCAAAAGGATGCCAGAGAGTCATTCTCGTGACATAAGCCTAAGCTTGCTTGAAGTTTTATGCCTCGTGCCCCCACGGTGGGCACCAGAAAACTATTGGTGTTTCAATTCGCACCTCTGGTATGCGATTTGGAAACGGACAGCTATGCACAGATAAACTGCTCTCCTATTGGAAGGGGGAGTTCCCCTTCTTGCTGATGTTCGCTGGAAAGATAACTTGAATGAAACTTCACCTATCTTCTTTTTGATTCTCAGCTCTGGTATGTGATTTGGAAACGGATAGCTATGCATAGATAAACTGCTCTCCTATTGGAAGGGGGAGTTCCCTTTCTTGCTGATGTTCGCTGAAAAGATAACTTGAATGAAACTTCGCCTATCTTCTTTTTTATTCTCAGCTGCGAGCACAAGGTTATAAAACTTTAAACGCTGCAAAAGAGGTTTTTTCCTTTTTCTAAAACTTCTACTACAACTAGCATAGACTAATTACGCTTTCAATTCCTGAGTAAATTCAGAGCAAAGGAAGTTGAAAGTGAACAAGGAATGATTGTTAACACAAAAACTCAAGCAGTTTTCCTCCAGATTTTCACCACAAGACTAAAAGTACTTTAATGATGAAAGCTAAAAATGAAAGCTATAGAAGCTACACATCTGACAATGATAACTTAATGAATCGATATAAAATATCAGAGTAAAGTAGGCATGAGACTTCTATTCAATATCACAAAGTTTAATACAACTCCAGGACAGTAATACTGCAACAAAAGGTAGGCATACAGTAAGCGATCAAACACCGGAGAACAATGAACACAAAGTGAACAAACACCTGAAATAACAATGTTTGCAGGCTAGAATAGGCACAGTAAATTTGCTATCACAAAAGTCATTACAAACAATGGGCAAGGATGCCCTTATTTATACTAAAATCAAAGGAGTAGGGAACCCTAAAATCTCCTTGATTAACCCTAACTTGCCAACTCGCAAGCTTTGTTACTATTCTAAGACAAAGATACAATAAACAAATGCTTTAAAGAAATCTACTTTAAAGCAAAGAAGATTACATCTATCACAAGGTGATTTCTTTCTAAATATAAAATGGATGAGCTTAGGATGAAAGCACATGCTTTAAAACAAAAAGCATATGTTTTAAAGCTGCTTTCTTTTGAAATGTATCCACATTCACATTCTTGTTTTTTGGTGATGTCATCCATTGATATTTTTGTTGATTTCTTCTAAAAAAAGCTGATTCCGAGGGAAAAAAGCTAGCACATGGGTTTTGTAGGCAATTCTATTTCGAAGCAACCCAGATTGTCAGATTTTGAAAAAGCAGAGATTTTCTCAAAAAAATAGGAAAAAACTAGTTTCCTGAAAAAAGTACAACTCCCAATCTTCAATAGGATGATAATCTGGATGGACCCATCTCGACGAAAACTGAAAAAGCTTTGGTCGGATTTTTGAAAAATGATCCCCTTGAAACAAGGACCTTGAAAAAGCAAGCCTCTCTTCTTCCCCAACCCGAATCTCTAAAGAACACTAAAAAAGCACCTGGTTTGAGTCTTCGAATCTTTGTTGAAAGAAAAATAAAATCTTTCCTCTGGATGCAACCTGCAAAAAATAATGAAATAAAGAAGCCAAAAGCTTGTCTTTATAAATCTTTTGGTTGAAAAAGCAGCTTTATTTGTGTGAGAAGAAAACTTCACTCTCATCCATGAAGAAAGCATCTTTTAAAGCATAAATCCAAGTGGATGTCTTTGAATAGGAAGAATCCCTATTTTGTAGGAGCCTATGGCTTCATGTGCAAGATGACGAAAAATATCTTCTTTGATGATGTTATCAAACACGCGAGTTGAAAGAAGTGCTAACAAAATTTTCTTCATTTTCGACACTTCAACACTCGTTTCGACTTAAATATGGCCTGTCTCTGACTTCAACAAGGCAGAAAAATGTCATCACTGACTGAAAAAGCTGACTGATCCTGACATTTTGGAGATTGATCAACTGAGATTCCATCCCCTGCCTCTGTTTGACGATCTGACATTGTTTGACCAAGTTTGACCTTCTGGAGACTGCCAACGAGCGAAGATTGGTAACAAAGCATGTCAGAAAACACTGAAAACATGAAAATATTCTAACACTGCTCAAGTTGGGCACCCCAAGCCTCCTGGGGCGCCTGGTTTCCCAACACTTAGCCATTTTTTTAGTTTTTTCAACTTTTTCAATTTCCTGGTTTGCGTGCGCGTTTCAGAGGCACAGGACCCCTGTTTGGCTGTCGATTTCTATCAAATGGGATGAAAATGAGTCTGATTATTTGGAAAATATGCAAGCTTGATGAAAATTGAGCTGATTGTACCTTCTGTTTGCCTCGTAAAACATGCCAAACTGATCAATTCTAACCCGGACAGGACTGACGGAAGGAGATTCACATTTTTCGAGAAAAACTTCAAAAATAAACTAAATCTGATGAGTTTGGGCACCCCAAGCCTCCTGGGGCACCTATCTTTCCATGCCTTAGAATTTTTTTAAAATTTTTCAATTTCTGCTGCAAATCTTGAATTTTACCAAAATTCGAAGGTCCTGCCTGACGTATATTTCAAAATATATTTAAATATATGTTTAGATATTGAATTTGCTATACTTTAAATATTTTGAAATATACTTTCAGGATGTTTGAGATAGGTCTCAGATCCATGGGATTTGACATGCAGATTCTAGATTCTTGAGGATCCACCAGATTTCAGACTTAGTCAATTTTTCAGGATTTCAGGACATCAGACTTAGCCAATTTCAGGATTCCATGGACAGGCATCAGGATGAGGGTAGATTGGATATCCTGAGCATATCTAAGATGAATCTCTTGCTTTTATGGGTCTTTTGACTGAGTTTAACCAAGCTTGACCAACCGGGAACAAGCTAACGGAAGCATTTTTTACGTTTCTTGAAAAACGTGCAAAAAAATTAACATATGAGAGGATGGGTGCCCCAAGCCACCTGGGGCACCTGGTTTCACCAGACTTAGTCAAATTTATGATTTTCCAACATTTCATTTCACCTTGGATCCATCTTGCATCGTTTTGTGTGCATCGTCGAGTCGACGGCCGTTTATCAGTTTTGCGTCATTGAAACAGCATTGGAAACTCGTCGAAGAGTTCTGGCAGGTGAACCTTCTTGTGTTGATGATTTTCGAGCTCATGCTTTGCCTTTTGAAAAAGTAGAAATGACCCAGTAGAGAAAACTTGGTCGTTTGAAGATTTCGTCTGAACCGTGCCGATCGTGGAGCAAAATCGACCAATGAGAATTGAGCGTGACACCTGATTTGGAGATTATATTTTTAGAAACTTTCTATTTTTAGAAATTTTTGCCAACATCCATATCTCAAGAAACCCAGAAAACCTAACTCGACGTCTATTTTTAGAAATTTCTAAAAATAGAAATTTCTATTTTTAGAAATTTTACTTTTTTGACTTTTTGACGAAAAATTTTCTAGACTTGTTTCAAAATGCCTTAATGAAGCAAAAAAGTTGCTTGGGTACAACAAGCTCGCTGGGTGGAATTTTTGCTGAAATTTTTTTTCGCAGTGGCCTCCAGGCGCTGTGATTATTGCAGTAGTTCTTTTTTCTTTGCACCTATATTGTTCATTTCAATTGCAGGTTCAGATCAGGGAAAAATCCCTATCCGCTTAACTATGGGAAGTGTTTGGGCATAGCCCTAAAACTCATTGTGAGGAGTACCACAGGAACCCCAAAGTAGTTGGCCCATTAAGAGGACCTGCCAACGAAAAGGGCAACGGTCCCTACCTGATTGACTAGTTCCCATCTGTGAGGTAAACCAAGAGCTGTCGTTTGTGGCAAAGCAGTTATCAGTTTTACCTGAGCCATGGAGTGAGGGGTACTGCCCCAATACACAAGCCATTAGATAGCATTGGTAGCCGAGTGAATCCCCTGAACCTTTAGGAAGCTGAACATACCTAGGGTCCATATTTATTGCCAGCTAATAAATCACAGATTGCATCTGTCCAGAGCCGTTGTAGATCATTTCCAGAAAAAAAAAATCTATTTTTTCACCATATTTTCCTTACTTTAGCTCTGTTTCCTTTGAAAATTCACTGGAACCTCTGAAATTCCATTCTGCATATTTCCTTCCTTGAGGACCCTATCCCAAATTCCACTTATCGAAGGCAAAAATCCCACATTTGTCTATTTTTAGGGTTTTCCATAACTTCTTTGATTCTCACCCAATCGCCTTCAAATTTTGCCACAGTGTTCATTTCCTATTTCTGCTCCTTTGTCCCTCTTGGACAAATTTTCCCATTCTTTCACCCTGCTTCTGAAATCCCCATTTTCTGCTTCGCTGTCCCTCAGAAAGTGTCCAAAACCTAGTCAAACCCCAATTACCCATCAGAGTTTTTCCCAAATCTAAATTTTCCTTTACTAAAAAAGTTTTTGTTTTTGTTTTTCTACCCATTTCCCAAAAAAAAAACTCCTGGTTATGGTTGTCACCCGCGCAGGAGCAAAAAACATGGAGGATGAACTTGCAGCCCTCAAGACCAAACTCCAAGATCTGGATGAAAAAATTCTCGGCCTCAATCTTCAACATTTAGCCATGAACAATAGATGGCAGCCAGAGTCTTCTGGAGACACTAGGTTCTCTTCTTCCAGCAATTTTTGTGGGCCGAAGTTTTATTTTCCTCACTTCAATGGTGATGATCCGACTGGATGGATATACCAGGTAGAACAATATTTCAGTCTACATACTACTTTTGATGTCAACAAAGTCCCACTTGCATCCTTTCATTTGGAACATGAAGCCCTTCAATGGTTCTATTGGTACATCAAGGCTCATGAAGAGCCAAAATGGATAGATTTTTGCAAACTCATTTTGCAATGATTTGGCCCTAGTGCTTTTGATGACTTCACAGGAGCACTCACTAAACTTCGCCAAACTGGCACTATGAGAGAATATCAGACAAAATTTGAGAAACTGTTCAATCACACAGAGGGATTGTCTGATGAATTCTTTAGGAGTTGTTTTGTCAGTGGTCTGAAGGATGCAATCTGATCTGAGGTTAAAATGTTCTGTCCCAGCACAATGATGGAAGCCCTAGGGTTGGCTAAGTTGGCAGAGGACAAGATCACAGCTCAACAGCGCTCCAAATCCACTTTTGTTCCATTCAGAAATATGGTTTCCCAAAGACCTCCAATCACGCCAGCTCCTAGAACAACTCCTATCAAGCATTTGTCTGAAGCAGAGATGAGGGCACGTAGAGAAAAAGGGCTTTGTTATAATTGTGATGAGAAATTCACTCAGGGACATAGATGTGTTGAGCAAAAGCTCTATATCTTGGATGTGGATTCTCCGCCTACAACCTAAGTTTATGAAGATGCACAGGATACAGTAGATGATCAGGTCGACATTCAGCAGCTGCCTGTTGACCCTCCTTCTCAGGAAGACCACCCAGAGATCTCTCTCCATGATTTAACAAGAGTCACCACCCCACAAACCATGCAGGTCAAGGGTTACTTCAAGAAGCTCCCTCTTACAATACTCATTGATTCTAGTAGCACTCATAACTTCATTGACCCTTGGATCGCCAAACACGCTGATTATTTTGTCCATCCTTGCTCTAGCTTTGAAGTCATGATTGCCAATGGGGACACATTACCTTGCAAAGGGAAGTGTCGCAATGTGTGTATCTCTATTGGAGATTATAACTTGTGCTCTGACATGTTTGCCTTGCCCTTAGGCGGATGTGATGTGGTTTTGGGCACTCAATGGTTACGCACACTTGGACCCATCTTATGGGATTTTGCTGAACTTTGGATGCAGTTTTCAGACAATGGACAAAAACACACATTGAAGGGCTTACAACCAGGGTCTCTCAGCATCATCAGTTCACATCGCATGGAAAAGCTCCTTAAGAAGAATTCACATGGTGTCATCGCTCAACTCCATTCCATTCAGATGCAACCGTCAACGGTCTCCACTACTCCTTCAGACCTACAACAAATTTTGGATAGATATGCACGTGTCTTTGTTGAACCAGTGGGATTGCCACCTTCACAATCAGAGGACCATCATATTCAGCTCCTTCCTGGAAGCATTCCTCCCAACATCAGGCCCTACCGCTACCCATTTCACCAAAAGACAGAGATTAAGATGCTCGTTTGGGACTTATTGAAGCAAGGTATTATTCACCCTAGTACTAGTTCCTTTTCTTCACCAGTTCTTCTTATCCAGAAAAAAGATGGGTCATGGCACCTCTGCATTGACTTCTGAGCACTTAATCACATCACAATCAAGGATAAGTTTCTGATTCCTGTTATTGATGAGCTTCATGGCGCTCATTTTTTCTCTAAGTTGGATCTTCGTTCTGGGTATCACCAAATTCGAGTTCATGAGGATGATATCCCTGAAACAGCTTTCCACAAGCATGATGGCCCCTATGAGTTTTTGGTCATGCCCTTTGGCCTCACTAATGCTCCTTCCACATTCCAGGCATTGATAAATAAAATATTTCGGCCCTACTTGCGGAAATTTATTCTAGTTTTCTTTGATGATATCCTCATCTATAGTAAAACATGGGCTGAGCATCTCCAGCATGTAGATCTTCTACTGCAACTTCTCTCTGATCATCATCTCTGTGCAAAATATCTAAATGTGTTTTTGGGTAGGAGGAAGTGGAGTATCTCAGGCATATTGTTTCATCCCAAGGGGTTCGACTGGATCCTGCCAAAATAGATGCCATGAAAAATTGGCCACATCCTCAGACACTCAAGAGCCTTCGTGGTTTTTTGGGGCTAACTGGCTACTACCGCAAGTTTTTCAAGGATTGTGAGAAGATTGTAGCTCCATTAACAACTCTGTTGAAAAAGGATGATTTTACATGGACACATGTTGCCCAGTGTGCATTCGAAAAACTGAAACAAGCTATGTGTACTACACCTATTCTAGCTATGCCAGATTTTTCCAAGACCTTCACTCTTGAGAGTGATGCTTGTGGCAATGGACTTGGTGCTATTCTCCTTCAAAATGAACATCCCATTGTGTTCACTAGCAAATCCCTTTCAGGTAAGAATTTAGTACTCTCTACATATGAGAAGGAAATGATGGCTATTTTGCATGCAGTGCAGAAGTGGCAGCCATACCTATTAGGGAATCATTTCTGCATCAAGACTAATCACCAGAGTCTGAAATATTTCCTAGACCAAGGGGTCTCCTCCCCAGCACAATAGAAATGGGTTAGCAAACTCATGGGTTATGACTATGAGATCACTTACAAGAAGGGTAAGGACAATATTGTGGCAGATGCTCTTTCTCGCACATTTGATGACCAAGCTTCTCTTTCAGCTATTTCTATGCCTGTTCATTATCTCAAATCATCCAACAGTTGGCCAATAACCCTTCTATTGTACCGCATTACTCTTGGGATGGTGCTTCTCTGAGATACAAGGGTCGTCTGGTGCTCCCCCAAAGCATAGATCTTCAACAGGCTGTCTTCTATGAACTCCATGCTTCTCCATCGGCAGGGCACTCTGGGTTCCTCAAAACTTATGAGCGGGCACGGCATAACTTCTTTTGGAAAGGAATGAAAAGGGAAATTCAATAGATGGTGGTTGAATGTGATACCTGCTAGCGCAACAAGGGTGAAACGACACTCCTTCCTGGATTGCTTGAACCCTTGCCCATCCCTACATGGATTTGGATAGATATTCTATGGATTTCATTGAGGGGCTCCAGAAATCTGGAGGGAAGACAGTGATCTTGGTTGTGGTTGATCACCTCTCCAAATATAGTCATTTTTGTGCCCTCAACCATCCCTATACCGCCTCCTCAGTCATACAGATTTTTATGGACCAGATGTTCCGTCTTCATGGAATCCCTTCTTCCGTTGTCTCAAATCATGATGCAACTTTCACCAATCATTTTTGGACAGAACTATTTCACCACACTAGCACCAAACTGAAGATGAGTTTAGGGTATCACCCACAAACAGATGGTCAGACTGAAGTTATCAACAAATGTTTGGAAACTTATCTTCATTGTTTCACCTCCAAACAAAAGCATTAGTGGGCAAAGTGGCTCCCTCTCGCTGAATGGTGGTACAATACCTCCCACCACACTGCATCTAAAATGACTCCATATGAAGCAATCTATGGTTAGGCACCGCCAGTACTCCTTCCATACACCCCCAACAGTTCTCCAGTTCAGGCAGTTGACACGGTTCTCTAAACCCGAGATCAGATTCTTCGCATTTTGCAGGACAATCTTCACATGGCATGAAATTGAATGAAACAACAAGCTGATCAGCACCGTTCTGAGCGCACTTTTCAAGTAGGTGCTATGGTTTTTCTTCATCTATAGCCATACAAGTAATCCTCCCTAAAACTCAAAGGGCGTCATAAGCTGGCTCCAAAGTTCTATGGGCCATATAAGGTTCTTCAAAAGATTGGGTCAGTTGCTTATAAATTGGAGCTTCCTCCTTCTTCCCGCGTTCATCCAGTATTTCATGTCTCTTGTCTAAAGAAAGTTCTTGGCACCAACATCAGAGCACAGACTGTTTTCCCAGAACTAGATAATGAAGGATCCATCATTTTGGAGCCAAAGGCAATCCTTGATAGGCGCACTTGTCAGCTTCACTCTCAATCCATCACAGAGGTATTAATTCAATGGCACAGAAATCAACCAGAGGATGCTACATGGGAACCACCTTCAAATTCAGCAATAATTTCCACATCTTAAGCTTTGAGGACAAAGCTTTTCTAAGAGGGAGGGGATGTTAGGAACCCATGTTTAACCCTTCTTTTTACTTTGTTAGTATATTGTTGTTGGACGCATATGCTTTGTAAGTCGTCCCATGAGTATATTGTATTATCCCACATTCATGGGGAGTAATAGTTATTTATATTAGACTTAGTATATAAGTACATGTTGAGTCCAATGAAGGCATCCACGAGTTTATTGTATTGAGCTTGCTCAAAGGAGGTTGCCCCCTCGAAGTGGCCTGCGATCAATAAATTCCTTCTGTGTTCTTCTATTTCTGTTATTTCGTGCATTTTTCATTATATTGTTGCAGGAGGTTCCTCCCAGCACCAACAACAACTACAGCGTTAACAGCCGATTAACAGCAAAAACAAGAAAATTATGGCAAATTGCTTGTTGTATGTAATGCATATTCCATATTTTGTGCGAGTGAGGCACTACAAGAAAATTATGTATTCATACCCTGTGTGAGTTATGTACCAAGGGATTCATGCATTCTTATTATTCATTCTATGTGCACTTGTACGTATTTTGAGATAGATTATTTTTGTTGAATATGTTGTGTGTGATAAGCTTACCTTCCGGGATAGGATGTCGAATGTGGGCTCCCAAAGACAGTAATTTAATTTTTCTAAATTACCAATTTTGTTATTTAATGCTTTGGCCAAAGCGAGATGTATCATTGAAATAGATGGAATAAAAAGCCTAGTTTTATGTTATATGTCTCTACCACATCCTGCATGCCAGATATATGTCATTCGAGTTAGGAGTGCATATAGGCATCAAGCATGCATTGAGAGTTCCCTCCTACCATTTGTTTTAGGTTTCTAGGCACCTTATGCAGGGCTAGGTATTCTTCGAGTTAGGTAGAATCCCGAGGAAGTGTTATGCTTCATGGTTGGGTGGAAAAAGCACCTTAACACATTTGAATCTCTTTATGTAATTCAGAAAATGCATTTTATCATGTATTGAGCCTTTGATGACAAGGTATGTAATTAAACTTCTCTCTGTATGAACTAAGGTTACACTTGAGAAATTGTAAAGATTATACATTCTGGACATCTCTGTAAATAGAAATTTTCTCATAGATTGAGATTTACTTTTCATTGTTAAATTTAGTGAATGATTGTATGAGTATTGAGATCATGATGACCTTCTTACCTCTGACCTTTCTAATCATGTGATGATCTTTTTATAGGTTGAAAACATGTTCATCTTCTCACCTTTTATATCGATCAAGTTGAAGACCTTGTTGTAATTGTTGATACTTTCTGTTGTTGAGACTTTTTTCTTTTGATAGTGTTTTGATTTGCCAATGATGATAACAAGTAGTATGGGATGCTTGTTTTTCATCATAAAGGCAATTGTTCAAATGTCTCATGTGAGTAGGCATGTTTACAAAATAAATATAATTGTTTTCTTTCTATATGTAACTATCTTGGAATAGGAAAAAGATTTGATTAAGTTAGAGAAGATTGCATGAAAGAAATGAATTAGTTTGCATGTTTTTACTTTTCTAAAGATAATTGACGAAGCAATGACATGCTAACGATATGTGCAAGTGAATGAATGTTAGACAGAGGAATTTTGTTGTTATGAACAAACAGGTGCTTGGAGCAAATGATACATTTGTCAAGTGGATCGATTTTCACATTGAAGTAAAACAAAATTAAAGAGTTATGAAATCTTATCATAAGTTAAGTTGATTTGATCACCGAGGTGATGATTCTTTTAAGGGGGGAAGGACGTCACAACCCCTAATTTCAATAATTAATTTTACTTATTGATTATGATATTTTATTGAGAATAATTAATATTATTTATACTTTCAAGTTAGTGGAGCTAATTTTAGATTTGTTTATGAAATTATTATATAAGTTATAAAGATAATAAGGTCTTGATATGGTTTAGTTAATTGATTTAAATTAATTATTCTTGTGTGTTGTGGGGAATAAGAGCTCTTTTATCATTATTTTTGGTAAAATTAAGACCATAGGTCAGTCGCCTATGGGGAGGGTACTTGTTTATTCATTAAAATTATGTTTTAGAGTTGTTTTAATGCATTTTTAGTACATAAGAAAATAAGTGACGAGTTTGGCAGATGAAGAGTCATCTTCTCTTGAAGAGTCTTTGAGCATCCAAGTCGGGAAGAAAAAAATAAAATAAATAAAAGGAAATTTGAAGAATCACATTTTCTTGGAAAAGAAACGAATGCCACAAGCAAGAAGAGGAATACAAGAAGTCATTGGAGCCCAAAAGAAGAATATGAAACTTGGCAAAAGGAGATATTATAAGAAGATGGAAGTTTGGCTTCAAGGAGGAGGAAATGAAGAGAAGAGCCCAGGTTTATTCTAATTTTTGCAGGTCATCAAGAGGACGCTCATAGCTGATGTTGAAGATAATTCTTGAAGGAAATTACAACCATTTCAAAGAGGCAAAGAAAACATACATCCACGGTGACTTGTTAAATGAAGAATTTCTAAATTTAATGAGGGCAAGAGAATCCTAGGTAGAAGAAAGGAAAGCAATCAACTGAAGAATATGTAAGATCTCACATTAAGGAATCTTGGAGTCTCTCTTCAGATGCGTTTGGAGGTACTTTTCATTAATTAAATCCTTAAGGTATTTCCTTGAAAACTCACCATTATTTATGTTAAAGTTATTTTGAAATTTCTTTTAAGAAAACTTGTTGTTGTCTCATGAAATTAATCTTATCATATGAATTATTTTATAAAAAGGTTTCTGCGTTTTGAGAATCATGTTTTCAGCTTTCTGAAACATCTTATGGTTTTAAATTTAATAAAGTACATTAAGAAAGTTATTGTGATTTTAGTATTGTTGCAACCCTACTGTAAACCCTGCTAATGTTTTATAAATTGCTTTCTGCACGGTGTAAAGTCCCGCCATGCAACCCTAGAGATAAGTTCAACTAAAGTAATAAAAAGGCAAAAAAAAATTGAATGGAAAAAAACATAACATAGTCTAATTGCAACAAGTTAAACTAACACCTATAGGAATTACATAGTTGCATTAATGAAGTTAAATAATACTCAACATCATACATAGCATAGTCATATAACTTAAAGTAACAACTTGATTACATCATCAAATACATACATCAACATTTGCAATATTGTTTACAAGTGCATAATAGTTTATCTTACAAGAGGAATTACATAATTTCAATGATACAAAAGCTCTTTTCTGGATACCTCATGTTACATAATGACTTTTTCACTGATACAAAAGATCTAGATACAAATAGCACAAATGTTGGTCTTCATTTACAGGTGCAACACTGAAATCATGAGGGATACACCTTCTTTACATGAGCCATGATGCTAGAAAACCAATGGAATAAGCACAACCACCTGACCATGTGGAACCCTGAGGTCCACCCCCCATGCTAGGAGATAACAATGAGGTCCCACAAAGAAAATAGTCAAGATGGCAAAGATAGATAGATAAATTATCAATATGAATCCCAACAACACAGACTCAGGAATTATCACAAGTGACTCAAACAATGCTCCCAGAGGCAACATGAACAACAAGAAAGAAGACAAGAGGAGATACTAGACTACAGTAGGTAGAGTGTCTTCGCATGGCCCTGACATGGGTTATCCTGGCTATCTCTCACTAGACGTCAGCCCCCATCTATGGTTATCCTGGTAGCCTCTCTCTAGGTAATGGTCCCATAAGGTGACACATGCGGAACCAACTATCCTTTCGTGAAGACAAGGAAGTCGATCATGCCAACCAGGCCTTCTCATCCCATCATTAGCCTAAATGAGTGTTACAGGCATGGGTGAGGCATCCAATTATCTTCTTAAATGTGAAAACTACCCAACCCATCCTAGGTTAATTATTAGTTTATCACTTGATTACAACTTTCAAAGGGTTATACAAGTAGCCACTTTGGGCACTAGCCCCACAATGAAAGCCACTCTCCTACATGCATCCAATAACCCTATCATGACCAGTACAAAGAACATTGCAAGGTATCACTTCTCTTGCATACAATCATAATCTACAAACTCAATCTCAATCATTTATGCCCAAATCAATATTCCACCTCAATATTTCACACCAATGACCTTCAATAAAATAGAAGATATCATAGCATATCATTAACTCTAAATCCCATCTATGACCAACAACTATGCCTCTGGAGCCAAATATAAAAAAAAGTACACCTAAAACAACCCAATTCTTAGATGAACCTATTAATATCCTTAGACTAGTATTTTTGACAATTAGATAAAAAGAATTACTAGGAATGGTTATTACAACTCTGGTTTGAATAAGACACAAATAACCAATAGTCCCGATTTAAAATTTTAACTATAATTAATTCTTATATGTAACCAATATAACATCATATAGCATAACAACTCACATTAAGTTTACTAACACAATAGGTTTAAGAAAACCAAAATTTTCCCATGTCCTATTCCTAATAATATAAAACTACTAATCTTACCCAAAAGTTATAAATGCAACAATTGGATAAATTAATTTGATAAATTTTCTAGATCCATTCTAATCAATAAATTTACTAACCTAACTATAGAGGGAAACAATTAAAGGAGTATTTAAATTTCATTACATATATATATATATATATGTTTGAAAATTTAAACATCTACCAGTGTCTATATTTTAAAAGTGTGATGGTTTATAAAGAAATAGTATTTTCTAATAAACTATATACTCTCTAATAACTAAAATTGATTGTATTCTAATGGATGGGTTAATTATTATATTCTAATAGATGAAATGAAACATAAATATGATATATATTCTAATAGACACATCTGGAAAAACACTTAAATTCATTCAGACAGATATAATGAAGTGTAGAAGAGAAATTTCTATTACGGAATCTAAGCAATAAGATTTTCATTGAGCAAACTTGCTATAAGTATATAAGAGGCTTGCTATATTGGAAACCTGACAGAATTATGGTTTGTGTAAACTTTGAGAAAAACGAGGAAGTTAAATAAAGAAAGATTGCAGATTTCTAATAAGAATACTTATAAAGATTTCATACCATCATCATAAATCTCCAAGAGACATTCTATGTGCTAACCAAGCACAAGGAATGCAGAGGATGTACAGATCTTTGAGTGGCTGGATTAATGAGAGTATGATTAATTCATTGATTGCTTGGCAAAACGCCACTGTTAAAGCCGACCACATTGAATTTCTAAGTTTGCAGAATGTGAATAATAAAAAGAAGATTGCAAAAACGGCTTAAGACAAAGCAAATTGCATGAAAGATTGCCTATCCAAGGAATCGCTCCAGGGGTACTCCAATAAATCAAAAGGGTTTTCTATTTAAACGACTCAGAGATCCTTAATGCCAAGAGGAAGGTATATGAAATATGAATGCAGAGAGGAAGATTCACAAGATCCATGACCAAATTTAGGATATCACAGGGAGCATTTGACAAACTCAATGGTTTTTTTTAATTTAAAAGGGTTCAGTTTTAAGGAGAGTGCAAAGCTGGGCGGCGCCTCTAATGAGGTTGTTTTCATTATGGTAGGGACTGAAACCCAAGTAGAGGCATCAACAAATCACAAGTTTAGGGAGAGAAAACCACAGGTTGTGTTTGGGCTTCTTCTGATAATCAGCTGGGAAAATACATGAGTCACGCTAGATCAGACTATGGCATTCATTCCGATGCCAAACCACAATTAAATAAGGTAATCATATCATTTTAAATAAGATGTTGTAGCTAGCAAAGAGGCAAATCACCTCTATAGCAATAGGCAGTGAAGCTACTTGAGTAATATACTGTAGCAAATAGATTTGGGTGGTTTCCATCTAGGCATACGATGGCTAAGCTTTTATTACAGGTATCATTGATGAGAAATTAATAGACTAGCCGACGATGCCCGTGTGCCGCTAATGAGGCCGCCTCAGAGAGATTTTTAAGCACAGGAAGACACCAGACAAAGGCAGGAGTATCACACAAAGTTTTGAAACAGAATTTCTCAACAATTCGATACATTTCAATGATCAATACTAAGAACCCTGGTTCTTACCAAACGTTGGATAGATTGAGTTAAACATCTAAGGAAATAACATAGGGTGAGCATATTAATAATTGTCATTTTAGGAAGAAATAAAATAGAGAACGAAATGAAAATTGGTCAAGTCAACAATATAAAGGCATCTGGAGTCTCTACAAAAATTCTAGTTGGAGGAGCAACGTTCGCAGCCATCCATCGGTCAAATTACCCAAAGCATCATTAAGCAAGGTTGAATCGCAAGCTATGACAGAGTTAGAATTCCAGATGTCTTCCAAATGGCCAAACTATGCAAAGGTCGATCATGCACACATAAGGATCCACTAAAAACAATATAATGAAATATGGGTATGCAGAATGACCAGGGTAAAAATTGATAATATGTCTACACAACCAGGCCAGCATCAGATATAGGGAGATTGTTCCAGATGAAGTAATGATCATTGTTTAATCACAATCGAGAGATGAAATGTTTATTTGAAGGGGATGCCATAGAAAATAAGATATACAAAAGCAATTCACCAGCTAAAAATAATTACAAGAACGGTGATTTGATAAAACATCTTGCTACTTCATATCAAAAATCCAAAAATTGTAAACATACCTAAGTTTTCTTTCCCTGTGTTGTTCTTCCTCTATTTCTTCTTCTTTTCCCACCCCTTCTCTCCAAAAATTTTGTATGTTTATTTCCATGAATTTCCCCCAAAATATCCACACTGAAAACAAAATAGTAAAAACAATAAATTCCCTTCCTCCCGCCAGCACATCCCACTCTCTCCACCCTCTCTCCACCAACAAATCATTAAATCTATCTCCTACAGGTTGATTCTATGAATCTAATTAATTATTATGCATTCATGACAACACTAAACAAATGAATAAAAAAAAATAATGTTATATATATATATATATACACACGTAAAAGAATATTTATTATTTATTATTATCATTATTATGTTTATTTGCTATTAGAATTTATTAATTTAGTTTCTAACAATTACTTAATATATCTAAAAAATTAATATTATTTATTTAACAAGATGGATTAATAATTTCTATTAAATAAATGAGGAACCACAATAATCAATTCAAAGACTACATACTAATCACACATGCCATAGAACAACTGAAACTCACATACACATTCCAACTGACCAACCCAAGGAAATCCAAGATTGAAAACTCATCCTCATTGAGGATGTTGACAAACTGAGGAACCTAATGTTATCTCCCTTCCACAACTTCCATTGGTATGAAGGCACACTCAAACCTGCCAATTCAGGTGGAGTCGATGCCTGGTACCTGCAATCCTGCAGCAAACCAAAGTGTCGAATACAAACATATATATAATCAAGTACATAGTGACAGGGAATCCCCGCGTAGTAGGGTACTCGTTATGAGTAATACTACACTACATCCCTTCACAAAATGCCTCACAAATATCCATGTTAAACAATTTCATCAATAACTAACCAATCAAATATCATATCGTCAGATAGTCACATAAAACATAATAAAACTAATCTACATAATCAATTAACCCATAACTGATCATATCAAAATCATAATGTACTAATCTTAAACATCAACAGTGTCATCATAGTAATATAAATGAGTTTCATCATCTACATTAAAATAGTAAATCCATCATCAAAATATGTCATAATGTCTAGCTATAAAGAAATAACTAATAGTCTATCAGAAAGCCAAAATGAGGGGCACTACATCCTCCCCCCCAGAATCAAGCTTACTCCTGGAAGCCTACAAACAAGTATGGCTATAACTCCCGCATCCTAGATGCATCCTCATAGCTAGCAGAAGTCTCATCATTAGGATCCCGCTGGACCCTGACCTGCTCCACGGCTCTGCCCCTAAAGCTCTACTCCCGATGCTGCAAAACGCGCATGAGCTCCAAAGAAAGCTACCCATCCTCTACTTGCGGCCTCCAAGACTGTCCCTTGTTGCTCTACTTGGTGGTGTTCAATCGCTACGAACACTCTATGAGACCTCCCTGCATCACCTACAGTCGGCCTCTGACCAAATCCTATAGCATTCCTTTGTGGACACTGTCTGGCTATATGGCCCTGCTATCCAGAAGAGAAACATCATGTGCCTCTACCAAAACTTCTGCCACCCGAGAAAGCATTAGACTGCTGAAAACTATCTCTACTAACTACAGGTTGTGTGCTCTGAGCCGATTGATCAATGCGATCATGTCTAGCTCACTGCCAACTCTGATTCTTCTTAGACTAAAATTATTACCCTGTTGAGGCTGAGGATTCTTTGGTTGTGACAGAGAATACTATTGTTGCTCACCCTTACCGGGTGTATGATGACCTCTAGAAGAATCTGCTGCCTGTGTCTGACCACCTTGAGACCTAAAGCCTGCAAAAGGTGCACTACCAATATGCACCCCCGTATGACCTCCAAGAGCCATGGTCAAATTCTCTTCTACTAGGTGGGCCTTCTCAATTGCTACCTCCATGGTCTTAGGCTTGAAAACACAAACTCCTCCACTGATACAGGCATTCAAGCCCCTAATGAAGTGTTGAACTAACATAGCCTCATCATCGCCAATGTCTGTATACTACTTAAGCTCATAGAATCTACACTCATACTGCTCTACTGACATGGCCATTTGTCTCAACTCATGGAACTCATCGGCACGACACTGCTTCTAGTGATTCAATGGGAAACAAGCTCTAAACCTCTCCAAGAACAATTCCCAAGAAACTATACCAATGTCCAAGTGCAACTTCTGTTCTTCCAAGCACCACCATGTGAAAGCAAATCCTCTAAGGTGTAAGATAGCACATCTCACCTTGGTGTTACTACCATACGGATGCATGGCAAAACACCTACCCAAATCCAACAACCAAGTCTCTGCCTCCAGACCACTACCAGATCCATCAAAAGTGGGAGGGCGAGCCCTCAAAATATCTCTCATGTGACTAGCTAAGATAGCCTCATGCTCCGCTGTCATCTCTCTCCTTCTAGGAGACCTCTCTCTTTCCCTTACCTCTGGCTGATCAACCTCCTACCTCCCTTCTGGATGATCAACCTCCTGTCTAAGACCTAGACGGGCAAGGGCCTCCTCAAGTAATTGACGCAACTGAGCTCCCTCTGGCTGACCCTGATTCTCCATATTCTGGCCCCCACTTTCTTGAGCACTCTCATGAGGGGAACTAGGAGGGGGTGTACCGCCACCACCTCTTCCATGTACCCTACCTCAACCTCGACCTCTAGGCATCTTCTACACTAAACCAATAAAGGACAACCTCAGGTTGTAAGGCGAGGATATCAAAAGGGAAAACATACCCTACAGAATCTACACAATAGGAAAACATAATGGGCTTATATATACCCAGAGTACCCAGTGTTTAAACTTGGCTCTGATACCAAATGTAATGCCCCGCCATGCAACCCTAGAGATAAGTTCAACTAAAGCAATAAAAAGGCGAAAAAAAAATCAAATGGAAAAAAAAATAACATAGTCTAATTGCAACAAGTTAAACTAACACCTCTAGGGATTACATAGTTGCATTAATGAAGTTAAACAATACTCAACATCATACATAGCATAATCATATAACTTAAACTAACAACTTGATTACATCATCAGATACATACATCAACATTTGCAATATTGTTTACAAGTGTAGAATAGTTTATCTTACAAGAGGAATTACATAATTTCAATGATACAAAAGCTCTTTTCTGGATACCTCATGTTACATAATGAGTATTTCACTGATGCAAAAGATCTAGATACAAATAGCACAAATGTTCGTCTTCATTTACAGGTGCAACAATGGAATCATGAGGGATACACCTTCTTTACACGAGCCACGATGCCAGAAAACCAATGGAATAAGCACAACCACCCGACCATGTGGAACCCTGAGGTCCACCCCCGTGCTAGGAGATAACAATGAGGTCCCACAAAGACAACAGTCAAGATGGCAAAGATAGACAGATAAATGATCAACATGAATCCTAACAACATAGACTCAGGAATTATCATAAGTGACTCAAACAATGCTCCCAGAGGCAACATGAACAACAAGAAAGAACACAAGAGGGGATACTGGACTATAGTAGGTAGAGTGTCATCACATGGCCCTGACATGGGTTATCCTGGTTGTCTCTCACTAGATGCTGGCCCCCATCTATGGTTATCCTGGCAACTTCTCTCTAGGCACCGGCCCCATATGGTGACAAATGCGGAACCAACTATCCTTTCGTGAAGACAAGGAAGTCGATCAGGCCAACCAGGCCTTCTCATCCCATCCTTAGCCTAAATGAGCACTACAGGCATGGGTGAGGCATCCAATTATCTTCTTAAATGTGACAACTACCCAACCCCTCCTAGGTTAATTATTAGGTTACCACTTGATTACAACTTTCAAAGGGTTATCCAGGCAGCCACTTTGGGCACCGGCCCCACAATGAAAGCCACTCTCCTACATGCACCCAGTAACCCTATCATGACCAGTACACAAAACATTGCAAGGTATCACTTCTCTTGCATACAATCATAATCCACAAACTCAATCTCAATCATTTATGCCCAAATCAATATTCCACCTCAATGACCTTCAATAAAACATAACATATCATAACATATCATTAACTATAAATCCCATCTATGACCAACAACTATGCCTCTGGAGCCAAATATAAAAGCAAGTACACCTAAAACAACCCAATTCTTAGATGAACCTATTAATATCCTTAGACTAGTATTTTTGACAATTAGATAAAAAGAATTACTAGGAACGGTTATTACAACTCTGGTTTGAGTAAGACACAAATAACCAATAGCCCCGATTTAAAATTTTAACTATAACTAATTCTTATATGTAACCAATATAACATCGTATAGCATAACAACTCACATTAAGTTTATTAACACAATAGGTTTAAGAAAATGAAAATTTTCCCATGTCCTATTCCTAATAATATAAAACTACTAATCTTACCCAAAAGTTATAAATGCAACAATTGGATAAATTAATTTGATAAATTTTCTAGATCCATTCTAATCAATAAATTTACTAACCTAACTATAGAGGGAAACAATTAAAGGAATATTTAAATTTCATTATATATATATATATATATATATATATATATATATATATATATGTGTGTGTGTGTGTGTGTGTGTGTATTATATATATATATAAATATACATACATATATATATACACATATACATATATATAAAAATACATATACATATATATACATATATATATATATGTATATATACATATATATATAAATATACATATATGTATATGTATATATGTATATTTATATATATATATGTATATAAATATACATATATATATAAATATACATATATATATACATATATACATATATACATATACATATACATATACATATACATATACATATATATATATGTATATATACATATTTATATATAAATATATATGTATATATACATATATATACATATATATATGTATATATATGTATGTGTATATATATATATGTGTGTGTATATATATATATGTATATATATACATGTATATACATATGTATATATATATATATGTGTATAGATATATATACATGTATATATATATACATATATATATATATATGTATATATATACACATATATGTTTGAAAATTTAAACATCTACCAGTGTCTATATTTTAAAAGTATGATGGTTTATAAAGAAAGAGTATTTTCTAATAAACTATATACTCTCTAATAACTAAAATTGATTGTATCCTAATGGATGGGTTAATTATTATATTCTAATAGATGAAATGAAACATAAATATGATATATATTCTAATAGACACATCTAGAAAAACACTTAAATTCATTCAGACAGATATAATGAAGTTTAGAAGAGAACTTTCTATTACGGAATCTAAGCAATAAGATTTTCATTGAGCAAACTTGCTATAAGTATATAAGAGGCTTGTTGTATTGGAAACCTGACAGAATTATGGTTTGTGTAAACTTTGAGAAAAATGAGGAAGTTAAATAAGGAAAGATTACATATTTCTAATAAGAATACTTATAAAGATTTCATACCATCATCATAAATCTCTAAGAGATGTTCTATGTGCTGACCAAGCACAAGGAATGCAGAGGATGTATAGATCTTTGAGCAGCTGGATTAATGAGAGTATGATTAATTCATTGATTGCTTGGCAGAACGCCACTATCAAGGCTGACCCCATTGAATTTCTAAGTTTGCAGAATGAGAATAATAAAAAGAAGATTGCAGAAACGGCTTAAGACAAAGTGAATTGCATGAAAGATTGCCTATCCAAGGAATCGCTCCAGGGGTACTCTAATAAATAAAAAGGGTTTTCTATTTAAACGACTCAAAGATCCTCAACGCCAAAAGTAAGCTATATGAAATATGAATGCAGAGAGGAAGATTCGCAAGATCCATGACCAAATTCAGGATATCACAAGGAGCAATTGACAAGCTCAGTGGTTTTTGTTTAATTTAAAAGGGTTTGGTTTTAAGGAGAGTGCAAAGCTGGGTGGCGCCTCTAATGAGGCTGTTTTCATTGTGGTAGGGACCGAAACCCAAGTAGAAGTGTCAACAGATCGCAAGTTTAGGGAGAACAAACCACAGGTTTCGTTTGGGCTTCTTCTGATAATGAGCTGGGCAAATACATGAGTCATGCTAGATCGGACTATGGCATTCATTCTGATGCCAAACCACAATTAAATAAGGTAATCATATCATTTTAAATAAGATGTCCTAGCTAGCAAAGAGGCAAATCGCCTCTTGAGTAATATACTGTAGCAAATAGCTTTGGGCAGTTTCCATCCAGGCATACGATGGCTAATCTTTTATTACAGGTATCATTGATGAGAAATTAATAGACTAGCCAACAATGCCCGTGTGTCTCTAATGAGGCTGCCTCAGAGAGATTTTTAAGCACAGTAAGACACCAGACAAAGGCAAGAGTATCACACAAAGTTTTGAAATGGAAATTCTCAACAATTCATTATATTTCAATGCTCAATGCTAAGAACCCTGGTTCTTACCAAACGTTGGATAGATCAAGTTAGACATCTAAGGAAATAACACAGGGCGAGCAAATTAATAATTGTCATTTCAAGAAGAAAAAAATAGTGAACAAAATTAAAATTGGTCAAGTCAACAATATAAAGGCATCTGGAGTCTCTACAAAAATTCTAGTTGGAGGAGAAACGTTTGCAGCCATGCACCAGTCAAATTACCCAGAGCATCGTTAAGCAAGATTGAATTGCAAGCTATGATAGAGTTAGAGTTTTGGATGTCTTCCAAATGGCCAAACTATGCAGAGGTCGATCATGCACACATAAGGATCCACTAAAAACAATATAATGAAATATGGGTTAAAATAAAATGCAGAATGACCAGGGTAAAAATTGATAATATGTCTACACAACTAGGCCAGCATCAGAGAGAGGGAGACTGTTCCAAATGAAGTAATGATCATTGTTTAATCACAATCGAGAGATGAAATGTTTATTTGCAGGGGATTTGACAGAAAATAAGATATGTAAAAGCAATCCACCAGCTAAAAGTAATTACAAGAACAGTGATTTGATAAAACATCTTTCTACTTCATATCAAAAATCCAAAAATTGTAAACATACTCGAGTTTTCTTTCCCTGTGTTGTTCTTCCTCTATTTCTCCTTCTTTTCCCACCCCTTCTCTCCAAAAATTTTATGTTTATTTCTGTGAATTCCCCCCTAAAATATCCACACCGAAAACAAAATAGTAAAAACAATAAATTCCCTTCCTCCCGCCAGCACATCCCACTCTCTCCACCCTCTCTCCACCAGCAAATCATTAAATCTATCTCCTACAGGTTGATTCTACGAATCTAATTAATTATTATGCACTCACGACAACACTAAACAAATGAATAAAATAAAATAATGTTATATATATGTATCTACACAAAAGAATATTTATTAGTTATTATTATCATTATTATTATTATTTGCTATTAGAATTTATTAGTTTAGTTTCTAACAATTACTTAATATATCTAAAAAAATTAATATTATTTATTTAACAAGATGGATTAATAATTTCTATTAAATAAACGAGGAACCACAATAATCAATTCAAAGACTACATATTGATCACACATACCATAGAACAATAGAAACTCACATACACGTTCCAACTAACCAACCCAACGAAATCCAAGACTGAAAACTCATCCTCATTGAGGATGTTGACAAACTGAGGAACCTCACGTTATCTCCCTTCCACAACTTCCATTGGTATGAAGGTACGCTCAGACCTGCCAATTCAAGTGGAGTCGGTGCCTGGTACCTACAATTCTGCAACAAACCAAAGTGTCGAATACAAACATATATATATATAATCAGGCACATAGTGACAGGAAATCACAGCGTAGTAGGGTACTCGTTATGAGTAATACTACACTGTCCCTTCACAAAACGCCTCACAAATATCCATGTTAAACAATTTCATCAATAACTAACCAATCAGATATCATATCGTCAGATAGTCGCATAAAACATAATAAAACTAATCTACACAATCAATTAAACCATAACTGATCATATTAATAGTATAACGTACTAATCTTAAACATTAATAGTGTCATCACAGTAATATCAATGAGTGTCATCATCTACATTAAAACAATAAATCCATCATCAAAATATGTCATAATGTCTAGCTATATAGAAATAACTAACAATCTATCAGAAAGCCAAAATGAGGGGCACTACACGCGGGATAGGGATTGTAAAATTGTTTCTGGGTTATGTGAATATTTATTTAATCTTTCTAGAACATTTTATAGTTTTAGATTTCGTTAAGTATTTTGAAAGTTATCGCATTTTTACCACTGTTGTAGAAAAATTGAAAATCTAGGGTGTTGTTGGTAGTTTAATTTGCTAGAAATGAATTATTCTTATTACATAAGTGTGTTAGAATGAATTCTCACACGTTCTTTCTTGGAATGGGTATGATTAGATAATATTTCATATATTTAGTTTTATCCAAAAAAATTAGATTGAATCAAGTATATACTTGTAATACAAGAAGGTCAATTAAACCCTTATATTGATTAATTTATAAGAACAATTGTTAGATCATGTGTGTGTGTGTGTATATATATATATATAGCATAGTTATTTGAATGTCAAAAATTAAAGAAAAATAATAGATCTTTTATATTTTATTATTTCTATCATTCATTATAATATAGGGAATACTTTTGAGTTATCAAATCATTCTCGATTTATGATCAAGTTTGGGTTAAATCCGGATTTGAGAGAAAGAGATGATTGTAGTAAACACTACCTCCTCATCTTACAAAAATTTTCTAACTATTTTTCTGGGTTTTATTCCCCTTATTCTTACCTTTCCAAAACATCTTGAATTTTAAAATTACACTAAGAAATAAGATTTAGTTATGATAGATTTACTACTGGGTGGTTTTTCAGGTTAAGGCTATTTCTATTCAATTAATTCATTTTTCCAATCATCTAGAATGTTTTGTCAACAATTGAAATTGATTTATATAGGTCAATAATTGAAAATAAAAATCTCATTTAAGTAAGTAGAGTGAATTATTTTCTTAGAAACTTTAATGTGTAACTAGCCATGTATGAGAGAATAGAACTCTTAAGATACTTGTGCATTGCTCTAATGACTTAGGTATTGGAGGTTTTCTTATTGAATGGACAATTTAGTAGGCTCTTCATTAAAAACCTTAAGCTATATTTTACTTGTGTTTGGATAATATAAATGTATATTAGAATTTAGGAATGAGGCTAAAACTTTAAATTATAATATAGATGAGGATGAGAGAAATATAATAGAAAGTGTGTTTCATATCAATGTCCATGGGAATGAATAGGTAGAAATTATAAGTTGAAGTACGTTTAATTTATTAATATCATATAAGTACTTAGATTTCTAATAATTATGTTTTAATACATTTGTTCTAGTATGGTGTAGGGTTGACTATAAAGGGTTCATTCTTTTAATAAGTCTAGGATGATATAATGAATTAGTGAATGATAAGGATGTCATAACTAAATCTTATTTCTTAGTGTAATTTTAAATTCAAGATGTTTTGGAAAGGTAAGAATAAGGGGAATAAAACCCAGAAAATAATTAGAAAATTTCTGTAAGATGAGGAGGTAGTGTTTACTGCAATCATCTCTTTCTCTCAAATCTGGATTTAACCCAAACTTGATCATAAATCAAGAATGATTTGATAACTCAAAAGTATTCCCTTTATTATAATGAATGATAGAAATAATAAAATATAAAAGATCTATTATTTTGCTTTAATTTTTGACATTCAAATAACTATGCAATATATATAGGATGATAAGTTATGTCTTTCTTTGCTTGATGCATTGTAGTAAGTTGAATGCCAAAAATAATGATTAAATTAGTCATCTTTATTTGAGCATGTGTAAAGGACATTCTTTCATCTATTCTAAGTGAGTAGATATTGCATGCATTAGTAAGGTGTCGATAACGATTTTATGTGTTTTGATAAAATATATATAGTAGAATAGTGCTATAAATCATTTTACTTAGAACTTGAATATAAGATGATAACTTCCATAATTAGCATAGACTTTTTCATTTATTGCAATCTAAGTAATTGTCTATGGAAATTTATTCTTTTTATCCAAGAATGGTTGGAATATTTTTGTTATAACTTCCCTATTTTACCTTGTAGGGAATATTTATAAATTTAATTGTTGCATGCACTTTTTAGAACTTGAGTGATTTAGTCAGCATATTGTGTATTTAATCTTAAGAACAATATGGATGTGTATATTAATTGATTTATTGATTCTAGAAAATACTATGTGATGAACTAGATCCCTTGTGACTTAAAGTATCTAAGTCAACCTTATAGTTGCAAGACTAGTTACCTGAACTACGAAGCCTCTGCGCTACGCGTACATAGGCAAGGCCATCATTGATGAGCCCCCAAGGCATTAGGTCAGCCCCTTAGGGCCTGTAGGTTCGTCATTTTGTGCATTGATATCTAAATATGTTGTTCATTGATTTTGCAGGACTAATGTTTATATCTAGTTGTGCAGATTCATGCCGAAAGATTTGTGCAGTTATGAAGACAAGCATTATATGAATGGTGTAGGTAACTGAACAATCTAAAGGCGATTATTAGTTATCCTGTAAATTGTACCTCTCTCTCTCTCTCTCTCTCTCTCTCTCTCTCTCTCTCTCTCTCTCTCTCTCTCTCTCTCTCTCTCTCTCTCTCTCTCTCTCTCTCTCTCTCTCTCTCTCTCGTTCAGTGGATCAGATATAGAGTGTTTTCATGTTTATTATTGATGTGATATTCTTGTATAAGCCTACATGGCTGAATATTGTAAAGGCATGGTCCTATTTCATTGCACTTATTGATTCATTGATGCATGGAATCTTGTTTGAATATATATTAATGAAATTTGTTTCATGACTTGTGTTATTTGTACTACTTTATAAGAATAATATTATTTTATTTTAGTTATTTGGGATGGTTGTTACAACAGTAAATACATTATGGAAGAAGTTAAGTACATTATATGATTCCCACAACCTGGTTAATGAACTTATTTTAAAGAAGAGGTTATATTCTTTAAAAATGAGGGAGGGAGGTTGTATAATTGATCACTTGAATAGCTTTAATATGATATTACTTGTCAACTTGCATTAATAGGAGTCAAGATAGATGAAGCAGAAAAATGCATTGTGTTACTTTGTTCCTTATCAAATTCATGGGATAACCTTGTAATGTCTATAAGTAGTAATGATAAAACACTTAAACTCAAAAAATTGATTAGCATTTTGTTAAGTGAAGAAACTATAAAATGGTCCATGGATGATAAATCTTATAATGCCCTTGTGGTTAAAGACAAGTCAAAAGAGAAGAGAGGTAAGAAGAAGACAAGAGATAAGAAGTCTAAGGGGACAAATGGGTCTAAATCTCTGGGTAAGTTTGAGTTAAAATGTTGTAATTGTGGCAAGAAGGGTCACACAAAGAAGGAATATTTACATATAACAATGATAGACTTAAATCAAAGATCTTTTGGTGTTACATAAGCTAGGGTAATATGGTTAAAAAAGTCTTTGATGGCTACATGTCATTATTCGATCAATCACAATTGATTGATAGATTAAACTATTAATCACTTTTGTATTCTTCCAATTAGCAAACACCATTAATCTAAAGAGTCAATACATGCTAGTCATTGATTAAGTTTGAGACAATAGAATTTTAGAAAGTGCCTAGAGAAATATCTAAAGGATCATGTCACAAATTTTCTAGAATTGTAGTAGATAGGCATACCTATTAGTGAGCATTTTGATGGCCTCCCAATTTGTTGAATCTCTTCAAATAAAAGGAGAAGCATTAGACCATTGGTCAAAGCAAAATTTTGAACGAGTTATTTGACTTGACAATTGTTTGGTTTTCACAAAGCACAACAATTTTTAATTAGAAAAGATAAAGTAACTTATTGTCCATGGTAGGCATTATAAAAGAGGAGCATATGAATGGACCTAAATCTAAAATCTAAGAGGGAAAATATTGATAAAGAGATCAAATAAAATGCCTTATGTGAAAAAGTGATTATAGAAACCATTCATAGAGCAAAATTGTATTTAGAGTGTCCATTCTTTCAAGTTGAAGAAAGCATACTTACCACTAGGACGTATACAAAAGGATGGGGGACCAAAAAGTGGCCAAAACCACTTTTTGGTCCAAACAAGATATAACAAAATTGTATTTACAGTGTCTATTCTTTCAAGTTGAAGAAAGCATACTTACCACTAGGACGTATGCAAAAAGATGGGGGACCAAAAAGTGGCCAAAACCACTTTTTGGTCAAAACAAGATATAACATGAGCATGTTATGGCTCAGTAGTGATCGATGTTGGTTTGAATGGGGTATATTACCTAACTGGTTGCACATTAGGTCCTATTCACACGTGTCTAGTTAAATTTACTTAGGGTACACTAAGCATAGTTGTCTCTTTATGTCTCAAGTCATAAGATTATGACAAGTGTCATAATCTTGTGTTGTCCTATCCTTCATCTTGGCCTATATAACCAAGGGCTTGTCATTGTAATTTCATATCATGTACATATTGTATGCATATTGGATCCTTTTATAGAATAGAATTATTCTTTCATGTTTGGTCTCTCTTGTGCTTTCGTTGAAGCTCCTAGATCTTGGGTGGCTACTTTCATAGCCAACTCTTTTATGGTATCAAAGATTGTAGGATTGCTTTATGTTAGGTCTTTTTATAGATAAAGGATTCAAATCTTGGTAGATCTTAAAATTTTGACTATGCTCTTCTCTTGCATCATATGATGACTTGGAGAATTAGAAAAACTTGATAGAAATACTAGATTTGGGAGGGTTTCCTCTTTATGGTCTTGTATTGCAAGTTCATTTTGGAGCATGTTGGTGCAATTCTAAGCTCACCATTGAGTTCAAGATGTCCAAGAAAGTCAGTTTAGCTTTTTGATTTATCCAAATTGGATATTGGAGGCCAAATCTATAAGGGTTTTAAGTTGGGAGGTGGTTACTAAATCTAGAAGGTATCTGTAAGTTTAGAGCATTTTGGGTCAAATATGACCCTTGCATTGCATCCAAAAGACCCAAGAACCTAAGGATCATTTGTCAATTCATCAAAATTAGACACCTTTGCCCTGGACCATAAAAAAATCATCCTTCCGACTATACAGAATCTTTGCAGAGAATATTCTACGAAATCTTCACTGTGCAGTGCTAGCGCAAGCAAATTGTAGGTAGGCATAAGTGAATCGATAGGAAAAAAATTTATCTATTAGTTAAAACTATTATCCGCTAGGTATTAAATTTTATTTGTGGGTTTTAATTTTTTCTATAGAATATTAAAGTTTTGCTAGGATTATACCTTTGCATACAGGTATAGCAAGTTTAAGGGTACCTGCTAGGCTACTTGTGGGTGCACATGGTGATAGGGAGACCTAAGGGTTTCAAAAACCTATCTTGACACAACACTTCAAGACCTATGCCATCCCCGGGTTTCCCTACCAATTCAAGTGCTCATAGACATTTTCTACCCCAAAATGTCTAAAACAACCTAAGCAATCTATTACAGAGGTGAAAGGTTTACTAGTCTGTTATTCTCTATACAGACATTACTTTCTTGGTGTGGGGCATTCTTCTTTGTCCTCACTACTTCCAAGATTCTCAATTCTCAAGGCTTATAGCCTTCTTGAGTCTGTTATTAGCCCTCCTCTCTGGGTCTAGGGTTCTAAATGCTTGGTACTCAAAATCATCCTACTCTGTTTTCACCCCTGTCTCTTTTAGACTGCAACTTGCATGCCTAGCCAGGCTATGGTAAAGCTCACCTAGTACAAGTTCACATGGCCTCTCTCTAGCATTCCATTCACTACAACAGAAAGAAAAATAACAAAAAAAGAGACTATGTTTGATGCCCTTCCCATGACTGTACAGAGGATGTGTGAGGACATCAAACCAGAGCCATTATATACAAACAGAAACAAAAATAACAGGAAAGAAAACCCCTTTGTTTTAAACCAAAATATGTACACTCTACAGAATTTCACAAATGAATCAGACAATCCAAGTTTTCTTTATTTCTATGGAAGTGCTTATTACATTCCCAGCATCTCAGGCTTCCAACCAACCCCTTCACAAAATGAATCTGGCCTTTTTATAAATTTTACCCTTATCTGTTATCAGATAGTTAGGGTTTCCTACATTGGTGTTGTTCCTGGCCGTTCCATCGGCCTAATACATTGGCATCGCTGGCATCCTTTCTGCAGTTAGGGTGATTGCCTGATCCCTTTACTAAATAACCGACAGTCTACTCACTGTGGTTTGCTTTTTGCTAGCAGTCATCGGTGTGACACACACCATCGGCAAATTCCAATCTTCTTCTACCGATACCCATCTTCTCCCCGATGAGTCTTCCCTTCACCTTTGTCGATGTGACCTTCAACATCGGTGAAACCTTTTACCATTCCACCGATGTGCCCACTCTCTCCAATGCCCTTTTCATCGCTCAGACTTAAGCCATCGGTGACACATTCTCTTCGCTCTCTGATATCATATCTCACACCAAAATCTACATAACACCAACTTCACTTCGAAAAGACTACCTCTATCGGTGAAACCTTCTCCTCGCCTTCCGATGGTTCATCTCTTTTCGATGTGATTTCTATCGGCATTCCTCTATTGGCATGACTTACCCCGATGATCCTTCTGTCACCATGAATCCAACTGTCGCTATAACATTCACAGTCTCTCCTGATGGCTCTTCTCACACCAAAATGCATAACACAAAACTTCACCGTCACGACTTGCTTGACTTCAATGTCGGCAACACTTAGCCTATCGGCTGGGTGCTCTTCAGGTCTTCTGATGCCTCCGGTCACTCCGATACAATAACCTGCGGTTTTGGTCTTCGCCTATCAACGAGACATCAACTATCAGCCTGTCACAAATTCATAGTGCCAATCGCATATTTCACTTTGATGGTCATCTTTATCAGTCAAGCCTTCTCCTATCAGTCTTCGCCTATTAGCCAGACATAAGACTTCAGTGGAACTCTGGGCCTGTCTGCTGATACACTCGATCATACCGATTGCTTCTTATATATATCCGCTGACTCCCTACCTAAAGGTTTCGAAAACCTATCTTGACACAACACTTCAAGACCTATGCCATCCCCGGGTTTCCCTACCAATTCAAGTGCTCATAGACATTTTCTACCCCAAAATGTCTAAAACAACCTAAGCAATCTATTACAGAGGTGAAAGGTTTACTAGTCTGTTATTCTCTATACAGACATTACTTTCTTGGTGTGGGGCATTCTTCTTTGTCCTCACTGCTTCCAAAATTCTCAATTCTCAAGGCTTATAGCCTTCTTGAGTCCATTATTAGCCCTCCTCTCTAGGTCTAGGGTTCTAATTGCTTGGTACTCAAAATCATCCTACTCTGTTTTCACCCCTGTCTCTTTTAGACTGCAACTTGCATGCCTAGCTGGGCTATGGTAAAGTTCGCCTAGTACAAGTTCACCTGGCCTCTCTCTAGCATTCCATTCACTACAACAGAAAGAAAAATAACAAAAAAAGAGACTCTGTTTGATGCCCTTCCCATGACTGTACAGAGGATATGTGAGGACATCAAACCAGAGCCATTATATACAAACAGAAACAAAAATAACAGGAAAGAAAACCCCTTTGTTTTAGACCAAAATATGTACACTCTACAGAATTTCACAAATGAATCAGACAATCCAAGTTTTCTTTATTGCTATGGAAGTGCTTATTACATTCGCAGCATCTCAGGCTTCCAACCAACCCCTTCACAAAATGAATCTGGCCTTTTTATAAATTTTACCCTTGTCCGTTATCAGACAATTAGGGTTTCCTACATTGGTGTTGTTCCTGGCCGTTCCATCAGCCTAACGCATTGGCATCGCTGGCATCCTTTCTGCAGTTAGGGTGATTGCCTAATCCCTTTACTAAATAACCGACAATCTACTTACTGTGGTTTGCTTTTTGCTGGCAGTCATCGGTGTGACACACACCATCGGCAAATTCCAATCTTCTTCTGCCGATACCCATCTTCTCCCCGATGAGTCTTCCCTTCGCCTTTGTCGGTGTGACCTTCAACATCGGTGAAACCTTTTACCATTCCACCGATGCACCCACTCTCTCCGATGCCCTTTTCATTGTTCAGACTTAAGCCATCGGTGACACATTCTCTTCGCTCTCTGATATCATATCTCACACCGAAATCTACATAACACCAACTTCACTTTGGCAAGACTGCCTCTATCGGTGAAACCTTCTCCTCGCCTTCCGATGGTTCATCTCTTTCCGATGTGATTTCTATCGGCATTCCTCTGTCGCCATGACTCTGACCATCGCTATAACATTCACGTTCTCTCTCGATGGCTCTTCTCACATCAAAATGCATAACACAAAACTTCACCGTCACAGCTTGCTAGACTTCAATGTCGGCAAGACTTAGCCTATCGGCCAGGTGCTCTTCAGGTCTTCCGATGCCTCCGGTCACTCTGATACAATAACCTGTGGTTTTGGTCTTCGCCTATCGGCGAGACATCAACTATCGGTCTGTCACAAATTCATAGCGCCAATCACATATTTCACTCTGATGGTCATCTTTATTGGTCAAGCCTTCTCCTATCGGTCTTCGCCTATCGGCCAGACGTAAGACTTCGGTGGAACTCTGGGCCTGTCTGTCAATACACTCGATCATACTGATTGCTTCTTATATACATCCGCTGACTCCCTACCTAAGGGTTTCAAAAACCTATCTTGACACAACACTTCAAGACCTATGCCATCCCTGGGATTCCCTACCAATTCAAGTGCTCATAGACATTTTCTACCCCAAAATGTCTAAAACAACCTAAGCAATCTATTACAGAGGTGAAAGGTTTACTAGTCTGTTATTCTCTATACAGACATTACTTTCTTGGTGTGGGGCATTCTTCTTTGTCCTCACTACTTCCAAGATTCTCAATTCTCAAGGCTTATAGCCTTCTTGAGTCCGTTATTAGCCCTCCTCTCTGGGTCTAGGGTTCTAATTGCTTGGTACTCAAAATCATCCTACTCTGTTTTCACCCCTGTCTCTTTTAGATTGCAACTTGCATGCCTAGCCGGGCTATGGTAAAGCTCGCCTAGTACAAGTTCACATGGCCTCTCTCTAGCATTCCATTCACTACAAAAGAAAGAAAAATTAAAAAAAGAGACTCTGTTTGATGCCCTTCCCATGACTATACAGAGGATATGTGAGGACATCAAACCAGAGCCATTATATACAAATAGAAACAAAAATAACAGGAAAGAAAACCCCTTTGTTTTAGACCAAAATATGTACACTCTACAGAATTTCACAAATGAATCAGACAATCCAAGTTTTCTTTATTGCTATGGAAGTGCTTATTACATTCGCAGCATCTCAGGCTTCCAACCAACCCCTTCACAAAATGAATCTGGCCTTTTTATAAATTTTACCCTTATCCGTTATCAGACAGTTAGGGTTTCCTACATTGGTGTTGTTCTTGGCCATTCCATCGGCCTAACGCATTGGCATCGCTGGCATCCTTTCTACAGTTAGGGTGATTGCCTAATCCCTTTACTAAATAACTGACAGTCTACTTACTGTGGTTTGCTTTTTGCTAGCAGTCATCGGTGTGACACACACCATCGGCAAATTCTAATCTTCTTCTGCCGATACCCATCTTCTCCCCGATGAGTCTTCCCTTCGCCTTTGTTGGTGTGACCTTCAACATCGGTGAAACCTTTTACCATTCCACCGATGCGCCCACTCTCTCCGATGCCCTTGTCATCGCTCAGACTTAAGCCATCGGTGACACATTCTCTTCGCTCTCCGATATCATATCTCACACCGAAATCTACATAACACCAACTTCACTTCGGCAAGACTGCCTCTATCGGTGAAACCTTCTCCTCGCCTTCCGATGGTTCATCTCTTTCCGATGTGATTTCTATCGGCATTCCTGTGTCAGCATGACTTACCCCGATGATCCTTCTGTCGCCATGACTCCAACCATCGCTATAACATTCACGGTCTCTCCTGATGGCTCTTCTCACACCGAAATGCATAACACAAAACTTCACCATCACGGCTTGCTTGACTTCAACATCGGTAAGACTTAGCCTATCGGCCGGGTGCTCTTCAGGTCTTCCGATGCCTCTGGTCACTCCGATACAATAACCTACGGTTTTGGTCTTCACCTATCGGCGAGACATCAACTATCGGCCTGTCACAAATTCACAGCGTCGATCACATATTTCACTCCGATGGTCATCTTTATCAGTCAAGCCTTCTCCTATCGGTCTTCGCCTATCAGCCAGACATAAGACTTCGGTGGAACTTCGGGCCTGTCTACTGATACACTCGATCATACCGATTGCTTCTTATATACATCCGCTGACTCCCTACCACCCGTTCTCCTCACCGCCACAATTGGTCACCGAATGTATGTTCCCGCTCCTTATGAAAAATCAAAAACTTCACACCAAAATGCGAGGGTATGTACATGGGTTCCAAACCCTTTATACATGGGTTCCAAACCCTTGGTGCTCCTACACCACATGGCCATCCACGGCCTGCCCATTCTCTATCAGTATCAATATAGTAGGTGGTATCTACTTCCTGCCACCCTTATCTAGGAAACCACCTGACGATTTACATAACCGGCCGGCGACAGATAAACTGACAGCATCTTCATGAATTTGGGGTATATTCCCCTAAAACTTGTCAAAAAAACTACCTCCTATTGTAATACCACCAAATGCACCAAAAATTGATTTTTTGAAACTGATAAGTGGTTTTATGCTTCAAACTTGGTGGTTTCAAGATGATGGTTTTGCACTTTTCAGGAAGTTTTAGTGAAAATCATAGGTGGTTTTGGAGATCCTATGAATATTTTGGTGAATCTAAAGAGAATATTCTATCACCATTTGTTGACATCGGCATGACTTCACAGTGATGTTAGCATGGCCTTTTCAATTTTGGTCCCCCTCGAGATTGAGTTTTGATTTTGCACTCATACTTTGCAAGCCATTTTCTCAATCATACAGGCTCCTTTTTTGAATTTTTTTTATTTGGGGTAGAATTTTATAGGATTAATAGTGGTGCAACTAGTTTTTAATTTTGGTGTCTTATTTTTTCATAAATTATAAATTTTCACACATGTTGCTAAGCAGTTCTCATTTTGGGAACTTCTAGGGCTCCGTTTGGGCTCATACGGTAATTTTTGGGTGATTTTTTGAAAGTGCATAACTTTTTTAGTACTTCAGAGTGGTGTAATTAGGTTGATCTAATTCTGCATCAAAACTATACTTTTAGATTTGTGGCCTAATTTAGCATTTGCAATGTACTAAGATCAAGACCACTTCACTAATTTGACAAGTGGCAACCGTAATCGCACTAAGTATAAAGTACAAAGATTGAATATATTATTGGGGGGTCTTATGATTGAGTGAATTTGGAGGGGTCAGTCTTGTCCTTTTGTTGGATTGAGTATCTTGATTGGTTTATTGTGAGACTAAAATTTGAGGAGTATATCTTTGTTCATCATGGGATTTTCATTTCATCCTTCTCTAATCATCTTGCAAAGGGGGAACTATAATAAATGAAGATATGGTATCTTTAAGCACTTGTGTTGGCTTTATCTTTTGCCACATCTATGTGGTCTTGATCCTCAACTAGGTACTTATTGGAAAAAGTTTGTTTAGAATTCCAAAAAATGATCATGTCAAGGAGTGATTGGTTGTCATGTTGATTTTGACACTTTTTGTTCCCTTTTCACACATTGAGTGTCCTTGTGTTATTTGGACCAAAATTTGGGAGATATATGGAGATCTTGATACTCAGTCATTCCTAGATGATCCTATTTCAGATTGTCTTGTACCTCTTGATGATTTAGGCAATATACCATATGACTATGATACAAAAAAATGTGTTTTCTTCTTTGGAAGACCTTGCATGTTTGGATGATAAGGATGATGAGGCTTTATCTCCTTCTCCTACTATAGAAACACTTCTTCTAACATCAATAGATATATCAGGTGTTCATACTCAAACATGTTGTGTGGACACATCATTTAGGGATGAGAAGTGTAGTTAGATGACATGCATTGAGATCTCACCACCATCATCTCATGTTGTATCTACAGAGTTCAGTGTTGCTACATCCATGGTTTCTAGTGATTCAGTGTAGCAAGATATACATTGTCTTTCAGATTCAGCTTTGTGGGATAATTTCTTGGCAGGTATTGCAAATTTATTTTATGAGTCCCATCTTGCATAGTTGGAGGACATTATCGAGGAAATTCATCTCCTCTTTGATGTTGGATCTTATGGAGTTGCATCATCTTCTTTGGATGTGTTGAGGATACCTTCAAACCCTCTTGTTCTTTCCCCTCCTCTCCACTTGTCACAGCTTGGCATTCGATTGGTGATTAATGAGCAGCATTCGAAGGACCCTTCATTATCTTTGGATCATGTTCTACATTTGTTTCCACTATGTTCAAGATTGTCACACTCTTCAAGTAGGCTTGGGACTCCTAATTTGATTGTGGCACCTTTCAACATTGACATGGTGACATCTGAGCAACTTCCAAAGACATCATATATCTTGAGTTTTCTTCTTTCATATTCCTTTCTAGAATGGGAAGACTTATTGCATACATCCTTGGCTTTGTTTCTTCCTAAGGGGAGGAACATCATTTGACATTCTTAGATCATCTTCAGCATTCATTGTCAAGCATCTACCATTAGTGTAGGAGATTCTACATTGGGGGGACTATATGGTCTCTCTTTTTCTTCTCTCTTATGGGGGGACTTTTTCCTCACATGGAGTTTTTCCTTCTCATACTTTGGAGAGCATCTTTCTTGTGTTTTCTCTCTTTTGGAGAGGGGTTTTTCGTACGAGTCTTTCTCCTTTTCTCTATATGTGAGATATTATTCATTCATGGGTACCTAACATGGCCTTGTATTTGGGACCCATCTTTGCATCTTTGTATTTATTTTCACATTCTCCCTAAGTTGTACTTAAGGGGGGTGTTGGTGTGAATGGGGTATATTACCTAATTGGTTCCACATTAGGTCCTATTCACACTTGTCTAGTTAAATTTACTTATGGGTTACTTAGGGTACACTAAGGATAATTATCTTTTTGTGTCTCAAGTCATAAAATTAAGACACGTGTCATAATCTTATGTTGCCTTATACTTCACCTTGGCCTATATAACCAAGGGCTTCTCATTGTAATTTCATATCATGTACATATTGTATGCATATTTTATCCTTTGATAGAATAGAATTATTCTTTCATGTTTGGTCTCTCTCGTGCTTTGATTTAAGCTCCTAGATCTTAGGTGGCTACTTTAATAGCCAACTCTTAAAATCAAGCCATAATGCGCTCGTGTTATAACACAAGTGCATTATAGCATTCTTGCATTATGTCTATGTAAAAATAAAAACCCAAAAGTAACAACCCACATATCATTTGCAACTAAAAACTCAAAACGCAATTGAGTTTTATGCAAGCACATTTTTTACCAACTAGAGGAATTTTCACTCAAACACAATGCTATTGTGACATTCTCGTACTCTATGAGGTCATTCATGAGCTCCATGATGTCAACAAGCTCAACAAGGTAAGATTTCTATGTTTTTTTCTTATTTTGAAAATGATCATTTATTTTGCAATGTTTTGATCATTTAATTTTTTTCAATTTTCAACAAATGAACCCCCTCAAATGCCTCCAAACCCTAATTCACTGGATAGAGGGCATGATGAAATTTTAGTTGAAGAGGGGGCACAAAATAACCCTTCCCAAACTCCTCCATTGATTTTCTGACATCCTCATGAGACACAAATGAACATTTTAGGGCAATTCAATGAAAATAAAAAACAACATGAAACCCTGATTAAAACATTAAAAAATCCCAACACAACCAATGCACATCAAAGATCCCTTGCATCATCCCTCAAATCAATTATTTCTCAAATAGATTTTGTGACTAGCCAAATTAACAAATGATAAGATTATAGGGAGAATGCACGGTAATTGTATTTGACAAAATTGTCATAAAAATAAGTGAAAGATGAAAAAATTTAAAATCTGATCTATGTGCCTTATTTATTGATCCAGTAACTAATGAGTTGTTGCATGGGAGTTGCAAAATATTCCCTATTCATTGGTGCCAACACCAAGGAATAGCTCAAAATTTTTGGGATAGCTGGGGATGGTGTTTGATGATCTACCATGCAACAATAATGAGGTCCCACAGTATTTCTTGAGGAAACTCTATTGTGAGTTTGTCCTCAAATGAGATTCCAAATTATTTTGACATGCAGGATTACTAGGGTAGAGGCAAATGCTCTGCATAAGATAGGGAGGGGGTACATCATGTCTGGGACCATTGTATGAAACCCCTAGCCAAACCATATTTTTAGCATGTCACACTCCCTTCCACTATGAAGGAGATCGTTGAGGTGGAGATGTTGTAATCTATTAGTTCCCTCACACAAACTTTACTACATCATGGTAGCCATCTTTCATAGGTTGGTGAGGGTGAGGCTAGTAGGCATTGGTAGTCCTTACATATTTATCATTCCTATGGAGTTTATGTGATTATTGGTCTGAGGATGCTCACAATACAGACATTGAAGAGGATGCTCCACAGTTTCAGGAGTATGCCACACAAGGACAGGAGTAGGACACATCCATATTAGATAATATGGTAATAACTTATGAGTTCCTAAATAGGACCTTTGATAATGATGCACAAGTAATTTTCAATAAGGTTCTACAATCTATTATATTTCCTTTTGAAATCTATAATTAACTATATTAATCTATTATAACTCAAAATTAATGTAAAGAATTGTATGTATTATATGAAATTCTAGGGGGAAAGTACTCATCCTACATCTATTAGCCATCTAATACAAGGTTATGAGGCGATGTCAAGTCAATATGTATGTAATTTGTAACAAAATAGTAAATATAGTACATGTAATTTTTTTGTCATATATCAATGATAATTTGATGATGAACATGTGGATGTTGGACCTCCAACATCATGAGGAATTGGTGGGGTTGGTTATATATCAAGTTTTATTGAGGTAAAATTTACTATTTTTAATCATTATGCATTTAAATAATGTTATGTAGATTTTAGTCAAATAAACTCCTCCTGATATTCATGACACAATAGAGGTGGGCATTGTTGCAATTGTTTTGCCTTCAATGCCTTTGACTGAATTATGAGCTAGTAATGTAAATGTCACTATGTATTTTTTATTTTATCTCACATCATTTAATGTAAATAAATAATATTCATCTTTACTCTAATTTTCTTCTTCATGCTTCTCACAGAAGGTCACAAATCTAGTTCGTGCACCTATAGACAAAGAGAGGTAGCCAATGATTGAGAGGGATCATCAATTTGTGGTAAGGGATTGATTACATATGTCATGTTGTATATTTCATTTTTTCTATATTAATGTGTATATTGTTTAATTGTATTAATAGGTGGATCTCCAAAAAAATAATGAGAGGAGGTCTAGTCAGCGGATTGGAGAGCATAAGTCATCGACTACTTCTCCACCTTCACAACAGCGCAAGGGTCATCGATTGTTCGATAACACTCCATAGGACTTTCGATGTTGTGACATTTTGGTGTGTGCCTATGTGGCTTTGTACACATACATTTTTATTTTACCGATGTATATCATTGTATGCCTATATGGATTTGTTTATACATTCATCATACTCATGACATTAGATATACACTATATGGCATTTTCATGACATATGTATATGACATTTTACATTATATAGATGATGATCAATTATGGTTACAGATGTTGTCATGTTTATTATTTCTATATGATGCTATCATATTTTAGACATAAATATACAATGATGTTGTTATATATATGATCAATTATGGTTATAGAATAGATAATGTGTCATATTTAAAAGTTTTGATCTTTCTAGTCCTCGGCTATATGTTCTAGTCCACATCATTACCTCATGTGGAAGAGATTTGTAGTCCTCTGCAATATTGTTCTCTTTATTGACTTACAATATATAATTTTATACTTGCATGTAATGGAGGCTTGCTATTGCTAAAAATTTTAGTTGTTTTTACATAGGATATGGAACAACCAAATGTTGACATGACCATAAAATATAGCATTGTTGATGCATCCATTTCTTAATATATTTATTTTGTATTGAATGTTTATGCTCCTATTGAGTTAATTGTTCATCCCTAATGATTTCATACATCAAATTCAACTTCTTAATTGTAGGATAATAATGGTTTTGAAAAGGACATCAATGACTTAGATTATGACTGCTCAACTCCACCTCGACCTATTACCATGAAATCAATGATAAAGGAAGGCCCCCCACCAAGTGGGAGAAGGAATTCATGAAGCAAAAATTATATGGATCACAACATTTGTGTGCATCTAGTTGAACACTATCTTAAAAACCAATTAAGAAGGGATTAGATAGAAAAAAATACATGGGAAAAGACAGGGTTACCCATGTTACCCTCTTAAGAAAAGAAGTAATAAATGAAATCTAATTTTCTATGAGTAGATTTGATAGCAGCGAGAATAGGGAGAAAAGGAGGGTGGCTATGCTAAAGAGGATGCAAGCACAACATTTTTGGCTTATAAGGAGGAAGAAATAAGACCCTTAGGTTTACAAATACTCATGAGTGATGTATTTAGATTTTTGCAAAAAATTTGTTATGCGTGATTACCTTTTCATATCTTACAAACTTTTCCTAACGTATTGCTCTTTATTTTTAGAGGACTTTGATGATAATGTTCCATTATTGTTAGTACACAAAAGAGGAAATATGAAGTCAATGATGACCCATACTAGCCCACTCATCAAGTGGTTGTTGCTTCATCTAGCACTCTAGTATTTAAGAAACACAAATATTTACTAAAATTGATTTTTTATATTCCTACCTATGACTTTGATCAAATCCATAATTGACTATTATTATCTAAAATAAAATTGTTATGTTTTTTAAACATCAACAAAATCAATGACAAGAGAGGCACGAAATATATCTTCATTTATCAATCACCATTTCTCACCTCCCACATCCATGGTAACTCACTTCTTTGACTCATTCAAAGTTGGTATATTTTTACCTTCCTATGTAGTCTCATGTGGTAGTGGTCCCCACTTATGTTTACCTATAGACCTCTATAGAATCACTTACAAGAGATGAACAATAAAAAGTCACCCCATCTAGTATGCGCCAATGGTCTTAGCCATCTACTTCCACACGCAATGGTAACTCACTTTTTTTAAGCAAAGAGCATATAGCCCATATATTAATATTATATAAATAAAGGTCTTCTTACAGATCAAAAATTATTGGAATCAGAGGTTCTTGCTAGCCAGATAACCCATATACTACCCTAATAATCAAAAATTTAATTGTATCTCATTTTCATCCTGTCTCTCCTGCATATCACCACCTTCTGATTGAGTTGGTGGGGTGGCATTCAAGTTCGGCACTACAACATAGCGATGGTGAAGAATATCACTAGCATTGTCTTGAACAGCCACAACAGGGGGAGAAGGAGGTAGCTCATTATGATTATGGGAGAGCAGCACCAGTATAGCATTAACCCTTGTTCTAATTTTTTTAGACAACTCCTTACCAATATCAATTTCATGCCTTTCTAGAATAGACTGCAGGTGACGTGAACACTGTGTACCCAATGTCATTTTTATGCCCTTGTATATTGAAATATATTCATTCCTGTGCAGTAGGAAATGCCTTGGAAAAAGCCCCCTGACATACCCTTGTCCCTACCACAAGTCATACGATTGCACCGCTTTTGGCATAACATTGTTTTGCAAAAAATTATCCTTGACAACCTTATTAGCTATTTCTTCAAGAGACTGAAAGGATTGAAGCAGATCAAACAAGTTAGAAACAAAAACTGACAGTAATTGGGATGGAAACAGGATCCTCCTAGATTACGGGTATAGCACCTCATCACTAATTACCCTTTTGATACTTTTACAAAACTGAAGACAATGCCCCTTAAAGAGCAGAAGAAGCTGTTGATCTTCAATGGCTTCTGAAAATGGATATTCCCTCATTCACTGGTATGAGCATCTTATAATTCCTTGGAAAATACTCCATCATTGAGCGATGGTAGATTTGGCAAGAATGAAAACCCTGGCGAACCTCACCTTCACTACCTGAAGCTTCATGAAGCATGAGGACTCCTTACTTCATATTCTCACAAGCTCATATGAATTATGTTTAAGTGAGCCTTGAATGGAGATATTAATAATCTTGAATAGGACTCTCAAGCATGTAGATCTCACAGCTGGCTAAAGAATGATGCAATGTGTTCATACGAACTCATCCCTTTGTCACTTCAACAGCCTAAACACAAACCAATCACACGAGCCACCGATGCCAAAAGAGTTTGTATGTTCTATACACCATCATTAAGCAATATTGTCCATACCCTGCAACAAGAATTAGAGTACCTGCAGCCAACAATAAACAATTAGAAAGTAACATATCACCCCTTTGGTGATGATTTTGGAGATGCTTGACAACTATCTCGGCTAAATCTCCATTTCTCATATGCTTTGTTTGGTACTCAATTATGCCATTGATAATTATTAAATTGACTTCTAGTACCAAACCATCTCCTGAATAAACCATATACTCCACTAGCTAGATATTCTCCTTTGCTACTATAGTTGTTATATCTGGGAATGTGAGGATATTGTCCCTATCTTTTATAAATTTAAAATCCTGAGCCTCACAACCTGAATTTGCTATGTGATCTACTAAACAATTCCCTTCTCAAAAAGTATGCAAAAGAATTACTGACTCAAATTTTGCAAATATTTGCCAAGATTGATGTAGTATATAGCTAAGATGCCAATTCAGAATGTGCTTTTGCTTGCATGCATTAATTATCAACAATGAATCACCCTCAATGTGAATCCTTTGAACACCAACCTTAAGCGCCAACTTCAAACCATGAAGCAAAGCTTGTGCCTCAGCAAAATTATTTGTACCCCATGAAAGATGCATTGCTTTAGCTGCCAATAGTTCTCCCTTACAATTACAGATGCAAATCCCTGCCCCTGAAACCCCTGGATTACCACGTGATGCTCCATCAAAGTTCATTTTACAAAAATTAGATTGAGGAGGGGACCATTTTATTTTACTTCTATCTACTTTCTGCTTCAAGGGTTGATACAAACTACCTCTAAAAGGTAAAACTATGTGTTTCCATTCCTTCAATATTCCATTATCCCAATTTGTAAAAATAGAGGAAACACTTTTATGGCTTTGGACATAGGAATTCACCATCTTTGATATTGCTTTCTCGATTGTCACTTGGATTTGGTCAACTATTGTAAAAGATGCCCTGAATATCTACCTATTATGCTCCCACCAAATATTCCATATTGTAACTGCCGGAGTTATGTTTCAAATGCAAGAAAATAGTGTTGTTTTGACGAGAACATTCCAACTAGTAAACAAATCCCATAGTGTATTAGGAAGTGTAAGAAAGCAATTTAATTTATTTTTAACGAAAGACCAACAGTCTTGAGCATAGGAGCATTGGAGAAATAAATGATCTACAGATTCTAAAACATTTCCACATAGAACACACTTAAATGGCTCCGCTATTCCTAGCTTGCTTATTCTATCACTTGTTAGTATTTTTTTTTTTAGGGCTAACAATGCAAAGCTACCCACTTTCAGTAACACCATTGGGTTCTAGTAAAAAGAATAATCTCTTTGATTCTGATTTTGTTCCCTTGAGCTGGTTACAGCCCTTTAGCCTTGCTTAACTATGTATCCTCCATATCTAGATGGTACCCAAATAATTCTATCCTGCTTGTTTAAGATAAACACCACTCTATTCTTCAATATATTCTACAACAACGCTTTCTCATTAGCTGGAAGAGGCATACTTGATACATCCTTCCAAGTTACATTGCCTATAATTTCATCCATTGATTAGACATAATCTATTAATTAGTGCCCCAAATTGTTGAGAGAATCCCTTTTGCTACTTGGAGGTCTTGGTATGCATTTAATGCAAGTTGACCATTCCATGAATCCTTCCAAAAAAGGACATCTTCCCCATTATTTACTTCCCAAGAAATATAGGAGACAATGACATGTCTACAAGCTAGCATGAAATTTCAAATTGCCGACCCATTAGGAGGATTTGAAATTGTTAGAATTCTTGAAGGAGAAGTGTTATCAAGATATTTTGCTTGCAATATGTTGCACCACTTCAAGTTTGATTTTGTATACATTTGCCAAATCATTTTTGCACCAAAAGCCATATTCCTTACTATAAGGTTATGCAAACCAGCCCCTCCTTTGATCTTTTCTGAACACATTTTATCCAAAGAGATTAGAGGTAACTTCATCTGATCATCCATATTATCCCTCCATAAGAAACTTTTAATTAACTTCTCAATTTGAGAAATGACTACTTTTGGAGCTTTCAAAACAGCCAGAAAATAATTAGGAATGGAAGATAAAATAGATTTAATCAACAAGATTTAAATAAATCACTTTTTTGCTATGTTTAAATTTGGTATATTATTGTTAACCAATGCACATTTAGGTCTCTTTTAGTGTCATTTCATAGTGTTGACATGGTCCATTACAAGCAACCCAAAATGTAGGGATGATATTAAATATGGATGACTGTGAGTCATTATTCTTGGATGATTAGGTTCTGGGGGAGGCCATTGTGTTTTGATATGAAAAACAATGGTTTGAAAGACAACCAATTCCACCAAGATTGATCATCATCACTATGGCAAGGATTGTGGGAGAAGTTTCTCTTCCATTCCAACCTAAGATGCTCAACTAATATGAGGGGAAAGAATTCTTGTGGTCAAGGGAACATGTTAGACATAGAGGCCATAATATTTTCTTTACTACACCATCACCAATGCATGTGGTAACATTCCATAATTTTAGCTTTCTAATTTTTTTATTGACATGTTATTCTTTTTCAACTACTTTAGGGTTGATTTACTAACATGCTCGCATAAGTGTACAAATAAGGGGTTCTAATCAACTATAAATGTATTAAATTTTATGATTTTGTTGTCAAGGAACTTGGGACAGCCATCTAAACATCATAAAATAAGGTAATGTGTCATCAAATTTAATACATTTCACAAAAATGACACAAATTCATATGTTGGTAATTTATTACTCTTAAGTCTCTTAATAGACTTTGTCGAAACCCTATAGCCTAAAAGGATTGGGACACTTGAGGAGTAAAATGAGGCCTCTTCTAGCATTCACCCACCCACCTCGATGTGTTGACACAATCAGTTTGGCCCCTTGAGGTGAAGAACATAAAATATGGCTTTTGGCAACATTACACTGAATGTCACTGAAGCATTTTGCAAGAATGCATATGATGTTGGCATAGTCAAATTGTTTTAAGTTGAAAAACACTAAGAGATGTTATTGTGGAGGGACACAACATCTAGCTATAGGTTGAAACAAAACATTCCTAGGTGCCATGGACTGAGAACCACTCTGTCAAGGTTTGGTAATTTTTTGCTCTTAAGTCTCTTAAGAGACTTTGCCAAAACCATGTAGCTTAGAAGGATTGGGACACTTGGGGAATGAAATTGGGCCTCCTTTAAAATTCACACACCCACCCCAATGTGTTGGCACAGTCATTTTGACCCCACAAGGTGAAGAATGTAAAATATCATTCTTGACAACATTACACTAAATGCCAATAACGCATTTTGCAAGAATGCATATGATGTTGGCATAGTCAAACTATTTCGAGTTGACAAAAATTGAGAGAGGTTATTTTGGAGAGACTCAACATCTAGCTATAGGTTGAAACACAACATTCCTGGGTGCCACATACTTTGAGAACTATTACGTCAAAGTTTAGTTGTTTCTTTCTCTTAGGTCTCTTAAGAGACTTTACTAGAACCCTATAGCCCGAAAGAATTGGGAAACTTGGGGAATGAAACAAGACCTCCTCTAGCATTCACCCACCCACCTTGATGTGTTGGTGTAGTCAATTCAGCCCCATGAGGTGAAAAATGTAAAATATGGCTCTTGGCAACATTACATTGAATGCCACTGAGGCATTTTGCAAGAATGCATATGATGTTTGCATAGTCAAACAATTTCAAGTTGACAAAAACTAAGAGAGGTTATTGTGGAGGGACCCAAAGTATAGTTATAGGTTAAAACAAAACATTTTTAGGTTCCACAAACTCTAAGAACCGCTTCGTCAAAGTTTGAAAGCTTTTTTCTCTTAGGTCTCTTAAGAGACTTTGTCGGAACCATGTATCCCAAAAGGATAAGGACACTTGGGGAATGAAATGAGACCTCCTCTAGCATTCACATGCCCACCTTGACATGTTGGCACAGTTAGTTCAGTCCCATGAGGTGAAAAATGTAAAATATGGCTCTTGGCAACATTACATTGAATGTCACTGAGGTATTTTGCAAGAATACATATGATGTTGGCATAGTCAAACTATTTTGAGTTGACAAAAATTGAGAGAGGTTATTGTGGAGATACCTAACATCTAACTGTATGTCAAAACCAAACATTCCTAGGTGCCATTGACTCCAAAAATCGCTCTGTCAAATTTTGGAAATTTTTTGCTCTTAAATCTCTTAAGAGACTTTGCAAGAACCCTATAGCCTGAAACGATTGGGACACTTGGGGAATGAAGCATGGAATCCTCTAGCATTCACCTACCCACTCTGATGTATTTGCATAGTCAGTTCATCCCCATAAGGTGTAAAATGTAAAATATGGCTCTTGGCAACATTATGTTGAACACAAATGACACATTGTGTAAGAATGTATATGATGTTGGCATAGTCAAACCATTTTGAGTTGACAAAAAATAAGAGAGTTAATTGTGGATGGACTTGACATCTAGATGTAGGTCAAAATGGAACATTCCTAGGTGCCAAAGACTTTGAGAACGACTCCCTCAAAGTTTGGCAATTTTTTGCTCTTGTTTCTTAAGAGACTTTGCCAAAACCCTGTAGCCCAGAAGGATTGGGAAACTTGGGGAATGATACTAGGCCTCCTCTAGAATTCACCTACCCACCTCAATGTGTTGGTGCAGTCAATTCATCCCCATGAGGTGAAGAATCTAAAATTTGGCTCTTGGCAACATCATGTTGAACACAAATTACACATTTTACAAGAATGCTTATGATGTTGGCATAGTCAAACCATTTTGATTTGAAAAAAAATGAGAGAGGTTACTGTGGAAGGAATTGACGTCTAGTTTTAGGTTGAAACAAAAGATTCCTAGGTGCCATAGACTCCGAGAACCACTACGTCAAAGTTTCATAGTTTTTTGCTCTTAAGTCTCTTAAGAGACTTTGTTGGAACCCTGTAGCCTGGAAGGATTGGGACACTTGTGGAATGAAATGAGGATTTATCTTGAATGTAATCAGCTACCCCATTGTGTTGGCATAGTTAGTTTGGCCCCATGAGGTGAAGAATGTAAAATATGGCTCTTGACAATATTATATTGAATGCCACTGAGGCATTTTGTAAGAATGCATATGATGTTGGCATAGTGAAACCATTTTGAGTTGACAAAAATTGAGAGAGGATATTATGGAGGGACCCAATGACCATTTGTAGGTCAAAACAAAAGTTAAAACATTCCTAGGTGTCATGGACTCTGAGAACCACTCCATCAAAGTTTGACAATTTTTTGCTCTTAAGTCTCTTAAAAGACTTTGTTGGAACCTATAGCTCGGAAGGATTGGGACACTTGGAGAATGAAATAAGGCCTATTCTAGCATTCACCCGCCCACCCTGACATGTTCCTGTGGCCAATTCAGCCCTAGGAGGTGCGAAATGCAAAATATGGCTCTTGGCAAATTATGCTAAACACAAATGACGCATTTTGCAAGAGTGCATATGATGTTGGCATAGTCAAACCATTTTGAGTTGACAAAACCAAGATAGGTTATTGTGAAGGGACTATACATCTAGTTTTAGGTCCAAACAAAACATTCCTAGGTGCCATGGAATCTGAGAACCGCTCCGTCAAAGTTTGGCAATTTTTTCTCTTATGTCTCTTAAGAGACTTTGCCAAAACCATGTAGCCTGGAAGGATTGGAACACTTGGGAATGAAACTAGGCCTCATCTAACATTCACCCACATAGCTCAACATGTTGACGTGCAATTTGTTTGGCCCCACGAGGTGAACATAAAATATTGCTCTTGGCAATATTATGCTAAACACAAATGACACATTTTACAAGAATTCATATGATGTTGGCATAGTCAAACCATTTCAAATTGATAAAAACTAAAATAGGTCATTATTGAGGAACCTAACATTCATCTATAGTTCAAAACAAAACATTCCTAGGTGCAATGGACTCCAAGAACCACTCCGTCAAAGTTTGACAGGTTTTCGTTTTTAAGTCTCTTAAGAGATTTTATCAGAACCCTATATCCCAAAAGGATTGGCACACTTGGGGAATGAAACAGAGCCTCCTCTAGCATTCACCCACCCACTCTAATGTGTTAGCATAGTTGGTTCGACCCCAAGAAGTGTGGAATGTAAAATATGGCTCTTGGAAACATTATGCTAAACACAAATGACGCATTTTACAAGAATGCATATTATGTTGGCATAGTCGAACTATTTCAAGTTGAAAAAACTAAGAGAGTTTATTGTGGAGGCACATAATGTCTATTTGTAGGTCAAAACAAAACATTACTAGGTGCCACGAACTCTGAGAATTACCATGTCAAAGTTTGGTAGTTTTTTTCTCTTAAGTCTCTTAAGAGACTATGCCAGAACCCTGTAGCTAGAAAGGATTGGGACACTTGGGAAATAAAATTGAGCCTCCTCTAGCATTCACCCACCCACCCTGATATGTTGCTGTAGTCAGTTCTACCCTATGAGGTGAAGAACATACATTATGGCTCTTGGCAACATTATGTTGAACATAAATGACAAATTTTACAAGAATAGATATGATGTTGGCGTAGTCAAACCATTTTGAGTTGAAAAAAACTAAGAGAGGTTATTGTGAAGGTGTTGGGACCTACAAAATCCTTAGGGTTCTTAGTGTAATAATTTAAAAAATTTCCCGCAAAGTTTTAAATCATGGTCTTAGTTTTAAAATGGGTTAAAAATGGTCTATTTGATTGGTGACTTGTTCAGACAGTGGTCGACCCTTAAGTGTTGTGTGGAAGCTCATTTTCTCGTTGTATTATCGGCCCCTTAAGCTTGAGTTACCACCTGAGGTTGTTACTTTATTTGATTAAATCTTTTTCCAAGGCACTAATTTCCTTAAGTATTGTGTGTCCATTGCTTATCGTCCAGATTTCTCCTTCTAATAGTATCACAATCATCTAAGTGCATCGTAACCTTGTTTGAATCCAACTATTTAAAGTTGCACCAATGTGCTAGTGTCTCCACATGTCCCCAATTGTCCCACTTATTTGTGTCCCTCATTAGTCTCCTTCATATATTCTTTGATAAGATTGAGCACTCAGACTTACTCCCAGTGTAGCCTTGCTTTGTTTAAAGTTGTGTCGATGTGCTAGTATGACATGTAGCCTTGGAGGCATCCCATTTCAATGGGCTCACCAAAGTACTTTCATAGTTGATAGTTGCAATGTTTCAATTCCCCATGAGTATTCTGATGAGGTAAGTCAAACCCATCCATCCTATGGTGCCAAGTGGTCGAGTCTTGTTCCTTCGCAAGGGTTCACCTCCAGTGCTGCCTCTCATTTCTTTTCATATTAAGGTTGCATTGATGCGCTATGATCACACAAATCCACCATATGAATTTGTTTCAATGGTGAAGATTGGACGGGTCCCAAACAGGTGGCACTACCTAACTACAGCATAAGCATGCTTCACAGTGCAGCTTTGAAAAAAGGCAATTTTAAATTCCATGTGCTAAGGGTCTAAGTAAGTGCTAACTGTTGATTTAACTCCCCTCAAAGATCAAGGGCTAACATTCAAAGATACTTATAGTTCGCGGTATACAGTACAGGCCTTGGCTCGTTCGAGCATTCAATACAGATGATGATGGAATTGATATATGTTTTGAGTGTAACTAAAGCTTAGGGTTTTCATCTTGCAGGTAGTGAAGAAGTTGGTTGACCATGAATTGTTATAGTGTATGTGATGCAGGAGCATCCAGTGGTGTAAGGGCAAACTTGCATCACCCAAAAAGAAGTTAATTCAAAATCATTGTAGTTGTTTTCATTTCTTTCTATAATTAGTGTTTCTAGTTCCATAATATTTTGAATAATGATGTAGGACTTTCAGTTTTTCCAAAACTACTAAAAATAGCAAACTACCAGTTTTGGAAAGTTTACCTGCCATTTTAGGAAAGTTTACATTTAGGCACGGATTGAGGTGAAAATTTACAGAAATCTTCATAACTGAAATATAAGACCTTTGGTGAAGGAATTAGGTAAAGATCATTTGTGAGCTGAAAGATATTAAAGTTTTTGTTTTCTGAAAAGCCCCTGAAAATTTTTGAAACAAGATATGAGGCACTAAAACATCCCATAACATCTTGAAAAGTTGATGAAAACCTGTTTACATATTTTTGGCATGATATTTCACATCACGAGCTTTCTGACACTTAAAACAGTTCGTCAATCGGACACCCAGATCAAAAGTTATGCTTCTCGGAAGTTGACCTACTTTTGGAGGGAGTTGCAAATTTTGAAATTTAGCTGGAGGCCGCCAAAAAGTGCTATTTATGACTATTTTGGGAACCCTGGGCAGTAGTAGAGTTAAGGGGGAAAGTGTAGAGTCAAGAATAGGCGGGAAAATAGAAACCCTACCTAATTTGGGGTTTACAGAAGGTAGATGATTCAAGAGTCTGGAGATAGGAAGCTGTAATGTGATGCAGCCTATAGAGGATTCATCCTCTACTTGTATTTGAGATTCTGTAATGTAATGTTTTTCCCATATCAATAAAAGGTCATTCTATTTTCTATGTGTAAATTCTATTTTTGTGTGTTTTTGTGGTTTAGCCCCTTCATCAGTATGCTCCATTGATAGTTCCAAACTGAAAATCTCAAGGCGCTTGGGTGAGCAGGTATGTAGAATTTTTTCTCTGTGTTGATTTGAATCCTTCATCACTAGGGTTTCTATATTCAAAAGAGTAATTTTCTTCTCTATGACTATTATAAATTGGGCCCTATATTTTGAGAATTCTCTGCTATAATTGTGATTGTTGAAATTCAAAGATGAGTCAAGGTGCTTCTTGGGGTGGTAGGACAAAGCACAGTTCAACACAAGACCATAATGAGTCAACTCCCTGGTTCTGCTAAAAAGTACAAACATGCCCCAAGGCATGAGAATCTTTTCTAAAAATATTTATGATAGGTTTGAGGCTATTAGGGATTCAAGTATCCTAGTTCAGGGGTGAGATCTTTTCAAATTCTGTTAAAATAACCGCAATCTTGAAAAACCCATCTCAAACATATGGAATTTAGGGTTGGGAAAATTGATTATCTCTCATGTGTTTGTAAATGTGGAATTGATCCAAGGTATTTGTGATAATTACAAAGTTGACACCCAAACATTGTACAATGGTGATGGTACACTAATATTAACAATAAACAGAGATTTGATTGTGGAAGTTTTTGGTCTTAACCCTCTGGCAAACATTGAAATCAATACTGTTGAACTACATTGAGTAGTTGAAGCAATTAAACATGTTATTGAGGTGGGACAATTGTCGAAGGGACACAACCATGATTGTGCTTTGTATGAAGACTTTTTTATGCCGATAGTATTGATCTTTGGTAGGAAGCAGAGTGGGAAGATCATGGCGTACTCCTTTGTGAAAAAGGAGATGAGGGAAAAGGCTTATGAAGGCATTTCTACCTTCAACAAAAGGCCCACCTTTGAACTAATTGGGCGAATATTTGAGGCAGAAGAAATTAAGAAGAATAAGGTAACAACGGAGGCACTGAGGTTGTTTCAAGAAGGAATGCGAAAGAACAATATGGAGGCTTTTACCTTTTTCTCGGCTAGTATGGAGACTTGCTCTCCCCTCCTTGCCTGGAGCGTGCCTTTGAACTCGCTGAAGGTTTGTGTTTTCTATGGCACCTTAATGTGCCAAGTAACTAAGAATATGTAATGCACTCTCATGATAGTAGTGACTATGTATGTTCCTATTTTTAGCATATAATATAAAGGGCACTATCCCCTAGAGAGCACTTATCAAAAAATATACTAGTGAACTATACAAAGAGTATAATAGGGATGGGCATAGTTACAAGGCGAGGTGGTTGCCACTTCATAGACCAAGAAATTAGGGCAAGCTAGTGAAAATTGATGACAATGAATTGGAGCCTTTTAATGAAAGGAGGTTTGAAGAATATTTCAGGATGACTTATTATGCCTTGTGTCAAGTATTTGCATGTGATCATGATCCAAAAATACCAATACATCTTATGATGATTGCGGTCGATACTCAACACAAGTTTCTTTATAGAAAATTTGACTATGCCTCTTATGTTGCCAATGCCCTTCACAAATATTTGGTGTACTTTAAGAGTGGTAATGGACTCCCTTTTTTCAGGAGATATTCATTATTGTGTCATATCATGTTACATAATGGAAGACATATCTGGGATGAAGATTTACAGTTTCAACGCTTGACCTCTAAAGGAGATCCCATGCCTATTCAAGGACAGACACGCATATGGGACTCACATTACCCATATTCAAATTATGTTATATTTGAATAGTATCTTTTGAAAGGAAGCTAGGTGTGCGGAAATCACTTCCTACACTAATCTAATGAGGAGAGGCATATGCAAATTCAAATTAATCCTTACAACTACAGCAACATAGAACATAACAGAGATATTGCTGCAATACACATGAACCAGAAGGAAGACGGAAGAAGAGAGACAAAGCTATAACATGGGGAAAACCCTTATCAGCTGAAAAACTCCACACTCAGAAACCTACACAATGTATTATCAAAATTGAAAGTTGTTTACAATACACTTGCAATGCAAGCTTCAATGGTCTTCGACACTCGTATCTGGAGTCAATCCGGTAGCATAATAGTACCTGTCAATCCTGTAATACATCTCCTCCTCTAAGCACCTATTTTTATAGAATATACAAGGCAATATTGGTCCTATCTTGGAATGGGCATCCAACTTGGCCTCATGGCCCAAAACCCATGCCTAAGGACACTTGGTCAACATTGTAGAATGTGCCTGACACTTGTCCATAGCTCCCATCCCAAAGAGGTCACCTATTTCCAAAATGGGCTATGAAAGATGCTCTTACGACACTTACGACCATCATAGAATCTGTCATAGCAGTTACAACTTACAGCTGTAAGAGAATCTGTCATACATAGGCTATAAATAGCATATTCTCTTACAACATGTCATAGTCCACCTTGGGGTGCCCAAATATGCCTTTTTAAAAGATGCTTCATGACACATGTCTTCACCTGTCTTACAAGCTTCTATTTCTGACTCTTACATGTCATAACTTCGTCATAGGAATCCATCATAACCGTTTCGGTCAAACATTCCCTTACACAACATGAAAGATGCTGACACATGGCAAAGTGCTCCTACCACAAAGTGGGACACCTATCTCCTCATGTGAGGACAAAATTACAAGTTGTCATCTTCCATGTAGGATGACACATCACCGTGCCACATCCCACAATATGACAATATGGAATTTATAATTAATTTACAACATAGGCAATAAATTAATAAATACAAACATAAATAATGTAAGGAATTACCAAGTTTGAGACACCTTAATTCCCAACATTCTCCCACTTGTCGAACACCTTGTAAAAACCAATAGAATAACATGATTTAACTGCTATAGGCTGAGAGGCCCATAGACTCCGAACACCATCTGAACTTCTTTGTGCCCACTGGCTTCGTCAATGCATCTGCAACTTTCTTCAAAGTATCTACCTTCTCCAAATTTACCTTCCCATCCTCTACCATGTCTCGTACGAAGTGAAACTAAACATCAATATACTTTGTTCTGGCATGGAAAGTTGGATTCTTCGCAAGGCAAATTGCACTCTAATTGTCACAACTGATCGTGATCTGACCTACATGAACACCAATATCTGAACACAATCTGTTAATCCAAATGGCTTCCTTACAAGCATGAGTTGCTGCCATATACTCAGCTTCTTTCGTGGACAAAGCAACCACAAGTTGTCTCTTACTCATCTAACTAATAGCACCACCAAACAGTGTAAACACATAAGCACTGGTGGATATCCTACTGTCAATGTCACCTGCCCAATCTGAATCCACAAATCCACGAATATCAACAGAATGCGGAGGTCCTGTAGCATTGCCATGATAGCAAATGGAATACTTGGAAGTACCCCTCAAATATCTAAACACTCACTTAACTGCATCCCAATGAACTCGTCCAGGATTAGCCATAAATTGACTAAGGACTCCCACTGCTTGGGTAATGTTTGGTCTTGTGCAGACCATAGCATACATCAAACTGCCAACAGCACTAGCATAAGGTACTCTACTCATGTCCTCCACCTCACTAGGAGATTTTGGACAATCCTCAACAGACAATTTTGTCCTCAAAGAAACAGGAACACACAATGGTCTATAATCTGCCATGCTGAACCTATCCAACACGGTCTTCACATACTTACTTTGGCTTAACCAAAGTTTTCTGCTGGTTCTGTCTCTTTTGATTTCCATTCCTAGAATGTACCTGGCTGCCCCTAAATATTTCATTTTAAACTGTGCTGACAACTGAGATTTAAAATTAGAAATCATATTCTTACCCTTCCCAATGAGCAACATATCATCAACATACAGTGCAACAATAAGAATACGATCACCATCAAACTTATAATACACACAGTGATCCGATTTTGATCTCACAAATCTAATTGACAACACAAAGGTATCAATATTCAAGTACCATCTCCTAGGGGACTGCTTCAAACCATACAAAGACTTCTTAAGCTTGCAAACCAAATTTTCTTTACCTTTCACCATGTAATGCTCTGGATGTGACATGTAGATTTCTTCCTCCAAATCACCATGAAGGAAAGTTGTCTTCACATCCATTTGTCCTACCTCTAAGTCATAAGCTGCTGCAAGAGACAGTAGGAATTGAATGGATGTCAGCTTTGCAACGAGAGAAAAGATCTCACCATAATCTATACCCTCCACTTGTGAATACCCTTCGCAACCAATCTAGCCTTATACTTCTCAACACTGCCATCTGCACCAAATTTCTTCTTGAACACCCATTTGCATCCAACGGGTTTCTGTCCAGGAGGCAAAGGCACCAAGTCCCAAGTTTGATTCTTTTCCAAAGAAGCCATCTCATCCTCCATGACCTCCTTCCAGGAACCTGCATCTTTCTTGTCCATAGCCTTTGATACAGTTCTAGGTTCATCACTGTTAGTAAGCAAAGCAAAAGCACAACTAGAATCAAGCAATGTAAAACCAAACCTTTCAAGTTGCTTTCGTATCCATGTAGACCTCCTCAAGAGCTGAGGCTGAGGTTTAGCTTCTTCATCTGACCTTTCAGAGCTATAAGAGCTCTCCTCATCATCAGGTCCAACATTGTCTTTCTGTTCAATCTTCTCAGGGGTAGCAGGAAACTGAACAACATCCTCTTTCTTTTCTTTTTCTTATGGTTGTAAAATAGTGGAAGAAGGTGTAAGCTCTCTGAAGATGACACTTCTTCTATACAACACTTTTTCAGCCATAGGGTCCCAAAGCTTGTATCCTTTCACACTGACACCATAGCCAATGAAGATACATTTAACAGCCTTGTTCTCCAATTTTGACCACTTCTCCCTAGGCACATGTGCATATGCCTCACAACCAAAAACACAAAGATGCCTTATTGAAGGCTTTCTACCAAAATACACCTCCATGGGTGTCTTTCCAACAAGAGCTGATGTAGGAGATCTATTTACAAAATAGCAAGCAATGGCAACAGCTTCAGCCCAAAACTTTTGTTCTAGGCCAACTCCACTGAGCATACTCCTAGCCTTCTTCATCAGTGTCCTATTCATCCTTTCTACAACTCCATTTTGCTGCGGGGTGTATGGAGTTGTCTTATGTCTTTCAATCCCAAGTTCCTTGCAATATTTATCAAATTCTATAGAACAGAACTCACCACCATTGTCAGTTCTCAAACACTTAATCTTTTTACCAGTCTGATTTTCAGCAAAGGCCTTAAACTCCTTAAACTTACCATAGACTTCAGATTTAGTTCTGAGAAAATAAATTCATGTCCTTCTACTATAGTCATCTATGAAAGATACAAAATATACAGATTTTGATGACGAAGGAACATTAACAGGACCAAATACATCAGAATGAACAAGGTCCAACACACCAGAAGACTTATGAGAACTCGAATAAAACTGAACATGGCTTTGTTGCCATAGATGCAATGTTCGAAAAAGTCAAACTCAAGATTACAATCATCTAACCCCTCAATGAGGTTTTTATTTTTCAGGGTACACAGACCCTTCTCACCAATGTGGCTAAATCACTTATGCCATAACATTGTCTTTTCAGTAGGAAGCTTAACTTTCAAGGCATGATTACAAACATCAGAACTAGAAACAACAGATTTCTTAACTACTCGTTCAGATGGTGGGGATGAAGTGACTGCTGCCCTTTTCCTTAAGTCAAAAGAACTATTTCATTATGAAATGCATGCCTCCAGCTGAAACAGAGTACCTCTCCTAGTACCCTTAGCAAACACCATAGCTCCTCTAGTCATCTTGCATCCTTCTTTCGAAAAGACAACCTACACACCTGCATCATTCAACATACTTACAGAAAGCAGGTTCCGTGCTAAGCCTGGGATGTGCATAACCCCAAAGATCCCCTTCACTCACCCATCAGGGAATCAGATAGAGGATGAGAGTCGTCACCCAAGTACACCTTTCCACCATCGAACTCCTCATATTTAGTGAACCAGTCTCAATACGAGGTCATGTGGAATGATGCACCAGAGTCAATCAGCCACACATCATCAGATGCATGGGTTGCCAAGACTGCGATGAAAGCATCACCATCATCTTGTGACTTGTTAGAATCTAAATCTGGGGTCTTCTTCTTATTTTTATTTTATTCTTTGCATTCCTTTCAAAAATGCCCAGATTTACCACAGCTCCAATAGATAGCCTTAGACTTTCCAAGAGATTTGGATCTGCCACGGGATTTGGATCTACCCTTCTCAGCTTTATTGTCCTTCTTTTTCCCTTTCTCCTTGGGTCTTCCACAAATTGCAAGAGCCTCTTTGGCTGCCTTAGAAGACTTTCTCCACATCTCTTCAGACAACAGTGAAGAAACCACTTCATCCATTTTGAATGTGGATGTGGTGCTTCCAATAGCCATGACAAGGTGATCCCATGAGTCCAGCAAAGGACAAAGCAAGGTCATACACCAATCCTCCTCCATCTTCACACCAATAGATGTCAATTGTGCAACCAGCATGTTAAAAGCATTCATATGTTCAGCAACAAATCCTCCATCCTCCATTCAAAGAGAATACAACTTCTTTCTCAGAAAAATTTTGTTAACCAAGGATTTGGCTTGATACACATCTCCCAACTTCTTCCAAAGCAAGTTTGCAGTTTTCTCCTCATGGACATTTAATAGGATAGAATCAACAAGAATAAATCTTATGAGACCCTTAGCCTTCTGATCCTTTAGATCCCAATTAGCTTGTGACATTGCAGCTGGTTTAGTTCCATTAACACTTTCCCAAATGTCTCGATCAACAAGCATGTCTTCCATCTTGAGCTTCCACAACTTGAAATTAGTGCCATTGAATTTCTCCACCTCAATCCTTCTGGATGTGCTTGCCATCTCCTTGCTGCAACAAGATTCAGAATACTCTGCATAGACTCCCACTCAACTTAAGATCAGCTCAAAAAACCCCTACCCAACAACTAAGACCAAAACTGGTCAAGCTCTGATACCAACTGAAAGGAAGCTAGGTGTGCAGAAATCACTTCCTACACTAATCTAATGAGGAGAGGGCTATGCAAATTCAAATTAATCCTTACAACTACAGCAACATAGAACATCTAATAGAGATATTGCAGCAATACAGATGAACCAGAAAGAAGACAGAAGAAGAGAGACAAAGATATAACGTGGGGAAAACCCTTATCGGGTGAAAAACCCCACACTTAGAAACCTGCACAATGTATTATCAAAAATTAAAGTTGTTTACAATACACTTGCAATGCAAGCTTTAATGGTCTTCGACACTCGTATCTGGAGTCAATCCGGCAGCATAATACTACCTGTCAATCCTTTAATACGTCTCCTCCTCTAAGCACTTGTTTATATAGAATATACAAGGCAATATTGGTCCTATCTTGGAATGGGCATCCAACTTGGCCTCATGGCCCAAAACCCACGCCTAAGGACACTTGGTCAACATTGTAGAATGTGCTTGATACTTGTCCACAGCTCCCATCCCAAAGAGGTCACCTATTTCCAAAATGGGCTATGACAGATGCTCTTATGACACTTACGACCGTCATAGAATCTATCATAGTGGTTACAACTTACAGTTGTAAGAGAATCTATCATACACAAGCTATAAATAGCATATTCTCTTACAAAATGCCATAGTCCACCTTGGCACTCCCAAATATGCCTTTTTCAAAGATGCTTCATGACACATTTCTTCACCTGTCTTACAAGCTTCTATTTCTAACTCTTACATGTCATAACTTCGTCATAGGAATCCGTCATAATCGTTTCAGTCAAACATTCCCTTACACAACATGAAAGATGCCGACACATGGAAAAATGCTCCTACCACAAAGTGGGACGCCTATCTCCTCATGTGAGGACAAAATTACAAGTTGTCATCTTCCATGTAGGATGACACATCACCGTGCCACATCCCAAAATATGACAATATGGAATTTACAATTAATTTACAACATAGGCAATGAATTAATAAATACAAACATAAATAATGCAAGGAATTACCAAGGTTGAAACACCTTAATTCCCAATATCTTTTGCATAGGATATTTGACTGTATTGGGGCATCAAAATCCTAGATTATCTACAAGGGTTATAAACTTCTTGAGACCTAAGGATAGGAAGCCTGATGATGATGTTGACCATAATTGGGGTGATTGGTTTTCACTCTGATATAACAATCATCAGAGTATATGGGGAAAATGTCAAACCACATGTTCTGCCAAAATGGGTGCTAGAGAGGATAACATTCCTTGAAATAATGTGGCAATTGAATGAAGCTGACAAACTTCATTTAAGACAGCATAAGAAAGGCTCATTTTTCACATCAAAGATGGTTTTCCTAGGTTTTATAATTAATGCAAAGGAGGGGTTAGATCTCCTAGGTTTTAAATTAGAGGAGTATAGGATGGGCTCAGCTGAGCTACAAAACTTTGACCCTGAACATTTCATTGATTGGAAAAGAAAGAGTAAAGGTAAGTCTAGGTATGAACATCAATTTGATGAGCAGGAGGATCTCATTCAAAATTGTGTCACCAAAGTAGAAGTTGATGAAAGAAGAGACACATGGTTTTTTATTCGCCTAGGAGAAAGGAAAAGGCTGCTGGAAGACCCTAAATACTCAGGAGCTTACAGTGAAATTAAAGATCCTATTATTAGGATGCAAACAGTGCTAGACCATGCTAATGAATTCAAATTTGTGTCTACAAGATTGGTTGCAAAACCTAAAGTACATGATCTTGTTCGAGAGGTACAACAGAAAGAAATGGGACTGGTATAATCAGTTGTGCATCAATGGTAGAGGAAAGTGCAAAAGCAAGAGATGATAACCCTCTACTAGGACCATCACAACAGGTGGTTGATCAACCTCTAGTTGATTATTCAATGACTGAAGAGGTGGGTGAAAACTAAATTGATATAGATGAAATTTAATAGGTTTTAGCTTCTCCTAAGAGGATTGAGGTGACTGGTCCTCCTCTAGATGAGACATTATTGGGTTTAGAGCAAGGAAGCCAGGTTGTACATGAAGTAAGGGAGTTAGAATGCAAGGAATTCTTTTTAGATGATCATTTTGTCAAATCTAAAGAATTTAGATCTCTCTTGTTGAAGAGGAAATCAGAACTTTACTTGAAAAGGTTAAATGAAGAACATGACAATGTTGGAAGAGATGAAATTAAAGAGGTGGTTCAAAGGCTTCTGAAAGAAATTTATTTAGATATTAGCAAGATCACTCCTGAAGAAGGAAGGAAAATAGTCAAGGAGAGTGGTTTCTTACTTCTTCCAAGATGGGATATTGCCTCTATTGTGGTTTTGGACACAATAAGAAGATAGAAAAATGATGAGGATGAGGTGTTAACTAAAGAACAAGTTGGGGATCTATACTTTGGTTCAGGGTTTAATACTAAATATGAAACCTTGGCTATATGGGCATTGACCCTTGATGACAACAAGCCCTGATAGCTAGAGATATACGTGAACTCATAGGGAACTTAATTTTCAAAAGGTTAAGTGATACAACGACTCCACAGGATACATCTTTGGTTGTAAACACAACCTTGTTCAGTGAGATTGGGTTAAAGAAATTGCAGGTTGAATATGACAAATTGAAAAGTGATCATCTCAAACAAATGCAGGAACTTAACAAGTTGAAATCACTTGTTCCTCCTTTAGGTATTGAAATGAATCCTACTACCCCATCTACTAGTTCAGGAAGTATGTCATAGTAGGACAAAGATGTTTCCAAGATAGAATTAGAGGATGCAAAAAGGAAATTAAGACAAAGTCAAAATGAAGTGATCAAGATAAAAGATGAAGCTAGAAATGAACAAATTGCTTTGGTGAGCAACTTTTTGAGTCATCGAATGACAAAGATTGTGCATAGAGTAGATGATGCTTGGGTGTGTCACAATAATTTAAAAGGAGCTTTTAATAGCCACATCAGCAATGAATCATCCTTGAGGGAGATCCTAAGTACCTGGATCCCACATATGCAAGTGATCAATCATATACATAGCATCTCAAATCTAGAGTCTGATGTATCAATTTGAATAGCTAGTACACATGAGGTCATAAGCCTTCTTAATGAGATTTATGTGTTCCAAGGCAGGCTTGACATAATGTTAAAATAAAAATTAAATTCTTTCAACTCTCTTGAGAAAAGTTCAATGCCTCCAGTACTTGACAATGATGGCACAAAGAAATCATTGCCTAAGTGGAAGGCAAAATTTTGTAGTATTATTCCTACTTTGATCAGGTTAATCACACAGGTAGAAAAGATTGACCATGTACTTTGTAATGCTAAGATGGATAGGTTTTTAGAGTTGGAATCCATACTAAATAGTTTCGTTAAGGAAACTAAGGTACTTTTGGATGCGCGCTATATTTCCCACATGAGCAGCTCGTAGAGAAAGTTTTAAAGTTAATTAGCCTTCAAAAAAGGAATATGTTGCATGGGTACAGAGGTATATGATGTAATGTATATTTCATACATCATCCAAGCATGTTGAACTATTCATAGCATTTGCAACGTTACTTTAGGATGATGTTGGTCTTCAAGTGGCAGGTTTTGGGATAAGGAACATTTAAAGATATCTAGCAAGGATCGAGAACCAAACTCAAGGCTAATCTATCTACAATTTTTCTATAAAAGGAAAGTTATACATTCGAGGGATATATCAGTTCATCTTTTGTCTTTTCCAAAGAAGTCAATTTTGTATTTCCTTGCTTAGCAGAAAATGATAGTGACCCCCATGTCTGTAGAAGGTTTTTCATTATTCTCTTGGTTACAATTGTGCAATTTTAGAAATAGAGAGTATGGAAATCCTTCAAAGAATGGGGGGAATTGGAAAGTGGGGTTTTCTAAGTTCTTCTATCCATGACGGTTGATGTGGGAGAGACCTTCGCATGCTAAGAACATTGTATATTTTTCAATGCCACAATGTTCTCTAGTGGCCTCACTCTGCAGATTGATGATGCTATCCCTGTTTTATCATAAACATCCCCTTGTACGAGCAGCCTAGTGAGGTTTAGGTGTTGCAGATGGGTCTCCAATAATGTTTGCATCTGGGAGGTGTGAAGTGAATTTATTTTTTGAGTCCTAGTCTTCAATTTTTGCCATCTTGGTTTGAAGGTTCAATAGAGGAGCGCTTTCCAGCTCATCCTTCACGACCAAGGTAGCAAATGGTAGTTGGTGCTTTAGCTTTGGTGTGTGAAGATTATCACATTTGGGTGGTCTAGGAATTGCCTATCTATCAGTGATTTGTCCCCTTAGCATCGAACTAGTGGCAACTATTTTCAAACCAGTTTCACTATTTGATTGTAATCATTTTATTTCACCGATTTTCTTGATGATAAATGTAATGATGACATGTGTAAAATATTCAATGGGATTTTGTGCTCTATTATCTTTTAAAAGGGAAATTATTATGTATTGTAAAGGGTTGGAAAATTTGGGATGTGTTAGAGCTTTTCTTTAGTTTGTGTCTACGAACAATAGATTGGTATAATCTATATATTTTTTGTAGTAGTATTTTCTCTAATTGAGAATAACAAAAGAATGCAATCACTGTGCATTTTGTCTCCATTCTATAGTGTAAATCATTTCTTGAAATAAATAATCAAGGATTATTCATTTCTTTCATACACATTTGATGATGTCATGAACTTTTATGTGTGTTAGTTTTTGTTTAAGGAACAGAGTAAAGCTTTCATAAAGAATAGTGAGGTTGTTTACATATAAATGTATTACAAAGTTTGAAATGTGTACTTATTTTCCATTGTTAGGTCAATATTATTGTTGAGGCATTAATTTTTGAAGATTAATTGACTATCAAGCTTGGTTGATGTTATTGTGGAGAATAACATAACATATTGACTTTGTATTCCCTGAACAAACACCTGTCTAGGTTTGTATATCCCCCAACCACAACATATTATAACATGACAAATCTTTAACCTACAGTAATTTATCTGTAATTACCAGTGATCATTGTATTAGGCTTTAAAGTGTATAATGAATGATTCATATGGATTATTTTCTTTGATTTTCCTTATCATTGTGTGTAATGATTCATATCTCCTTAACACTACAGTATGATATTGTAAACTAGTTTAGTTTAGTGTTTTCAAAAGGGAAACGTACCTAGACTGTAACATGTCTTCTCATATTACTCAGAATTACACACATAATTTACTAAGAAATTAAATGAACTTGATAAACATGAGAAATTCTTTTTATTTATATATATCATTTGCATATTCACATAAAATTAAATGCATATCTTTCTGAATATCTTTCAACCTTGAAATTCACAATATATTCAAAGATAAATCATAGTGAAAAAAATCACTTTACATTTACAAATATTTTGCACTCAGTAATATGAACAAGTTTACATAAGTTTGACAATCATAATGTACATTGTATCTAGAATCTTGATATCTATCACTCAAGTCTCAGTGAGTCTTCTACTATAGAGGGAGAGCATCATCTGAGTGCTTTACCTCTAACCACAGACTGGCGATCCCCCACACACCTTTCTTCTTGGAAGTGAGCCCACCCTTCATGAAGAGTATAGACATACAAAACTAATAGGTTTTCCATCTAAGTCCTAGTGTTGTGTCTTATGTAACTCAATCGTCCATACAACTCTAGACAATCTTCTAGCTAAGTATGATCATACTGACAGGTCACGCCATCTAGACATTGTGAACCGACTAATATATGCAAAGACAAATGCATCACTTTCTCCAAAGTTTCCATATAAATAGACGTTTGTAATAAACGTAGTCATGTGTTCATACACCTCTAACTCGACTTGGAAACTATCTCATCCTACAGCTTGACTTGCTTGACTAATAACTCTAGACAAGAACCTGTTGATAACTGAGAGGGGGGGGTGAATCAGTTATCCTAATTATTTCCCTTATTGAACTTTCCTTTTAATTGATGCAGCATAAAATCAAACACAAAACATTAACCATGAAATAAGAAACACATGACACAGTATTTTTGACGTGGAAACCCTGTTAAGGGAGAAAACCACGGGGTGATTAACCCAAAATTATTCTCTGTTAGAAGAATAGGAAATTACAAAAATGGCACTTGCCAATTAGGGCTCACTGCCCGAGCACACTGCTCACAAGAGGCCCACTGCCTACAAGAAGACACACTGTCTACAAAGTGATGAGAATCACAGTCTTGAACTTATTGGAAGCATCTGCATATGCTGGAGTTCAGTTCCGGTTAGGCTCAGTACACTGATCTGCTGCACTTCATCTTTCCTCTGTTCTTTATTCTGCTATCTTTCACATACCGGATCCTTTTTGCTACCTCTGCTCTTATCTGGACTTATTCGCATATATCTCCACAACAACACTCACTTCACAACTAAATCCATCCTCTATATATATCCGCACAAGTAATTTCATCACCTTTCTAGTCGGCATCCGGAACAGTCTAGTTTCTTACAAACTCTCATTCTGTCGGCTGAATCCTTCCTCACCAAGCAATGCGGATCAAGCATATACTTGTAGATATCATAAATCATGTCGGCCAAACATGATTCATGCCTTCACAACCTCTGTCATCAACAGTAACACATCCGGAAAGCAGTCTGATACTCTGCCAGTCAGTTCTTCCTCTGTTTTCACTGTCTCTCAGGAATCCGATACTCAACCATTCATATCTTTTTCCTTGTCCATCACCGGAGGCTAAATCCTTGGAATATACCACTCAAGGTAGTCCTCTTGACTTCCCCAAATCCGCACTGCACCAAGACACTTCCTCTGAGAGGTCCGGACCAATCTGTCGGACCTTGCCACATGCTCTGTTCTTCTTCACCGGACCACAACATTCTTTATTCTGACTTCCGGTAGAGACACATCATGACTTGCGGATATGTGGGATGACCTTTGTTGCCATCAATGACAACAACCATGAATCCATATAGTGTCTCTTGCCAACAATCTCCCCCTTTGGCATTGATGGCAACACTTAGTGAAAAATGACTAAGTGTTTTCACTATGCTCCCCCTTTGCTGATGCTCTGTCCTTATATACAATTTCTGGAACTCCCCCTTAGTTGGATCCCTCATTTTTCACTGCTCCTCACTCCCCCTTTGACATCAATGGCAAAGGGTAGGGTCCGCACACCAAAATTTTCAAAAATTCTATATATAGCCGCATATTTACATACTCACATGTACTGAAGAATGTCTGCAAAGGATGTCTGCAATTGGATCATTTCTGTAGCCCAACTTTGCTTCATTCTATCCAAAATTGAAATGTGACCACTTAGCAAAAATGCAAAAGCTTCTGCCCGCTTGAGATCTGTCGGATCTTTTGTTTGGGCGGTGGTCTGAGCATCACTGATGGCCTCATGCATAGTTTCCAACTTAGGGATTATAATCCTTCTAAGTTCTCCCATCCGGTTAGTGATGTTCTTCCTTTCCTTCTCAAGATTTTTTATTTCATTCAAGACTGCAATGGTCTGACATTCTTGATTTATTATAGAGGAAGAGAGAGGATCAAAACTTTGAGATAAGCTTTGTAGCTTATCCTGTTCCTCTTTTATTTTCTTGTCAAATGCTGCTGTTGCCTTTGACCAGGATATACAAAATTTATAGATGTCACCGCCATCCTTAAGAGCATTCTCTAAGCTCTTTATTCCAATGCTTACAATCTTCCTATCTTTAGAGATTAATTCTAATATTTCTGAAAATCTCTTATCCAAAAATTCCTTCCGGACCTTTTCTTCAGCTGATTTTTCTAGAGAATCAAAATGTGTATCAATACTGCTGACTAAGGTTTTTAGATTACCGGAAGTAGAGGCTGTCGGATCTATCTGGATTGATGGCATGATCTTTACAAGTACTCCGGAAGCAGCCTCTATCAACTCACAGTCTTCCATATGAGACTTCAGGAGCTTTTCATTTGCCTTGGCATTTGCAAATGAAGCTATCTTCATTGTTTGTACCGGAGAGAGAGAGTCAAAATCAAATGGGCCTTTTAGAAGCTCCGGTTCATCAATCTCTAGAGTTTCTTTGCTCAAAAATTGTTGAACAGTTTGTGCAGTGTCTCTTGCCGGAGACAGATGTTTCTTTTCTTCTGCAGTCTTAGAACTGTCAACCTCTTTGTCTTTCACCACTGCTTCCTTCTCCTGTAATTGCTCTTCTTCTTTGGATCCGGAGACTGTAGGGGAAACCGGAGGAGAGATACTAGCTTGTTCATGGGCCACTTCTTCTGGAGCAGAGGGTCCCAAGTCCTCAGCTGTTTCTGTACCTAAATCCTCTACAACAGGAAGATTGAACCTTTTGAAGGCCTTCCGGAGGATCTCTTCTGTTTCTTGGGCCACTTTGTCAGTCTCACCAAGCATGAGTTGATTCATCCTGGCTTTGCTTCTAAACTCATCTTTGCAGTCCTTGAAGATAATGTTCATTGTCTTGGGATCAATTTGAGGATATAGCTGAATAGCTATCTGCTCCCGGATCTCAAGATCTTTAGCATGAGCATTATTCTTTCTTACTTCCATTTCCTTTTCTAGGCTTTTAGGAATGAGAGATATGATCTCAATGAAAGCCTTATTATATATGTTCAGATATTTAACTGTGGCTTCCTGCAGAGTCTTTTGGTCAGCCTCACTGAAGTCATCATAGGATTCAGTCATTGGTTGAAGGTTTCCATCCACCGTGACCGACTTGATTATGCTCTCTAGAGACAGAGTGGGCTTTTCAACAGTTACCTCTGCCATTTCATCCTTGTCTTGGCCTGTGGAGGGCTTACCGGATCCTTTCTTCTTCTGTTTCTTTATTTCTTTTATTCCCTCATCTGACTCTGTTTCCTCTTCATCCTTTTGGCTTCCATAAGCCCTGGTGGCTTTTGTCTTGGATCTCTTACCGGATGCCTGGACTTCCGGTTTAGAACTTTTGGTTGTGGGAGGTGCAGATCTCTTTGATGATCTGGTCCGGGTGGGAGCTTCAACCGGAGCACTTTCTTTGCTTTTCTCTTCTTCCTCGGCCTTCCTCCTCTTTTCCCGGCTGGCATCAAGTGCCTCCTTTGAGATACCTAGGCCTTGAGCAATGTGCTCTACTTCTTTTCTTACCTTTCTTTTAATCTCAGGTTCCCTGAGTTCTACATGTATTTTTACGCTCAGCTCCTCAAAGGTTCCAAACCTTTCTGCCTTAGGATCTTTGGGCTGACTTAGCATGTGTTGAACATGCAGCTCCACTATCTATTCATCCACTTCATACCCCATGGGCATGATCCAGACAGTCCTTGGCTCTACTGCCTCCATTAGGCACTGATCAGTGTCAACCATAAAACACACTGAGTCTTTGTATTTTTCAACAAGAGACTGGGGAATTCTCTCTCTTGCTTGCATCATGCTCTGAAAGTTTTTGAAGTATCCCCATAGAGCTGAATTTCTCGCTTTTGCATCCCCAAGTCCATGCAAATAGTCTCTTATCTGGACTGCAACAGGTTTGTCATTCTGCCATACCCATCCACTTGTTCCGGGTAGCTCATTCATGAAGTAGAAGAATAGACATACAATAAGAGTACCATACTTAAAGGAATTCTTCTTATCCTTCTTGATTTTCTGTATGTTTTCCATTAATCGGCTTAGCAGTAGTTCACAGAGATCATATTCTGCATTCTTTCTTAGCATTTCATAGGCAGTGTATATTGCAGTTCCGGATACAGAATTCTCCCTGCTGGAGTGATAGATCTTGTATCCTATTATCATTGATGCATATTTGATATCCGGATCCGAAATATCTTCAATGGTCATTGCCCTCTTGTCAAATTTTGATCCGGTGGCCTCAGTTACAATGTTGTTCTTGACAGATTTGAGGATAGGTACCCCTCCGGAAGAGTATAGACCAGTTACTGCTCTAATTGCCTCTTTTGTGATCTTGCAGGGTCTATCTAGCCATAGAAAGTTGTCATGCATCCTGCTCAGTACATACCGGACCCATTCATCTTCTTCAAAGCAGGGGAAATGAATAAATTGCTCAAATTGTTTCTTCTGGATATCCTTATACTCTGGTTTAAGCTCAAAAGCATTGTCTATCAGTTGCTTGTGATAGAGGTCTCTTAATTTGAATTCCCCAAATTCCTCAATGTTTGCATGTATGTAAACCCTAATGTCTTCGGTATGTAAAACTCTGTGAGGAACACTAGAGAAGGCTCCTAGTGGATCTACCTCCAATGATTTGTAAGGATGTTTCTTGAATGAGGGGCGAGGTCTATCAGAGATCTTAACTATGTTTGGAGTAGCCATTCTTCAAAGATTTGCAGTGAGGTAATGAAAAACGGAGAATACCTTATGCGCCTTCGGTTTGCATGGAGTGGTTGGATTGATTTCTTTATGCAATAGCTTCGGCAGGAGATCCTTGGTGTGCTTGATGAACCTTGTTGCAGAGCTCCACTTTTCGCTTCTTCTCGAGTGCAGAATGAGTAAATGACCTTTGAGAAATCCCTTAAATTGCTCCGCGAACCCTAATATCTGTCTGCAATAAATGCTTCACCTACATCATTCCGGTTTGCCTTGTCTGGATAGCTTGGAGTATCCCGGATTAGTCCTGATCTGTGGATATCATCCGGATCTTTCAATCATGAATAAATCGAGGTAACATATTACAAGAACATCCCAAACACTCTGTCCAATCCGCAGAACAAGATAGTGCATTTCCGGATCTTTCCGGACCTTTTTGTAATCCTTTATCATACCGGAGCATCTCCCTGAACAGGTCTTATTTGATCGATCACAACTTCTTCATAACTCCATGCGGACCTCTGAAAACTTGACTGAAGTATCTCAAGACTCATATCTACAAACCCTTTGATCCGCATCTTGTGCCACATCTGGCACCCCTTGTTTGGCTGGGGGAACAAGATTTTCTTTGAGTCTCCCCCTGAGCCTGAGCTCACTCTTTAATTTCTGGAAGAAATATCAGCACCAGAGTCTGGTGCGGATCCAACCTGTACATTCTCTGAACTTTTCTTCACCCAAATCTTGCTCATCTGATTCCTAACCTCATCCGCATTCATCTTTTGTTTACCCTTGTCTTGATTCTGATTATACACCGGACCTCTTTTGTCCTGATTCTTGTTTCTGCAGACTTTAGCATTATGACCGGACCTATTGCAGATTTGGCAAATAACATTTCTTTGCATATTTGATTGATATCCTCTTGATCTGCATTGATTAGCCATATGACCTACTCTATTGCATGTGAAGCATCTACCTTTGAATGATTTGTTTACTTGCATAATTCTGCATTCATGGGATTTGTGTCCATACCTTTTGCAGTTGAAGCACTGTCCGGAGAAGGATGAATTAATCTGATTCATTCTCATTCTGCACTGATTAGCTTTGTGGCCAAAGTGGTTGCAGCTGTGGCAGTATCCATTGAAGGATGGATATCTTTGAGCATTTGGCTGTCTTACCGGAGGTCTTCTAGGCCTGCTTCTTGGATTTTCTGATCCAAGATTCTTCTGACCGGATCCGGAGCTTTCTCCTTTCTCATATCCCAAACCATACTTGTCATCTGTCCTCTTTTGACTTCCAAGAAGAACTTCAAGTTGAGCAGAACTTATCTTGAATTTCTCTTTATATTCATTTGCTGTTTGAAGGTCTCTTTTGAGAGAGGCAATTTGATCCTCAAGTTTTCCTTCATTATCTTTGGCATCTTCAAGATCAGATTCAAGATGTCTGATAATCCTGTCCATCTGGTGGCATTCTTCTGATTTTTCTTTAAGAGATTGTCTTAGATTGTCTTCAGCCTTTCTTTTTTCTTCAATCTCTTGAGTAAACTTTATAGTTCCTGATTCCATTTCATGTCTTAACATAATGACTTCTTTTGATAACTTTTCACATAACTTGGTTTGCTCAGTCAATTCTTCATTTGTATTGCTTTCTTCACTTTGTCTTGCCAACTATTGAAGCAGCTCCTTTCTCTTTTTCATAGAGAGACTTAATTTGTCTTTTAATTCTCTCATGAATTCATCAGCCTGTTTGAGTCTTTCCTTTAATTCACTGACTTCAGAATTTGACTGTTCAAGATCCTCAAGAGCAGTCTTGAGTTGCTCCCTTAAACCATATGCATCCATTTGAAATCCCAGATCTTCCTCAAGCTGTTAGGCTCTATTAGGAGGAACTTAGCTCTGATACCAATTGTTGATAACTGAGAGGGGGGGGTGAATCAGTTATCCTAATTATTTCCCTTATTGAACTTTCCTTTTAATTAATGCAGCATAAAATCAAACACAAAACATTAACCATGAAATAAGAAACACATGACACAGTATTTTTGACGTGGAAACCCTGTTAAGGGAGAAAACCACAGGGTGATTAACCCAAAATTATTCTCTGTTAGAAGAATAGGAAATTACAAAAATGGCACTTGCCAATTAGGGCTCACTGCCCGAGCACACTGCTCACAAGAGGCCCACTGCCTACAAGAAGACACAATGTCTACAAAGTGATGAGAATCACAGTCTTGAACTGATTGGAAGCATCTGCATATGCTGGAGTTCAGTTCCGGTTAGGCTCAGTACACTGATCTGCTGCACTTCATCTTTCCTCTGTTCTTTATTCTGCTATCTTTCACATACCGGATCCTTTTTGCTACCTCTGCTCTTATCTGGACTTATTCGCATATATCTCCACAACAACACTCACTTCACAACTAAATCCATCCTCTATATATATCCGCACAAGTAATTTCATCACCTTTCTAGTCGGCATCCGGAACAGTCTAGTTTCTTACAAACTCTCATTCTGTCGGCTGAATCCTTCCTCACCAAGCAATGCGGATCAAGCATATACTTGTAGATATCATAAATCATGTCGGCCAAACATGATTCATGCCTTCACAACCTCTGTCATCAACAGTAACACATCCGGAAAGCAGTCTGATACTCTGCCAGTCAGTTCTTCCTCTGTTTTCACTGTCTCTCAGGAATCCGGTACTCAACCATTCATATCTTTTTCCTTGTCCATCACCGGAGGCTAAATCCTTGGAATATACCACTCAAGGTAGTCCTCTTGACTTCCCCAAATCCGCACTGCACCAAGACACTTCCTCTGAGAGGTCCGGACCAATCTGTCGGACCTTGCCACATGCTCTGTTCTTCTTCACCGGACCACAACATTCTTTATCCTGACTTCCGGTAGAGACACATCATGACTTGCGGATATGTGGGATGACCTTTGTTGCCATCAATGACAACAACCATGAATCCATATAGTGTCTCTTGCCAACAGAACCATCTTGACTAAACTTAATTCTTAGTTAGCTGACTTAGCATTTAATTTTGAATCTAGGATATATACATTGTATGGGTTAAGATTATTTAACCCTTCAGAGAGTCCTTAGTTGCATTCTTGCAAACATCAGAGTCTATGACTTTCTGTCATCTTATTCATTGATTCAAGATTAAGCACTCATGTGCTATAAGTCATGTTTCAACTTTAACAAGAAATCATTAATCTTTATCAAAAGGCTTCTAAGACTCTTTCTAATCTATAATATCTTAATCTATGGTTTTCTCAACCATTTATTGTCGACCATACAATAGACTAGATCTTAGTCATAACCGACTTGAAAGCTTTAGGTTTCTAAACCCTACAATTTAGGGTTTTTTACTTTTCTAACCCAATACATTTCGTAAATCATATACTCTTGTATTTCCCAAAAGTAGAAGTTTATAGTAATATCATGGAAACGAATATTTCTAGTCTCCTCTTGACTACTTAAGCATATTTCTCATAACATAATATAAACATAGAATACAAGGTTCATCCTCTTTCAAATAGGTTATTAAAGGAATTCTAATATTATCAAATCCAATCTTGGATCTAAAACAATCTTTCAACTCAAATAGATTTGCATCTAATACAATATTTTCTATTTCTTCTCTTCTTAAGTTTACCAACTTCGACAATAGATAAGGTTAAGATCTCATGAATATCATCCTATGAATAATATGATAATACTTAAATATATGGTGGAACGCTTATGTGATAATATATCACTCCACTAAGTGTTTATAATGATGTCAATATCATTTCTATATATTAAGATATTACATTGGGTATTTATCTAACACAAAATTATTTGATGAAAAACAATAAAACTTATCCAAAACTTAGGAAAAGTATATCTATCTCTGTCAAAACTTATCAACAGTCTTGTTCCTCTTGGCTTCCAAGTTTATGACAGGGATCTCTACGAAGTTTACTCTAACACTTGTATAAAACTTCAGATAGATATATCACTGTGTCTATACAAGAAATCGACCACAAAACTTTGTTTCAATCTTGGTCTTTTTCTCTACATTTCTGATTTAGGAACATCCAAGGAGTATGGGTAATCTTGCATCACCAAAAATATTTTAATTTATGTTTGTTTGTTTTCAATAAGGTTTGTGGGCTTTGGAAAATAATATTTAAATTTGCAACAAATGTATTTTCTTGGGGTATATTAATAAATGTAATTTTGATGAAAAATACCTCGGTAAATTGTAAATTCCTCCATTAGTGGGGAGAATCTTTCCTAGGTGCCCACTTGGAGATATGCATTAATTTCTATTTGGTGGGGCTGATTTGGAGGGAAGATTCTGTCATAAGTGGGTCAGCAACTCCTATTTTTATTTCCAAAATTGTAACCTCCAAGAAGGGTGTGGATTTCCAAGAGGTGGTTCCAGTTGATGGTTTTAGTGAAACCATGGGAAATTTTAATGAAACCATGTGATCCACAAACTTTGCATGTTGTTGCATGTCTAGGTCGTAATTATGAAACCCAGTCTCGGTAAAATGGGCATAACTTTCTCATTTCTAATCAAAATAGAGAAATTCAAAATATTCTTAAAAAGCTGGGAAGAAGGTACACAAAACCCAGAAACCATTTAGAAAATTCAAAAAAATGAGTGAGTGGTTATAAGAAGAAGTGACGGGTTTTCTTGGTGATTTAGTGGAGGTTGTTTTGAGAAACCAATAGTGGTTTCTTCTCACGCAATTTTCTATATATTGATGCTTACTCATTTGGTGAAGGGGGGGTTTGGAGAAGAAAAATTTTACATACCCAGATGCTACCGGAATGAGTCCAGGATGCTGTGAAAGTATTTTGTTTCAAATGTTATATGTGAATCAAGGAAGCTCATAAGCTTCAAGTGGATGTAATGAATTTTTAGATTTAATAAAATCAATGTTGCAGATTTCTCTTTTATTTTGTATTGTTCACTTTATTTGTAGCCTTCTTGCATAGGCTATTGTGTAGGTTTATGTTGCAGATTTGAAAGGGAGAGTATCCCTCTTCATCAGTGGTATCAGAGCAAGTTGTTCCTAAGTCTACAGGCAGATTGCCGACCGTGAGGCAGCTTGTAGTAGGACCTATGGTGGTGTGTGTGTGATTTGTGTGTAGATAGATCACCAAGTGTGAGGTAGTCTATACCTGAGAGGTTGAAAATTGAGAGTGTGTGGCAAGTGTTTGACAGAATTCCAAAGAAGAAAGGCAAAAAGTTTGTCATGGTTGTGTATGCAGGTGAACAGGAAGGAGAAAATATTGCAGAAGTATGCTTTGAGGAAGGCATAGAGAAAGAGATTGAGAAAGAGGAAAGAGAAGAGATTACAGCAGTGGTTGAGGATGAGAAGAAGGATGTAGTTGTTGCAGATCATGAGGTTGCAGCAGCAGAGAATGAGCATGAAGAAGATGGGGCAGCAGACAATGGTGACAAAAATGTTGTAGAGAAAGAGGTAATGCATAATATGTTTTATTTTTATAATGAAGATGAGAGTAGAGTGTATGAAGATGAAAAGGTTGTAGCAGATAGTGAGAAGATAGATGTTGTAGCAGTGGTGATAGAGGAACAAGTAAAAGAGGTAAAGCTATACCCTTATAAATTGTGAAAGTTGATTTGCATGTTGAAATGAATAAGATAATGAGTGTAGAAGAACAATTGGTAAATGCAGAAGAGATGGTATAATTGGATTTTGTTAGTGTTGATTTGTATGTAGAGAAAGATTGGTGTGATATTGCAGAGGATAGTGTAGATGCATATTGGTGGAGGAGGTCAGATTACAGTGATTCCATGTTGATAAAGAGGAATGCAGAGCAGAGTTGGTGGAGGAGTACAGAAAGTGTTCCAGTTAGATGCTGGAAAAAGAGGAAAAAGAGAGCATTTTGCGCACATATTTGTGAGTATATGATCACAAATGTCTTACCATGGGTGTCTAATGCAGGAGCATCCAAGGAGTATGGGCAATCTTGCATCACCAAAAATATTTTAATTTCTATTTGTTTGTTTTCAATAAGGTTTGTGAGCTTTGGAAAATAATATTTAAATTTGAAACTAATGTATTTTCTTGGGGTATATTAATAAATGTAATTTTGATGAAAAATACCCCAGTAATTTGTAAATTCCTCAATTAGTGGGGAGAATCTTTCCTAGGTGCCCACTTGGAGATATGCATTAATTTCTGTTTGGTGGGGCTGATTTGGTGGGAAGATTCCATCATAAGTGGGTCAACAACTCCTATTTTTTATTTCCAAAATTTTAACCGCCAAGAAGGGTGTCGATTTCCAAGAGGTGGTTCCAATTGATGGTTTTAGTGAAACCATGGGAAATTTTAATGAAACCATGTGGGCCACAAGCTTTGCATGTTGTTGCATGTCTGGGTCGTAATTATGAAACCCAATCTCGATAAAATGGACATAACTTTATCATTTCTAACCAAAATAGAGAAATTCAAAATATTCTGGAAAGCTGGGAAGAAGGTGCACAAAACCCAAAAACTATTTTAGAAAATTTAGAAAAATGAGGGAGCGGTGATAAGAAGAAGTGACAATTTTCTTGGTGGTTTAGTGGAGGTTGTTTTGAGAAACCAATAGTGGTTTCTTCTCACGCAATTTCTATATATTGATGCTTTCTCATTTGGTAAAGGGGGGCTTTGGAGAAGAAAAATTTTACATACCCAGATGTTGCCGGAATGAATCCAGGATGTTGTGAAAGTATTTTGTTACAAATGTTATATGTATGAATCAAGGAAGTTCATAAGCTTCAGGTGGATGTAATGAATTTACATATTTAATAAAATCAATGTTGTAGATTTATCTTTTATTTTCTGTTGTTCACTTTATTTGCAGCCTTCTTGCATAGGCTATTGTGTAGGTTTATGTTGCATATTTGAAAGGAAGACTATCCCTCTTCATCAATTTCAAGGTAGCTATCTACACAACATGCTATCTTGATAGCTAATAAAACTAAACTATAATGGCCAAGCATTTCATTCTTCTAGGTTTTGAAGATACAACACAAGACACATACATCTATTTCATAGTAATCCTGCAGTTTAGCCGAAGTATTCTAATGCTTACATCCTATAGTTATCTTTGTTATTCAGAGATAAAAACACTATCAAAGCATTGGCCACATATGTCTTATGCACATTAAGTGCAATCCCAAATTAGGCATGCTAATAACTTTATTTCCTATAAGACAATGTTCATATAGTTTCTTCGTTCCAAGTTTACTGTGTCTACATAATTGTATTGAACACAAGTTTTCTATGACTACATAAATGTTACGCATACAAGTTCTCTATGTCTACAGAAAAACAATAATACAATAAGAAAGAAGTATAAGATAACATGATGTAACCATACCTCTAATCCTGAGCTCGCAATGCTCTTACTGAACTAGTTGTGTTATGATCGAGCTCATTGTGCTACTGCTGATCTTGTTGTTCTAATGTCGAGCTTATTGTGCTATCATAGAGCTCGATATGCTCTCATAGAGATCAATGTCAAATGCTTTCACTAGCTCCCAACAAATGTAAACTCTGTGTATCTCCAAAAAGTCTCTCCCAATCCCAGCACTACAAGTTACTATTTGATCACTGTGTGTATCCCATGTCTATCTTTTGATGACATAGCCTTATTAAAGGCTTAACTCCTCCACAATGCCATGAAATCATAGGCAGAATCTTTGCCTTTTAACATGCTTTGCTAGCATGCAAACACAATGGAGTAATTGGTCTTAATGACCACTCTTGTACTCCTTTTGTGATTGCAATCCTCATTGCCCATGTAAAACATGTAGTGGTTTACAATAAATGCCACTATACCACGATGCTATGAAGCTCATCGACAACATAACATACATTTAAACATTTATAGATAATATTTAAATAGATATAAAACAACATAGTGTAGGTATGCACGGCGTATTCTTATGTTGTTCCTATCACTTAACAAGATTACGAGAATGGGGTCGAGGTATTCTCCCCCTCTCGATCTTGCGTAAACGCCAACATAGATAGGCTATCAAAACGGAAAACTTATCAGAAACCACATATAATGAATTAGTTTATCCACTAATATTTAATTGTTATAATAATATAAACTATATTTATATCACACAAGGAAAATAATGACTATCGACCATATCTTGTCAATGGTCATACTATCCTAACTTGGTTTTTTTGACAAAATCTATGTTAAAGGATCTTGATGACAAATCAATGATTGTCGAATCGAATCCAACTTAAAACCAAAAGGGGCTAAACACAACTTACCAAACTAAGACGAGGGTTCACTAACCATTGCAATCACAAGAGTTAGATGGCAACAACCTATTCATATCCATACGTCTATTCACTTCTCTCTGATGATGCTCTCCCTCTCTTTCTCGAAGGGTGAAAATCTATTTTCTGATTACAACTTACAATCAACCAAACTGGAATTAATGTATCATTAGTCACTTCATATATCTTATGAAAAAATAATCATGACATTATATATTCTCGTGTCTAAATTCTACACATATAAACATAAATTCATAAAATCATTTATTTATCCTGACATTTCCATAAATGCCAAATCATTAATCCATGCAAAATTATCTACTAATTACATACAAGTAAGAAGTAAAACATAGTCAAAATTTGGGGTGTGACATAGACTTTGCATATCTTAAAGTCCAGAGGAGATTATTTCCTCAAATATCTCCTATTCATTGGCCAATTGGTCATTGTGTCTTGATTATAAGTTGTAAACCTTTAGAGATCTATGGCATCTAATTGGAGGACCAACAGAAGGGACCTGATGTCTAGTCATAGGTTAAAATAGAACATTCCTAGGTGCCATGGACTCTAAGAACTACTTCATCAAGGTTTGACAGTTTTTTACTCTTATGTCTCTTAAGAGACTTTGTTGGAACCCTATAGCCCAGAAGGATTAGGACCCTTGGGGAACAAAATAGGGCCTCCTCTAGAATTTACCCACCTGGATACAATGTGTTGGCATAGTCAGTTCAGTCTCGAGAGGTGTGAAATGCAAAATTTCACTTGTATCACCCTTTCACTAGATGAAACTAAAGCATTAAATTAAAATATTGCATTCCTTGCCACCGCAAGAAAACAAAATTTATTTAGCAAAAAATAAGGTAGGTATTTGCAGGTGGACCTGACATCCACTTATACATGCAAATAACACATTCCTAGGTGCAATAGTTGGTCCAAAGTTTGACACATTTTTTGTCTTAGGGCTCTTAAGAGACTATCTCAATCCAATATAGCCTGGAACAATCACAACACTTGGCCACCAAAAAGACACCTCCACTAGCATTCACCCACCCACCCCGACATGTTGGCACTATCAATTTAATCCTGAGAGGTGCCAAATGTAAAATTTCACTCGTAGCACCTTTTCACGGGATGAAACTAAAGTATTTTAGAACATTGCGTTCCTTGCCTCCATAGATAAATGAAATTAATTTAGCAAAAACTGAAGTAGGTATTTGTAGATGGACCTAATATCCACTTATACATGCAAACAAGACATTCCTAGGTGCCACAGTTTGGGAGAACAATGAGTCAAAAGTTTGACACATTTTTTGTCGTAGGGCTCTTAAGAGACTATCTCAGTCCAATACAGCCCAAAATGATCAAGATGCTTAGCTATAAAAAAAGACACCTCAACTAGAATTCACCCACCCACCCTAATGTGTTGGTGTTGTCAATTCATTCCTAGAAGATGTAGAATGCAAAATTTCACTTCTAACATCTTTTTACTAAATGAAACTGAATCATTTTGGAACATTGTGATTCTTGTGACTGCAAGCAAATGAAATTGAATTAGCGAAAGTTGAGGTAGGTATTTGTACATGGACTTGACATCCCCCTGTACATGTAAACAATATATTCCTAGGTGCCACAATTTGAGAGAACAATCAGTCCAATGTTTGGAACCTTTTTTGTCTTAGGGCTCTTAAGAGATTGTCTCAGTCCAATGTAGCCTGGAATGATCAAGACCCTTGGCCACTAAAAAGAAACCTCCAGTAGCATTCACCCACCCACCCCAACATGGTAGCTTTGTCGATTCAATCCTAAGAGGTGTGAAATGTAAAATTTCACTCCTAGCAAACATATAGAAGGTGAAATGAGAATAAGAAAAGCATGGTAAATATATAGAATGTAAAATGAGGATATGGAAAGTATGGAAACCATATAGAAGGTGAAATAAGGATATGAAAATCATACCAAACATCTTTCTCTCCTATGTCTCTCTCTTCCTCTCTCTCTTTCCCTAAGTCTCCCTCTCCCTAAGGATAAGCAAATAATGTCAAATATGTAGTAGGTGAAATGAGGATAAGAAAATCATGCCAAACATGTATCTCTCCTCCTATGTCTCTATCTCTTCCTCTCTCTCTCCACCTAACTAAACATATAATCTCAAACATATAGAAGGTATAATGAGGATAAGCAAGATTAATGAATGCACTGTAACAAGGAGACACAACAAACTATAGTAAATCCTTATTAATGTCTCTCTCTCCCTCTCTAAACCCAATGAAAGTGAAATGAGGATAAGAAAGATTAATAAATGCACTATAAGAAGAAGGAGACCCAACAAACTATAGTAAATCCTAATTAATTAAAGATTCTCTAAATGCAATCATCATGTATGTGAACATGATAAATAGGAATGTGAAGAATTTAACATGTAATTATGCACTTGTATCTAGATCCCAATGATAAATATGCACTATAAAGAGTACGATCTAACTATCATGAGATATTTTAAATCATTTGCAACATTTGTATCACTATAATGAGTTCTTGTTAAGAATAAGGATAATTTTTAGCTAGATAAACATGACATGTAAATCATATTCATCAAGAAATCAAGCATCATTATTATCTTCAATAGATAAATCATTAGGATACAAGGAAGATGCATCATACTCATTAATTGTAATAACATCATCATGCATGATTCATAAACCATATATGTATCAATAAAATCAAGGCTAAGATGTACTAGATGTATATGTAGTATGGGCTCACAAATAATTCATATCGATTAGAAACATTAACTACACTATCATCAAATAATGTTCAAAGAATCAATAACATCGAGCAGATCATTATGAGTTGCTTGGGAAATATCATCATCCTAAGGAAAATTAACATCATCTAAGGGAGGAAACAAGTGATGGACATCACTAAGACAAACATAATGTACCTAATCATTAGGAAACCATCACCACTAATCATAAAAAGAGTATGACAATCATTAGGCTTGTGAAAATCATTACCACTAGTTGTAGAAGAAATGTACAATCAATGTGAAGCTCATGGAAAAGTGAATTGAATGCATCTAAGAGGGAAGGAAAAGTGCCTCATGAAGGATTAAAAATTTGCATACACTCAATGAAATAATGCCTCCATAGGTCATGTGCCAACATTTATTTGGTAGAAGGAAATAATGTGATAAATAATCAAAGGGTTAGATTTAATAGGTTGTAAGAACATCTTGAAATCCTCAATATGTTCATGAATGGAAGCCAAAGGCAAGGGTTTATAGGAATCCATAATTAAAATATAGTAATGCAAACATACAATGGGGGTCTACAAAGTGAAAATAACTAAAGGTCAAAACCTACCTTAAGAAGTGTACATTTATTGTACATAACTAAAGGTAGGTAATTTTATTATACATAACATACCTTAAGAAGTGTACATTTATTGTACATAACTAAGGTAGGTAAATTTATTTATGCAAAGCTTCATATCATAAAACACAATAAAAAGAATACTAAACCATTGAATTTTGAATTGAAGGTGTTGTATATCATTTGTCTATGGTGAGACAAAACCATTGATAAATTATTATTCATTATATGAATGTATAGACTACACATTACAAGTAAAACATTCCACACATGTGCATTAGCAACCAAGCTCATAGCACAAGGGATTGTGCTTGTTTTATTTTATGGTAAGGCAAGTTATGGAAAGGTAAGTACTATGAACAAGAAGAAAAAAAACTAGAGGACTCAAAATGAATGTGCATAGGATGTGCAGAAATGGAAGAAATTGTAGTGGCAAGAAAATGGCTATGTTTAAAGATACATTTATATGTGGGACAATGTGACAAGTGTAACATACCTTCTCATATTTCTCGAATAAACTCAATAATTTACAAGATGTAAATAAACATGGTAAACATGAGAGAGAATCTTTTTTATAAATCATTTGCATAATCACAACAAATAAAATATAGCTTTCTATATAATTTCAACCTTGAAATAGCAACATAGTCAAAGATAGAATCATAGTGAAATCCTTTCACTCTTCACTTACAATACATAAAATGCACTTGGCATAAAGAATAGTTTTACCTCATAAATTTGACTGTCATAAGTCATAACATGGAATACACTGCATATGGAATATGATATATATCTTCACAAGTCTCGGCGAGTCATCTGCTATAGAGGGAGAGCATCATCCGAGTGCTTTACCTCCAACCACAGACCCGCACACCTTCCTTCCTAGAAGTGGCCCTACCCTTCACGAAGAGTATAGATATAAGGAGCCAACATGTTTGCCATCTGAGTCCTAGTGATGTGTCCTACATAATCAACAAGGTCATACAACTATAGCCTCCTCTAACTATGTATGGTACTACTAGTTGGTTATGTAAATCTAGAACATTGTGAACCAACTAATGCATGCAGAGATAGATGCATTACTTTGGCCAAAGAATTCAATATAAATAGATGTTCACAATGAATGTAGTCGTAAGTTCACACACCTCTAACTTGACTTGGAGACTATCTCATCCTACAATTTGACTTTCTTCACTTAGTAACTCTAAACATAAACTGGTCTGTACTATAATCCATTCTAGTCAATCTAACTTAATCCTTAATCTAGGATATACATGTAATATATACGCTTAGATAATTCCAACCTTTCATAGAGTCTCTCTTTGCATACTTGCAATTTCTAGGGCCTATGATCTCTTGTCATTCTACTCTCTGACTCTAATATCAAACATCCTTGTGCAATATGTTTCAACTCTATCATAGAATCATTTTAGATTTGTTAAAGTACTACTTAGACTCTCTCTGTCTTACTCTATGGTTTACACAACCTTATACTATCGACCAATAAGTACATAAACAATGTCATATCTGACAGAAGGGTTATAAATTTTCTAAACCCTTCAGGTTATGGTTCTAGGGTTTAACTTTTCTAACCTAATGCATGTAAATATCAATACCCTTCTTTTCCAAAGATAATAACATATGTATAACAAAACATGGGAACAAATACATCTAGTCTTCCCTAGACCACTTGGCATTGTTTGAATTCACATTTCACATAACATGAATAAACGTATATAGTATTTTCAACATATATTGCCTATAAAAAGGTCCTAATGGCCTTTAGTATAATAAAAGAACTATTACGCAAGAAAAAGCATAGTACAAGTATAGGTTATCACATAATTCAACTGTCTAATATCTACTCTTGGCATACCTTTCCCGTGAGTATTATTCTCAAGCGACACCTAGTGTCAAAGTCTAAAAGTCCGATAGCAAAAAACTATAAAAAGCCCAAGTATAAATCATAGAAAGTCAAAACTAGAAATTCCAACCTCTTGTCCTAGGTTATGATAAATCACAACACCCCACTTAGTAAGACAAGAAGTGGAAAATTAGAAAGGGGGTCCCTATTTTGGTCACAAAATGGGGTATGTTGTGAGGACCACAACATATGCCAACCAAAACAAAGAATGCTCCCAAGCATTCCATGGTACATTACCAACCAAAGACCCAATATCCTAGATGTATCAACCATAGCAGAAGTATGAACACCAAGCCCAGCCAAAAGCAAGGATGAATCAAACACAACATCAAATGCATCTAGAATCTAAGTGTGTGCATGTGATTCATTTCCCTTCCTTAAGTATACAAGAGCTCATCAATCACAAGCCAAGAGTTGGGCAAAGTAAGGTAGTCAATATCAGCAGCTTGTAAAGGTACTCTGATTCCTTATTGATTTACATCACCGCTATTACCTACATAGTCACAGTTGTTGTAACAAATGTGAAGTTCGCGACCATGGGGAGAGAGAGTCCATCCCTTTAGGGGATGGTGAGGCACCATAGGTATTAGTAAGAGTATCATCTCAATGCATTTTCTTGTCTCCTTTCTCCTCTTTTTTTAATATGTATTTTTCTTTTCTCTTTTTTTTGCACAAAACCCCTCTCCTATTATGCTCTTGTAATCGTTCTCTTTTCCAATCTACAAGCACTGAGGTCCGCCTCCAGGTTAGGAGCCATAGCTAGCCTCATAGGGGCACATAGCCCTTAGACCAGAGGTGATGACTTAGGAAGATAAGATCATTTTATTTCTTCACCCAATTCTCGGCCATAATCAACTCATTCCGGTATACATAAAGAAGCATTAGTGTGAGAGAATATGTAAGATTCCAAGAAAGCACCATCCCAAGTAAATAATTCAGCCAAGCCCTTAATTGGACCGGCAAACCCACAACTGATATGTAAGATAAAACTAGAATCTTGGGAGGAAGACCGGTCATGCAACCAAGGGATGATCCAAAGCATTAATTTTAGAAGCAGACACCCTTTTCCTTTTGCCAACCAAAACAAAAGTCCTCCATGACCAAGCAAAAAGGGCATACCAACTTGAAAAACAGAGTTAAAAAAGCTTGCTCGAAGACAAAACAAGATTGGGAAATAGGAAATCAAACAAAACAAACCAATAAAGCAAACACAAAAGACTAAAAAATAAAAACAAAAAACAAAAATAAATGCTGATCAAAATAAACTTCAAAACAAAACACACTAACCAAGACAAAGTGACAAAAAAAGACTCCTACCCTAGCTATGTTCAGGGAGGCCAGTTGGGCTCCCAGTCAGGCCCTCTCAATTTGGAAAGTAATGCTTGAGGTATTGCCCATTGACTGGCAATGGGATGAGTTCCCCAAATAGAGAGCTAATGCGAAAGGTATGTTCTCCAAGGATCTCTGCAATCTAATGACTTAACCACAATTTGTCAAATTTAGAATGGTCTCCTTTCTTCTCTTTAGCTTTATCCCACATGAGAACTAAGTCATTGATTCTAAAGGCTTTGATGGTAGCCCTTTTATCAAACCATCTTTTAACTACCCCTTGGTGTTTCATAAAGTGTTCTAGGGCAGCATCCCTTTTCTCTTCTAGGTTTAGGAGATTTGGTAATCTAGCCTCTATCTTATCTCCAGTCCCCAAATAATCCCTAATGAATTGTAGGGTTGAAATTTTCAGGTTCAAAGGGAAGACAGGGCTTTTCCCATAGACCAATTGGTAAGGAGAGGTGCCCAATGAGGATTTTGTCCAGGTTTTATCAGCCCATAATGTGAACTTAAGTTGGTTATGCTAGTCCCTGGGGTTCCTTTCCAACAGCCTTTTGATGACACTTATCATATTGTTATTTGTAGACTCAAAAATACCATTTCATTGAGGATAATAATTTGAAGAAAATTTAATGATTACCTCATTTTCAAAAGTCCATTGCAATAACTTAGCAGAGGAGAAAGCAGGGCCATTGTCACATACCAAAGAAAAAGGCATACCAAACTTGGTAATAATGTGCTCCTCTAGAAACAGGATAATTGCATCAATGGTACAATCCTTGCAAGCCAGTACTTCACTCCACTATGTATAATAGTCTGTAGCTGTTAGGATGAACTTATGCCCTACAAAAGAACTTGGGTTAATCATACAAATGAAATCTAGGCCCCACTGGGCAAATGGTCTTACCTCATATACAGGTTGCAGTGGCATAGCAGGTTTTCTTTCTCTGGAAGCAGACGTTTGAAAGGTATGGCACTTCCTTACATGCTGATGGGCATCTCTAAAAATATGAGGCTAGTAATAGCTTGCTCTGAGTATCTGATGTGTTGTTACATCTCCTAACCCATGACCAGTGCCAAATTTATCATGAAACTCAGTTAGTACCTATTATGCTTCCTGTTTATCCAAACATCTAAGGTATATCCCTTCAAAATTCTTTCTATATAGGACCCCAGACTTGATCATGTATTTCTGACTTTTGATTCTTAAAGCCCTCCTCTCAGTGGAGTTCATATGTGTGAGGTACTTGTTACTCAATAGGTGCAGCACTATTTCTTGATACCAGGGGTCTGTAGTAATGCTCTCCACTAAATATTGGTGACATTTAATAGATGGGTCTATTTCAGCCAGAGCCTTAGACAACCCTTATCCCCAAACTAACTTCATAAGGTGTATCTCAAGCTCAAACTCCTATAAGATCATGGCCCATTTGCCCCTTTTTTCTCCTAACTCGTTTTGCATCAACAAGGATTTAACCACTAGGTCAGGGATAATGGCCATGACCTTGCCCCTGAGTATGTAGTGTCTAAACTTCTTCACAACCTTAACCAGTGTATAAGCCTATTTCTCCATATAAAAATATCTGGTCTCAGCATCTTTGAAAGGCGTGCTCATGAATGTAATAGGTCTTTCATCTCCTTCCTCTTTCTTCTGAGTTAGTACAGCTGCACAAGAGGTTATAGATGCAAAGGAATAAATATAAAAGGGGAGAGTGTAGTCTAGGCTAGTTAGAATAGGTGCTTGAGCAATGGAACTCTTTATCTTTGTGAAAGATTTCTTAGTTTCAATAGGCCATTGTACCTTAGCATCTTTCTTCAACATATCATTTAGAGGCTTAACTATCTCAGCAAACCCAGTAATGAATTTTTTGACAAAATTAATCTTACCAAAGAAGGATTTGAGTTCCTTTTTGCTACCTGGCAAGGGGATCTTCTGGGTCGCTTCTACTCTCTCTAGGTTAATAGAGATTCCCTCTTCAGAAATGGTGTGGCCCAATAACTTCCCTTTTGTGACTTCAAATATGCACTTTTTAGGGTTTAGGGAAACCCTGTACTACCTACATCTCTAGAGGATATTTCTCAAGTCGTTGACATGGTCACCTCTATTCTTGGAGAAAATAGTCAAGTTGTCCATGTATTATAATACACTTGCCAATCAAACCCTTGAAAGCAATATCCATGGCCCTCTGAAAAGTAGCACCTGCATTAATCAAACCCAAGGGCATTCTTCTATAGGCACAGTTACCCCATTTGCAAGTGAAAGTGGTTTTCAGTCGATCTTCTTCTTCTATCAAGACTTGATTGTATCCCAAGAACCCATCTAGAAATGACATCATTTGGGATCCATTAACGATATGTAATACTTCATCAAGAGAAGGCAGTGGGTAGTTGTCCTTCTCAGAGGCTCGGTTCAATTTTTTGAAGTCTATGCAAAGCCTTATTTCTCCATTCTTCTTTCCAAAAGGGACCAAGTTGGCTACCAGGTAGAATGTCTCACAAGGAATATAATTCTGGAAGAAAGTAGCTTCTGTACTTCTTTTGAAAATCAGTGGTTCTAGAAAAGCATTGATAGGCCTGAGCTTTTGTCTAAAAGGCTTAGAATTGGGCTTCAAAGGAATTGTATGCTTGAAAATGGATGTGTCGAAAGTCTTCAGATCTTCGTAAGTCCATGCTATGACATTCTTGAAATCCTTTAGTTCCTTGATAATCCCTTACCTTTCCTGAGGCTAGCAAGCTTTCCCAATGAAAACATTCTTGGCCTAGTGCTCATCTCCCAAGTTGATAGTATCATATTTACCACCTTCTAGATTCTTTTGAGTTCTTTCTTTGTATTTCTGATCTGTATCAAACAACCTTTCCAGTGTGATCAATCCTTTAGGAATGTTGTTTTTTTTCAGGTTGATAATCTCCTTTTCATCAATCTCAAAGGGGTCTCAATCACATTCATCAATGACCTGTGCTTCAAAAACACCAGTGTTAGTGATAAAATCTAGAGTGTGCTTGTCATCATCAAATACCTAAAAGTGCCTGACATTGTTTGGAACTATTGGACTTAGTATTAACTCTACTACAAATTTCTTCAGCTTTGAGCCTGCTATTGGCTCTAGTGTACTGGCCACAATTGCTAATGAATTTGTTGTCTGGTTCTTATTCCTAGGCACAGACCTTATGTCAAAGGCATTGAAATCCTCAATGAGGTCCCAGATTATGTTCTTCTATGCACTCATTCTTTTGTCATGGCATACATACTTACCTATTACTTGCCTAATTATCAACTGGGAGTCTCCCTGCACTTTTAGTAATTTGGTGCCCTTCTGGTGAGCTAATAGCAATCCCCTTATCAAAGCCTCATATTTAGCTATATTGTTGGTACAAGGGAATTGCAATCTATATGATGCAAAGAATGATCTCCCTTTAGGGTTTACCAGTTCTACTCCAGTTAGGGTTTACCAATTCTACTCCAGCTCCACATCCTTGTTTGCACTTGGAACCGTCATATCTGAGGGTCCACAACTCATTGTCTCAGCACGAGAAATCTTTTTGGACTAGTTTTGTGGGGGAGCGCCTTCTTCATTTGTTTAATTTCCTCAGCAACCTCAGTATGTAAGATCATGATGATCTGCCCAGGAGCTTCTGTAATGGCCTCTTTAGGTTCGACTCCTCCCTCTTCATTTATTGCATTTATCTTTGCTTGAGCTTCAATGAGGTTTACTGATGTAAGACATTCAAAGTAGGATAGCTCAAAATGGGCTTCTTGATGAACCCTACACCAACCTGGAAGTAATAGTTCCACTGTCTGAGTTTGTGGTCCCAAGAAATCTTTATCATGTGATAACTTTTGCATGAACTCCTATAAAAAGCACTCATCTAGATCCTCAATAGTTAGACCCATCATAATTTCTCCATGAACTCTCAGATCAACATCTGCAAAGCACACTTCATTAGGAGCATTATATTCAGTGATCAGGTGTTTCAGTCTAGGTTCACTGAGAACCTAAATCTGGTTAGAATTTCCCTTCTAGGGGATCCACATGTGTGAGAAATCAGTAGCAAAATAACCATTCAAGCTCCTAGTCCAATCTCTACTTAATAACATGCCATAGGCTTCAAGAATATCAACCACTTGGATATCAATGTGGCTTTGGATGTGAGGTTCAAATACTAGTTGTATGTGAACATCTTTGATTTCACCCACGACTTCTACCTTAGTTTTTTTTCTAACTGAACCACCTTTCAGTTGGTTTAGTAGGTGTGAGTCGATTGAGCTTTTGACAAATTGAATAAGGCATGACATTACCTTAGGCTTCAGAGTCAACTAAGTAGTTGTGTAGGTTTTTTCTAGCTATTCTGAGGCTCAGCAAGAATGGAGGTGTACATGTTTTTTATTTGTACAAGGATGCCAAGATATCATCAGTTGCAGCCTTCACCTCTATTTGCTTGGTCTAATCCTTTCCTTGTAAGATCTTGAGAAAAGCCTCTCATTGATTTGGACATTCTTGTACTACATCCAGGATTGACATGTTGGATTTAGTTTTCCTTAAGTCATCCATAAGATCATATTTGGAATTTGTCATATTTTGTCCTCTGTATTGGTTGGCTTTAAATGTTCCATCCCTAGGTCCCACTGGATGGGGTGGGTTGTTATCTGCATTAGGATCAGATGGGAAACTACTGTAGTTTGGTGGGATGGAAGTAGTGAGAGGCTCTTTACCTTATTTCCTCAAGTAGTAGTTACTTTTGAATTGTAGATAAGCCTAAACCTCAGTCTCTGGCTCATTGTCCTCTTCATAAAGGAAAACATATGTGTCAAATTGCATGGCAATCCCAACATCTCCAGGTGGGTTGTCATTTTCTTCTTGTTGTATCTGTCGATCAGCCTGGAATATTTGTGTTATCTTGGACATTTTGGCATAGTTGAGTTTAGAATGGTCTGAGGTGTCATGTAGCCTATGCCAATGTGGCAAGGGTTTTATCTCAGTGAAATTTATCAGATTTGTCTGATCTAGTGGAGAGGGTACCCCTCCATTGTTCGGTCTTGTGTTCTAGGACCTATTATGTCTTTGAGAGTTAAAAGCTCTGTTGTGTCATTGATTCTGATTATTTTGATTTTGATGTGAATCCCCATGGTTGATGATTTTAAATCTAGTGAGCTCATTAGTACCCTGGGCTAATGCCTTTGTCACAGCCTCTAACTCTGATGCCAATTGTGAAGTCTGATTTGCACAAGGTTGTGGAGCAACTACTGATGAAATAACTAGATGAGTGTATTAAGAGCTAACCATGTTAGTATGATTCACTGTAGGCTGATCAGAGACTGAAGGAATAGGGTGGGATGTTGTAGCTTGATTATTATAAGCCTGACCCAGGGCAAGCAACATAGCATTTGGGCCAATCTGATTTAAAGGTTGAGCATAGCGGATTTGTGGTCCAAACAGTGAATTGCCCATTGGAACTAGATTCTTCATAGGAATTTTAATAGAAAGAGCATTATTAATAGCAGGTATCTGATTAGACATCCCTAGAAAACCCACTGAAGGCATAATTTCAAAAGCCCCTACAACAATAGGGTGCATTTCTTTGTGTATGAGTTTGAGGGCCTCAACATAGACTTTTGCTAGGGTGTCTAGGTTTTGCTGATTTCTTGATGCAAGAGCATCCCTAGTTCAAGGGCAATCTTGCATCAACCAAAAACATTTGCATTTCAGTTCTTTCATTTTCTAGTTCAGTTCAGGCAGTTTAGTCAGAAGCAGTTTCAGCTTGTGGTCTCGTATTGGCATTTCACATCTTGCAGATCTTGACGTAGCACCTACATTCATTCATCTACATCATATCAAAAAATTAGAGCATTTGGATTAGTTACCGGAAAGTTATCGCTATCAGAAGATCAGTTGTTTTCTCATAGTAGAGCATCTTGACAATCTCAAACAAATCAACTAAAGGAGAAGGCTTGCGGATCTCAATGACACATAATTCAATGTCCTTTGGTTCGTGGCCTTCCCAAAGGGTCCACACGTTATTCCATTCATTTGAGGAAGTGTTCTATGCATTTAGGTCTGACCTATCTGTGAACATGTTACAACTCTTCATTGGAGTTTGTGACCTTCCTTGGCCGACGCGGAGGAATCTATTAGTCCAGAAATGATATATATTAATGTAATAGATCCTTATGAAAGTATCTATTCACATAAGAAGATTGATAATTTAGATTTTGTGCGAAGGAGCTTTAAAGCTTTATCTTGCACATGTATGTAATTAGGCCTTTGAGCCCAATTGTAAGCCCACATGTTGTCAGCCAGATTGTATTTGAATTCCATGATGTACTGAATGACTGAATCTGCATTTGCTTCATTTCTTTGATTTGTTTCTGTTGTGTTTACTCTTTCTCCATGGTCCAGATAGTTCATTCTGTGAACCCTCCTACCGTGACTGCACCAAGTGGTATTAGAGTGAAAGTTTGATTCTTTGGAGTGAATTGGTGAAGGGGATTCCCTAAGATTTTGTTGTAAGCAAATAGCTGATCCAAGGCAGGTTACTTGTGCGCAACCGATCGCCAATTGAGAGGCAATTGTTGCTTGTAGCCCGATCGTCGAATTTGAGGCAATTTGCACTTGATCCGAGGAAGAATGTCACCAAGGAGAGTTCCTCCTGTTGGTACAATGGCTAATACAATTGATGAGATGATGGAATTGATGAGGACAATGCAAATCCATTTGGATGTTGTTGAAGAAGATAGGCGAAGAGGATTGACACTGAGACCTAATGTTGAAAGCGATGATGAAGAAGAATTTCAATCTGTTGAACAAACTGGCGAAACCCTAGAAGGTGATGAAGAAGAAGAATCAGATCAGGTAAAGATGTTGTAAGCTATTTCAAAGATTGGAAAGAGACCTAGAGTTGATGTGCCAAATTATACTGGTAATCTGAACCCTGAAGAATTGATTGATTGGATAAATGACATGGAAGAATACTTTGAATATGAGGAAGTTGAAGATCTGGAGAAGGTGAAATTTGCAAAGACAAAGTTGAAAGGACATGCTACTATATGGTGGAAAGAAGTTCAGTTGGAAAGAAACAGAAGAGGGAAAGAAAAGATTACAAAGTGGGACTGGATGGTGACAAAGTTGAAGAATTGGTTTATACCTACTGACTATGCGTTAGAGTTGTTGAAGAGATTGCAAAACTTGAGACAAAAGGAGAAATCTGTGAAGGAGTACACTGAAAAATTTCATAAAATGATCATAAGGATAGGACATAGTGAAGAAAACAAGGAGAAAGTGGCTAGATATATAAATGGACTGAGATTGAACATTCAAGAAGAACTAAGCCTGGTAAGGATGACATCTTTGGAGGAAGCATATCAGTTTGCCCTGAAAGTTGAAGAGAAGCTAAATAAAAGACATGATCAGAGACAGAGAGGCAAAGGAGGTAAATTTCAGAGGTAGAACATTTTCTAGAGGAGACAGATCATACCCCAAGCAGAACAAGTTTGACATCCCATTTAAGAAGAATGACAAAGATAACAGTGCTTACCGGAGAGATGACAAATTTTTTTACCAGAGAGGAAACCCTAGTGCATACCAGAATGAAGGATATAGAAGAGAAGGAAGAGGATTTTATAAGAGGACATTCAGAGGTACTTGTTGCAAGTGTGGAGGTGAAGGACATAGAGCATTTGAGTGTAATCAGGGTAGTACAAGCAAGCGGACAGAAAATAGTGGAAGAGCAGCCTGTGTTGAAGAAGAACCTGTTAACTAGATGACCCCTGTTCAGTTGGCAAACCTGAGAAAGGAGAATCATTGGTGATGAGGAGAGCACTATTTCAAGCAGAGACAAATGAGGAACCACTACAGAGGAAGAGTCTGTTCAGAACTAAATGCAAATCTGGAGGCAAGTGTTGTAAAGTTGTAATTGATAGTGGTAGTTTAGATAACCTAGTTTCAGAGGAGATGGTGACTAAGCTGAAGTTAGAAAGATTAAAACACCCTAAGCCTTATCAGATAGCATGGATTCAAAATGATCATAAGGTACTGGTGAGTGAACAATGTTTGGTGAAATTTCATATTGGATCTTATCATGATGAAGTCTTGTGTGATGTTATGCCTATGGATGTTTGTCATATCTTGTTGGGTAGACCTTGGCAGTATGATCGAAAAGCTATACATGATGGGAGAAAGAATACACTATAAAAACAAATGGAAAGAGAATTACTTTGATTCCTTTGGAGGATGATCCTAAGAGTGAAGTATGTGTGAATGCTAGAATCTGTTTGGTAGATGGAAGGAAATTTTTGGATGGTTTGAGATGTGAGAATATGTGTTATGCCTTGATTCCTAAAAAAATGAAGCATTGAAGAAGGAGACTGAAGAATCACAACCGGAGGAGATAAGAGAGTTACTGATAGAGTATGAAGACATCATATTAGATAATGTACCTGAATGATTACCACCTATAAGGAGCATCAGTCATCACATGGATCTTATACCGGGAGCAAGTTTGCCTAACAAAGTAGCACATAGAATGACACCGGTAGAGAATGAAGAATTGAATAGACAAATACAAGATTTGTTGAGAAAAGGATTGATCAAAGAAAGCTTGAGTCTTTGTGCAGTATCTATAGTGCTTGCACCGAAGAAGGATGGAGAATGGAGAATGTGTACTGAATCTAGAGCTATAAACAAGATCACAGTTAAGTATAGATTTCCTTTACCTAGAATGGATGGTATTATGGATTGTTTGAGTGGAGCAAGATATTTCATAAAGATAGATTTGAAGAGTGGATACCATCAGATCAGAATCAGAGAAGGTGATGAATGGAAGACTACTTTTAAGACAAATGAAGGATTGTATGAGTGGTTAGTGATGCCCTGTGGATTGACAAATGCACCGAGTACTTTCATGAGATTGATGAATGAAGTTCTGAAGAAATTCTTGGGTAAGTTTGTAATTGTGTACTTAGATGATATTCTGATTTTTAGTAAGACAAAAGAAGAACATTTGTGGCATATCAGACAAGTTTTGTAGAGACTAAGAGAAGAGAAATTGTTGATTAACATCAAGAAGTGTAGTTTCATGAAGGAAGAGTTGGTATATTTGGGATTTGTGATTTCTACGGAAGGATTGAAGATGGACCCTGAGAAAGTAAAAGCAATTGTTGAATGGCCTACACCGGAGAGCATTGGAGAGGTTATATCATTTCATGGATTGGCTAGTTTCTACCGAAAGTTCATCAGAAATTTCAGTTCAGTTTGTAACCTATGATAGAGACAATGAGAGGTGACAAAAAAGATTTCAAGTGGACATCAGGAGTAGATAAAAGTTTTGAGTTGTTGAAGCAGAAAGTGACATAGCAACCTATTTTGGCATTACAGGATTTCAATAAGGTATTTCAAGTTGATTGCGATGCAAGTGGAAGTGCAATAGGAGCAGTATTAAGTCAAGAAGGTAGACCTGTAGCATATTTTAGTGAGAAGTTGAATGATGCAAGGAAGAGATATTCAGTTTATAATCAAGAGTTCTATGCCATAATTCAAGCCTTGAAGAAGTGGAGACATTATTTGTTGCCTAAGGAGTTTGTGTTGTATACAGATCATCAATCTTTGCAATACTTGAATAGTCAAGGTAAGTTGAATCAGAGACATATGAGATGGGTAGAGTTCATGCAGAGTTATACTTTTGTGCTGAATCATAGGAGAGGAAAATCAAACAAAGTTGTTGATGCCTTGAGTAGAAGAAGAAACTTGTTGACAGAGATGAGAGTTACAGTATTGGGTTTTGATGAATTGAAGAGTATGTATGAGGGAGACACTAATTTTGTAGAACCTTGGAAAGCATGTAAGGAACTTGCTATGACAGATAGGAGTAAGTGGTTGGATTATTTCATTCAAGAAGATATGTTGTTCAAAGGAAGTCAGTTATGCATACCTAAAAGTTCAATGAGAGATAATTTGATCAAGGAGAAGCATAGTGGTGGATTGGCAGGACATTTTGGCATTGACAAGACAATGGCTTTGGTGAATGAGAACTACTTTTGGCCTCAGATACATAAGGATGTTCAGATATTTGTGCAGAGTTGTAGAGTTTGTCAAGTTGCAAAAGGGAGTAGTCAGAACATTGGATTGTATAAACCTTTGACAGTACCGGAGAGACCTTGGGAAGACATAAGCATGGATTTTGTAATGGGATTACCTAAGACATAGAGAGGACATGATTCAATATTTGTAGTGCTTGACAGATTTTTAAAGATGTCTCATTTCATACCTTGTAAGAAGGCAACTGATGCAGTGCATGTAGCAGACCTATTTTTCAAGGAGATTGTGAGATTGCATGGATTACGTAAGAGTATAGTTTCAGACAGAGATACAAAGTTTGTTGGATATTTTTGGAAGACACTTTGGAAGAAGATGAAGACAGATTTGAAGTTTAGTTCAACTTTTCATCCACAAACAAATGGATAGACAGAGGTAGTGAATAGGAGTTTGGGAAACTTGTTGAGATGTTTGGTTGGAGAAAAGACCAGAAGTTGGGATTTGATTCTTTCACAAGTAGAGTTTGCATACAATAATTTAGTAAACAGGAGTACCATAAGAACACCTTTTGAGATTGTGACCATAGTGTATCCTAGAGGAATTGCAGAATTAAGAGACATTGGCATGGAAGACAAGAGGAGTGTAGAAGCAGAAGAATTTGGAGATCATATGAAGACAGTGCATAATTAGGTGAAGAAACATTTGGAGGATAGGAACAGTAAGTATAAGTAAACGGAAGATGAGAAGAGAAGACATAAGGAATTTGAAGTTGAAGATGAAGTGATGGTGTACTTGAGAAAAGAAAGATTTCTAGTCGGGACATATAACAAGTTGAAGATGAAGAAGTTTGGACCTTGTAAGATACTTAGAAAATTTGATTCAGGAAATGCATATGAAGTGGAGCTATCAGAGACATTGGGTATATCACCTATTTTCAACATTGCAAACCTTTACCAGTATCATGAAGTAGAGTTCAATGACAGCATGGAAGAAGACTTGAAGAAACAGTTACCACACAAAGCACTAGAGCAGATAGAAGACATTTTGGACAGCAGAGTTGGGCGCAACACTAGAGGAAGACAATACAAAGAATATCTTGTGAAGTGGAAAGGTAGACCAGAAGAAAATTCATCATGGATTTCTCAGACTGAGGTGGACCGTCTTGGTTCTCCCCTAGCCCCAGCAAAGTGAGGGACTCACTTTTTCAATAACCTCGAATGTCTGATGTAGGAGCATCCCTGGTTCAAGAGCAATCTTGCATCAACCAAAAACATTTGCATTTCAGTTTGTTTGCATTTCAGTTCTTTCATTTTCCAGTTTAGTTCAGGTAGTTCAGTCAAAAGTAGTTTCAACTTGTGGTCCGGTATTAGCATTTCACATCTTGCGGATCTGGACCTAGCACCTACATTCATTCATCTACATCATATCAAGAACTCAGAGCATTTGGATCAGTTACCAGAACGTTATCGCTATCAGAAGATCAGTTGTTCTCTCAGAGCAGAGCATCCTGATAGTCTCAGATAAATCAGCTAAAGGAGAAGGCTTGCAGACCATTCCTTGACTTGCGGATCTCAATGACACATCATTCAATGTCCTTTAGTTCATGGATGACCTTCCCCAAGGGTCCGCACATTATTCCATTCATTTGAGGAAGTGTTATATGCATTTAGGTCTAACCTATTTGTGAACACGTTACAGCTCTTCATTGGAGTTTGTGACCTTCCTTGGCCGATGCGAAGGAATCTATTGGTCTGAAAATGATATATATTAATGTAATAGATCCTTAGGAAAGCAGCTATTCACATAAGAAGATTGATAATTTAGATTTTGTGCAAAGGAGCTTCAAAGCTTTATCTTGGGCATGTATGTAATCAGGCCTTTAAGCCCAGTTGTAAGCCCTCATGTTGCCGACCGGATTGTATTTGAATTCCATGATATACTGAATGACTAAATCTACATTTGCTTCATTTCTTTGAGTTGTTTCCATTGTGTTTACTCTTGTTGCACGGTCTGGATAATTCATTATGTGAACCTTCCTACCATGACTGCACCAATTTTGTTAAGTAAAACAACTATGAAAGAGTCAATAGCTCTAAGATAAGCCTAAATTGCAGCGGCCTCTTCAACCACATAGGGTTGGGCAAGCCTCTTGTAAATTTTATGGAACCTGGTGTTGAACATAGTCAGCGGCTCATTGGGACAGATCTTACAAGAGGTAAACTATTGATATATGACACTAGGGTTAGTGTATACCCTGAACTGATCTGTGAAAGCTTCTTCCAGCTTTTACCAAGTATCAATGGATCCTACAAGTAGATGTAGATACCATGAATAAGTGACCTCTCCTAGAGAGTAAGGGAAGAGGCACAAGACTACATCGAGATGGGGAATAGAAACTCTGGCGACGACTTCTTTGAAATCCTGAATATGTTCCTTACCACTTTTACTCTCTCCATAAATGAACTTAGGATAAAATTTCTCAAGATGTTTAGGCATAGGATGGAGAGGAGCTGCCAAGGATAAGGGTGAATGGTCTGCCCTAAAGTATGCAACCATTGGTGCCTAGGGGTGGTTCTTCAGGGAAGGCTTCTAGGGTTTCAGATCTATCTGGGCTAACAGGCCTAGAATTTAACCTTTGTCATTTACCATGGTCACTCTTGATCTTTCGGTGATGTTGGAGCTCTTAGAATTTAGCTTCACCAACGGACCAGGATCTAGTTAATCTTCTTCTTGTAATGGTCAGGGAAATGCTAGGTGGATCCAAATTGTTCAAGCCCTCCTTCTAGCATTAGTTCTATTGATGGTTGTTTTGGCACATCAACACAAGTAGAACAAATGATCACTCTACTTCTCCTGAAAGGTAAACAAATGGTCAAAATTTACCCCAAGGTCCCTGTTTTGTTGGGTCACAACAGTGTTAGAATAGCAAAGTGGATACTGTGAGTGTTTGTTCAAGGGGCCTGTGTTGGTGATAGCAATTTGAATGCCAAGTAATCCTCTGATAGGTATATGTTCAATGGAGTCTAAATGCTAACCTACTCCTAAGTTGTAAAAAAAAGGGAAAAAGAGGTTTAGGGTTTAGAAGGGAAATGTAAAATAGCCTAGACAGCCTCTGCACCTAGCTTTTTGCTTCATATAACAAACATTAGTAGGATTAATTAAACAAGCACTAGGTGACCAATATTCCACACAATCATTACCAATGTGTTAGGTCTCAAAAACGCAGGTCGTTAACCCTAAGAGGGTGCCAGGCTCTCTTGATGTTTTTGGCTAACTGAACAGGGTAGATATGGCTAAACCCCCTTCACTTCAAGCTCTGCCAGACCTAGGCGGGTAAACCTCTAATTAATAAAGCAGATAAAGAGATGATCATTAGTTTAATCAAAACTAATCTAACTACTAATAATGGCATGAATTATAAAACAAATGAAAAGATAGCAGGTTAATTCTAAATGATCTAAATTGTAATGCTAAAACAATGATGCAATCTAACTAAGTAAATCTAAATTGAAGTTGTATAAGTGATAACGAAAATACTAGACCAGTGCCTTATTTAATATAGAGTCAGTATGATCATGAAATGAATGACTATTTGTTTGGTAAAAACTTGAACTATCTGGCATGAAAGAATAGGTATGTAACTTGTACAACCCTGCAAGGAAATAGTTAGTATTCCATACTTACATATATCCAATTGACAAAATATTACCTACATTCATCTAAAAGGATTTAATCCTTGCTTGAAGGAACCTATCAGAATGATACTACAATTGTAACAGATTTATCAAAAATTGGAGACAGAATATAAACCCTAACTATATGACTCTTCTTACAGATCCATGACAACGTCTTCACAGTTACTGTGACAGATTTAAAGGATTTAATTTTAAAAGCAGAAACCAATTAATCTTATCACACTATAACAACAAATGTGCATAGACAACTTGAAGATATACTTGATAACTCAAATTGAATAACAGAGAAAACTTTGAAAGGAGATAGTCATATAATTGAATAAATTTAACAGATAGTTGATACCGAAATTTGCAGTCACTGCTTCATGCTTACAGACTTGACTTCATCAGAGAATGCTTGCACATCATCTACCAGAAATAAAATATATTAAAAGTGAACCAGCATTGCTGTACAAATCTAATCTATATCATCTCCTCTTCTATTCTGTAGTCTCTCTATATTCTAATCTATCTATTTTTTCTTTTCTAATTTTCTATCTTTTTCTGGTCTTGGTCATCTATTATAAAGAGAGGCATACAAGCTTCAGACCAGTTACAATAGTTGTGACGGTTGATAACCGAAATCAGTATTTATTCTAATAAAATAGATTCAAGAAATTTAATACTCGCCACTAATCATCAAATGGATAACCATTTTAGGGTCAAACAAAATCTTTAGTTGTAATTCTGCTTAATATCCTTCGAGGGTTTCTTTATTATTCCTAAAAAGACCAGATAAAACATAAATTAGTCTCAGATCAATTGATCAAAACAAATTTATTTAAACATATATATTTACTCAATTAATTACTTCCCTTATCGATAATTTATCAGTTGCTTAAGATCCTTGCGTGGGTGTTTATACAACTTGTTCGCCACTATGTATATTCTGCAAAAACCCATATTTCAACTGTCAGAAACCATTTGGATTTTAATGATGTTTTTAAGGTTTCCTTCATCGGTGTAACCTCGCAGTCGAGTTAATCCAAAAACTTCCCGCCTTTTCACTTTCCATACATCCTTGTATCTTTCGCTTGTCTATCGCTCTTATATATCTTCTTGTATAAGCGCATATACAAATGACCCATACAAACCTTCCCTTTCGATGCTTTCAATTTCTTTGTACATTGGATATGCTCATTGCAAACATACAATCGCTAAAACATACAAGGAGTTTTTAATATTTAACTTTTCCTTCGCATCCGGTTCTTGTATATCCTTTTGTATCTATCGCTTGTATCTTTAAGAATGTATGTTCAAAACATACAAGGCACTAAATATACAAGCACTTAACTCTTTTAAATAACCTTTCGGTTCCACCACTTGTATGTAATGCATTGTATATCGGCAATGTATGTCGGATAGATACAAAGTGCAAACATACAACGGATTTTCCCTATTTCACAAACTTTTTTGGCTCTGACTTGCATAAAATGCAATGTATATTCTAATATACATTGAGTCATGATACATCATTTACATCAGATTTTAATCCCTTTTGAATTCCGCGCAATGTATAACATGTAATGTATATTCCGATATACATTGAGTAGTGATGCATCGTTTATATCATTTTTTAATCTTCCCTGAAATCCGCGTTGTATGTCCAGCAATGTATGATACATACAATGCGTGAAATATACAACGACTTATCATTATTTCACAATCATTTCGGTTCCAGTATTGCATATTCCCATTGTCTGTACCGCAATGTATAAAAGCCTTGTATATCTTGCTTTGTATGTTTCGCTTTTGCCTAACATACAAAGATAAAATGCATACATCAAACTTAATTGACTCATTCATTTGAACTTTGACTTTTGTTGGGTTCGCGGCTTGCATATGGTGCAATGTATATCGGTTTTGTATATACAAAGCCCAAAAACATACATTGACTTTTCCCTATTTCATAAACTTTTAGTTTCATGCTTTGCACACGGACTTTGCATATCCACTTTGTATGTTTTTAATTTACCAAACATACAAGCAAAACATACATCCGATGGACCTAGCCGATTATACATTTAAACTCTGAATTGTTTCGGGCCCAACTTGTATGTATGAAAAATGTGTCATCGAAATACATACAAGTATAAAAATTTAATAAACCCAACAACCCATTTTTGTGACTCATAACGACTTTGCATATGCAAACAACTTTGTATATGAGTGACTTGTATGTAAACCTTGTATATGCAACCTGATATACAAACAGACTTGTATATGCAACTCACAAACACTCCTCTTGTACATTTTACCAAAACACTCATAACTTGCAAAATACAGGGAATTTTAACATGGTTCAAAAAGCAACCCCTATTCATTTTCGACAAGGAATTCACCCATATTCAGCTCTGGTACTTAATGCCATTTTTCCTTTATTTTCAACAAGGTTCATAACTTTTCACTTCCTTGTTTACGGTTCATCTTTAATGAGCACTTCAACCATGTTATATTAAGTCTTTAGGAATTAGAATAGATCAAATCCAAATATTTCTATCAACTCAATTGTTAATTTATGCTTGAAAACAACGGTGAATCTTTCCATATATGCTCATATACTGAAATCTTTAGATGATTGAAACTTGATATTTGCCAAAAAAGTAGCTTGGGAATTTCAGTCCCAACACAATGCAAGTGCAAGATTCTAAGGAAATAGGTAAGAGAACAAGGAACTTGAAAACACTCTATTACATGTGAAAAGAGCAAAGTTACATTGAGAGGGGGGGTGAATCAGTGTAGTTCAATCTAACACCTTATTCAATAGTCTTAAAAACTCTTCAAAGCAAATAATAAGAATGAACACCAATCAAAACAACCACACATGACACCAAGATTTACATGGAAACCCTATGAGGGAAAAAACCACTGAGAGTTGCTTGAGTCTATTGCTCAAATCCAACCTCAAAAAGAAAGATGATTATAATTGTTTTAGAAGCACCCACTTCCAGGTACAACTACACCCAATACATTGTTTTTAGGACACCAACCCCAAGGTACAATGCACACTTGATCAGTACAAACTCTTCTTAAGACACCAACCTCAATGAGGCACCAACCCCAATCAGGACACTCTAAACTCCTTGCAAATGTAACAAGTAAATGTGCAAGATATGATTCTAAACAATCAATTTGCACCATTCAAATACATACAATCCCCTCTACAAAAACAATATTCTAATCAGCAAAAAGTATTCTTGACAGTGCCATGCATTTCATCTTTAATCATTATCTTTGCATAATAAAAACCCTATTTTTCTTTGTATTCACATCACATCTATTTGCATTATCAAGATATAAACAAATTAAATAATGTATATCATTACTCTCACTGTGTGTTCTCATCACACCGAACCCCAGAAACTCGTGGAGTAGAATATTTAAAGGCCTATGATCGTCAAGCTTACAAAACAATTACCAAACTGTTATCCAAACTACTCAAAACTAAACTAACATCCATTCGATCGTCAAAAATAACCATGAATGATATCCGTTAGGTTTCAAAATTGACTTTAAATGATGTGCGTTGATCTTTCCTTTAACGCTCTCAAAAGATCAAATTATAACCTTTGATTCATATTTGGCACCCATCGAACAAAGGAAAACCTGTGAGGGCTAGTCTCCCTAGGCAGGGGGCAGTCATACAATGGCTTCGACACCCTTATGTAGTCACTTAAGTGACTTGGTAACCTGCAACTACGAGTCAACTTCAAAATATAATAAAAAGCACTCCCCGTCACATAGTTTAATAAGCACCTTAGTCTTATAACAACTTAGGGTTTAGTCCATTAGGGTTTTAGGTCTAGTATGCATTAGAACATGGAGATCTTCAAACCAAAATCAAAACCCTAATTCAAAAATTTATGGACTTAACACACATGAAGCTATTGCTCACCATATGTAGGTCACATGAAGCTGCTACTCACCATATGCAGAGCATAGTGCATTGACATGGGCAAAGTGAATAGGCTTTGAAGAAGATTTAGAACCTTAAAATGAGCAATGTAGCTAGTCACCAAATGAAGATAGAATGAACATCAACCACTGTACAATTCTCTGTCATAAACCCAAACAACATGAAGTAACCCTGTTCAACACCATTACTATCTAACACAATTAACCGCATTAAGCAAGGATGATGAACACCATCAATATCAACAGGAATGAGACATCATCAACATATAATTGAATGAGCAGAAGACAATCCACCATATTAGCATTAGAATCTGCCTCTGTATAGAAAAATGAGGTTGAACAAGTACCTCTACCACTATGAAATTAACATCAAACACTATACCATTTACATGATAACAATCACCATATGTCAACAACAACATCAATGAACTGTAAACTACTAAGCTCCACTTACAAGTTTATTCACTAATCATTCTGAACATTAATGAGAGGGTTCTCCTGAATATGTTGACACAAATGCCAACAAGCCAAACTCATGTGTCAGATGCCAGAGGGTTAACAACATGCGCAGAATCCAAACCCTTATTCACCTACCACACTTATGATTTGTCAATTTGAGTAAAGAATCCACTAATGCAAAGTCATAGGCAAGGAAAAAAAATGCAAGTACATTACCACCATAGGGCAGAAATACAGGAATAAGTCCCAAAAACTTGTCTTCTCATTAATAGGCAAAATGTTGGTAGATTACAAAAGAGCAATATTCACACACCCTGTATGCATATAAAGTATGTCACTTACAAGCCAAAATATAAGAATAACTTGCACTCACACAAGTTCTCTATGTTTCCCCTCTTTTTACAAGTGTTGAAAACTCCCCTTTATATATGAGGGTTCTCTTGTTTACTCATGCACATTTTGGCCCTAGTCGGCCTAAAAATGTCTTTACATACAAGTTACAATGCAAGATTGAAGTTGGCCTCATCAAAGAATGAAAGAAAAGGAAAGATCAAAGAATAGGTGGCTATGAAGAATAAGGATATTATGCCTCTTTGCTAAAATGACCTTTGAAGTTGGTGGTGACCTCTTGGATGTCACTCATACTGGGTCCATTGTAATATTTAATTTTGATTTGCTAGGAGTATGATGACCTTTTGAGCTTATCCTGGATTCCTACCAACCCAACCAACTATTCTTGAAACTCGATGAAGAGGGCCTTCAGCCTCATCAAGTTATCAATACCCTGCTTTGTAAGTTGTTGTCGAAAGATCCCTAAGAATTCCTTTATTATTCTTGTTGCAGGCAAAATCACTAAAGAATTATCCTTGAGTTGGCAAGGGATGAAATTTAATAATGCCTCTACCGCATTGGTGCCTTGCTTGGTTGCATCAATCTTATTTTGCAGCTTATCTTTGCATTTCTGCAATAGCTTGACTTGGAGTTTCCTAGCCTTGATCCACTCCAATATTATTCCTGGATCTCCTTTATCTAATATCCCTAATTGCAAAATTGTATTTGGAGGTGCAGCCTCCATCTTTTCCAAAACTAGAAGATATTCTTCCCAAACTAGAGCCTCATCATCAATGGTGTTCATTATCCCACCAGCAGCTTCTAGTTCATGCTCTATACTATGATATATTTTCAAAGCCTCCCTAATGGTTGTCTATCCCAGGGTTTCTAGCGAGTATTTCCAAGTAGTAGCTATAGGTAAGATGCCTAAGGGATCAGGAGTTGTACTTTCTTTGTTCATTGCCTCCATCAAGGAAGGAGTAGGGGTAGAGGTATCAATTGGCCCCACTAGGTGAGTGACATAAGCTAAAAGTTGTGCAACTTGCTTCTTCAATTCTTCTTTAGTCACCTCATCCTTTCGCATTCTTTCTAGAATTGCTTGTATAACATTAGTCAGGGCATTCTTATCTCCCTCTTGGGTCCTTGAACCCAGGATGACTTGTTATATGTTGTAATATTCAAAGGTCATTGTAGCCTCTTCCTTGTCAACCAATGGATTTGCTATATGAGCAACTCTGATTCCTTGCTCATTGGTTGTTATGTGTGAGAGGGTTCTAGCCCTCTTGCTCTTAGGAGGTGCCCCTAACACTTGGGCGATAGTGACAAATATTCCTCCTCAACATATGTTCTCTTCCTCTTCTCCATAGTCTTATTTAGCCACATTGGGAGGCCTGACTCAGTGGTAGCATCTTGTGGTGGAGAAGGTGCTGGAGGTGGAGATGGTGATCTTGCTGGGGAGGGAGTCAAGACTAGTGTTTTATTTGAATCATCAGACTCTCCACCATCATCTTCATGTTTTTGGTGTTTCTAACCAACTCCTCTAGAGTGGGACCTTGGTTTCCCATAATCTCTTCAAATGCTTCTTCTATTTTGTCTTTAGGCTCTTTTGTATGTACCTCTATTTGTTGCTCCTCCTCGGCAACTAGCACTTCAGATGGTATGCCTTTTACTCCCTTTGGGATGTCTTTTACTCCCTTTGGGATGTCTTCTTGGCTTTGTTCCATAGCCAGAGGGGTTGTTTCTTCCTTCTCTTGCTCAAGAGTAGTGGTGTCTTCCTTTTATGAATGCTCCTCAGCTATTTGGCCAAGAGCCACTAGAATCTAGGTGCTAGGAGGAGTAGAGAATGTAAAGGAGATTGAGAAGAGATTGAAGACTAGAAGATGGAAAGTTGTGATGAGATGGAAGGAGGAGGTGATGTGGGAGATGGAAATGAGGTTTGGTGAGGAGGAGATGAGGGTGGTGAAGTGGAGGAAGGCTTAACTCTTACTTCAGTGGCAGCTGCAGTGGAAATGAAGACAAGAGGAGAGGTGGTTGTGATAGGAGGCTGGGGAGCTAATGTTGTGGTGTCACCCATGGATGCATGACTTGAGGCCCTTGTAGTGGCTTTCCTAGCTAAGGGCATAACATCTTCTTCTTCTTCTTCAGAATTTACATTGACTACCACTACCTTTTGTTTTCCTTGGGTTACGACAGGGTCAGTCTTTTCAATAGTTGGGGCAGCAGGTGTTTGCTTCTCTTTCTTTTTTTGTTTCTACTTAGCTCCTTTAGAGCTTTCTGCCCACTTGGTAGGCTTGGGGTTAATCATGGGATAAGGTTTCCTTATCCAAGCCTTGGTTCTCTTTAACACCTCCTTAGCCCTATTGTCCATTGACATATCTTCGATTTGATCCCACTTGATTGGGGCTAAGGGGAGGTTGTATATCTTTTGATTCTCATAGGAGGCGTCTAATACAACACCATCCTCCTTCATTCCCTTTGGAATCTTGGGCAGCCTAGGGAAATCTAGTCTTTTTAGCAGATGAAGACTGATCCTATAGTAATCCCTTTTCCTGACCTCATGGTCATCAATACAATTTTCCCAATGATCTTCTATGGCATATTCATGTGCATACCAGCTTCCTATAAAGGGGTTGACCCACCCAATGGGATCAAATATGCTCCTAATGTTATCAAATGAGCTCAAGGACATGAAGGCCAATTATGCCTCTACATGTTTTGCATTCATGATGTTTTGGCAATTGTACTCCCCTATCTTGATAGGAAACCTAAAGCTGCCCTTGTGTTTGCCAGCGATCAACTTGTAAACTTCAAAGATTTGTTTGCACATCTCTAGCAAGATAACTTTGTCACTAGGATACCTTGGCAATCTATAAGGGGCCTTGTCAAACCCCATGACCCTGATATATGTGAAGGTCTGGAACTAGATGTACTAGTTTCCCCAGTTCACCAGTTCTTCTTTGGCCTCAATGGATAGTCTTTTTGCATAATCATTTTCTAGTCCTTTAATCATTGCATAAACAAAGGCATCATTCACAACACAATAGCTCTTCAAGCTAGTCATCAATTCCAGCTGGGGAAAGTGATTGTAGATCATGACTTCTCCCTGTTGGAGAGAGCCCGCCCGCAATAATCCTAGGAAACTAGCCTGATAGGCCAATAAATAGACTAGGTAAGAGGTCATGTAGAACTCCTTGGTTTCTGATACCTCAACAAGTTGTTCATCCAGCTTGTCACTTATAAAGGATCCCTAGTCAATCCTTTTGTCATCTACTATCTTCATGCAGAAGTGTCACATCTATGGATGCCATTTGTCAGCGGTAGGCAGTCCAAATACTCTACTTAGGAGGGCAATGAATCTATTCCCATCCTATTTGAATTAACTATATGGTTGGACTGGAGCAAACTTTAGAGGATGCTTCCTTTGTGTGACCAGGAGATGCTGGTTCATGTATTCTATAGATTTAGCAGCCTTGTTGTTGTAGAAGGTAAGTGCAGAATTCTCTGTGATTTTGTCATAGTCTGCATATGTTGGCAGACCAAATACTCTATCCACCATATCTGAGGAGATATCCAGTACTGTGTTCTCTACTGGCCCAATCACTTTCTTGCTTCCAGCTTTATACCCTTGTGCACATGCTAATATCAACTTAGGTGCCTACACTGAAACTGGAAATGCAGCTACTTGAAGGAGTCCAGAATTCTCCATGCATTGTGTTTGGAAGGATTTGTCAGCTTCATTTCTCAACTGTTGCCAGTACCTCCAAGGGTATGGGTGTCCAATATCAGTGTCTCCAATCTTTGGATATGGGTTAGACAACTTGAAGGTAGGCAAGTACCCTTTAGATTCCAACTTCTTTTATGCTACCGAAGGCGGTGGTGGTGCCTCAGCCATTTTCCCTGCACTCATGTACACCACAAATCACTAGTGTTGCAGACTTATTTGATAGTTAGTCGCCACTAAATCATTATAAAAAATACTAGAAACATCATAGCATAATGAAAAATACATTATCTTGGCAAAGGTCAAAGGTCGGGGGTTAGGGCTTATTCCTTTCATTTTCTAAAAGGATGGGAAGAGCAGAGGAGGAAGGCTCGATGGTATAACTTTGACAACACAGTCTCAAAGGATTATTGTCAAATCATGAGATCAAACTCCAAACCCCGATGAAGTTTAGATAGTCGGGAGTCAAGAAGTGGGGCTTACTCCTTCTAAGGTCAATCATTGTGGAAGGGAGAAACAAGGAGGCCCGATGTCTGAACTCTGACACTTTACTAAGTTGTCAGGACATGGGGTTTAGAAGCTACTTCTAACTAGTTATAATGGGAAACTGTAATGATGAAGCTCCGGCGCCCGAAGTCCGGTGAACATAAACAAAGGTACCAATGGGATCAGGGGGAAAGGCCTTAGACTACTAAAGAGAAAAGGTGGAAGATCAGAACCCTGATCTCCACCACTTCGACCTACAACAAGAGCTAAGAGCATTTAAAATAACCAAAAGAAGGCGGAAGATTGGAAACCCGATCTCCGCCATTCCGACCCTCCAAAAGCGTAAAGCAAAAATAGCCTCAAAAAACATGCCAAGTAATAAAATGGATTTAACAGCCTCAAAACATAAAAACTAAAACCATTCTGTAAAATGCTAAGTAAAGGAAAAAAACAACTCAAAATGACCAAATTTAAGCACAAATCAACAAGTAACAATACGGCCATAACCCCAAATGTAAAATTAAAGAATGCAAAGCAAATGGGGAAGGAAAAATGCAACACCAACCTAGAATACACATAGAAACTCACCAAACAAAGTAAAAAAATGCATAGTCCATGCTCCCACAATGAAAAACTTCAAACCAAGCCTGAAATCACAGTAGGGTATTACAAAGATCACAAAGTATATGCTGAAATCGCAGAGCTCAGAGAGAAAACCGGTTGCACAAAGCTCAAATGAAATCCAATGAGTCCAAAATAGCAATAAAAAGGGTCATTGCGTGCGCAGGAGGCTGCCATTAATGCACTACCAAAGGGTAGGTGGAGAGAAATCAATTCCCGCGACGTGAAACCAGCTAACAGGTGAGCTGAAGGTCGGTCTCCAATGTCGCGTGCGTGATCTACCAACTCCGCACTATTGTCCTCTAGATCGGGCCGTCGAGGAGTGTTTCATGACCATTCTAAGATGACCAACCCTAACATAATGGTATCTGTTGGGAATTAAGGTGTCTCAACCTTTGCAATTTCCTAGCATTAATAATTTAATTGTATATTTAATTTTTGCCTAATGTTGTATTTGATTACACATTCAGTTTGGTCACATAGTTGAGATGGCATGGTGACATGTCAGCTTACTTAGAATGTGACTTGGATGGTCAAGTCAATCCTACATGGATTTGGGTGTCCCATATTGATGTGGCATTAATTTTCTATGTGTCAGCATCTTTGGTATGTGGAAGGTAATATTCCATATGACAGAATCTATGACGCGTAAGGGCCAAGTTTGGAGATTCCTATGACGAGTAATGACAAGTGTCGGTTGGCATCTTTGCATGAGGGAAAGGCATCTTTGGGTGCCCAAGTTGGGCTATGACATATTGTAGGTAGAATATGCTATATTTAGAATTGTATGACTGATTCTCTTACAACTTTCAAGATTGCTATTGTGGGCAGATTTTATGATAGTTGTAAGTTGTGTAAGAGAATATGTCATAGTCTATTTTTAGCCTGGAACGCTCTACATTGGGAAAGTCAAATCTGCCATGTATGATAGATGTAAGGGATGTAAGGATAGCAAGGACAAGTGTCCTTTGATGCTAAAAATGGCCATGAGGCCAAGGTGGACTCCTATCCCAAGATGCTCTCAAGATATGCCTTGTAATCTCTATAAAATGCATAGTTTGGAGTTGTAGTTGCATAGTGTTTTTACAGGTACTGTTATGCTGCCGGAATAACTCCAGAATTGACATTTGTTAACTCTTGGAAGACTTGCATTGCAAGTGTAGTGTAAATTGTTGTTGTTTTGATAATACATTGTGTAGGTTTTAAAGTGTGGGGTTTTTTACCTGAAAAGGTTTTCCCCACAGTATATCTTGTGTCACCTTCTTTCTGTGTTGTGTTGCTACTGTAATCTTTATGTTATTAGTTTAATGTTGCTGCAATTGTAAGGATTAAAATGAATTTGCACTCCATTCCCCTTATTAGATTGATGTAGGAAGTGTGTTCAGCTTACCTTGCTTCCTTTCAGTCGGTATCAGAGCTTGATCACCTGTGATCCTAATTGTTGGGTAGGGGTTTTTTGAGTTAATCTTCAATTGAGTGGGAGTCTGTGCAGAGTATTATGTGATCTTGTTGTAGTGAGAAGATGGCAAGCACATCCAGAAGAATAGAGGTGGAGAAATTTAATGGCACTAATTTTGAGCTGTGGAAGCTCAAGATGGAAGACATGCTTGTTGACAGAGATTTGTGGGAAACCATTTCTAGCACAAAACCAACTGCAATGGCACAAGTTGATTAGGATCTCAAAGATCAGAAGGCTAAGGGTCTCATAAGACTTAGTCTTCCTGATTATGTCCTATTAAATGTCCATGAGGAGAAAACTGCAAACTTGCTTTAAAAGAAGTTGGGAGATGTGTATCAAGCCAAATCCCTGGTTAACAAACTTTTTCTGAGAAAGAAGTTGTATTCTCTTTGAATGGAGGACGGAGGATCTGTTGCAGATCACCTGAATGCTTTCAACATGTTGGTTACACAATTAACATCCGTTGGTGTGAAGATGGAGAAAGAGGATTGGTGTATGACCTTGCTTTGTTCTCTGCGAGATTCGTGGGATCATCTTGTCATGGCTGTTGGGAGCACCACATCCACTTTTAAAATGGATGAAGTGGTATATTCACTATTATCCAAAGAGATGCAAAGAAAGTCTTCTGAGGTAGCCAAAGAGGCTCTTGCGGTTCGTGGAAGACCTAAGGAGAAAGGGAACAAGAAGGACAAGAAAGCTGAGAAGGGTAAATCCAAATCCCTTGGGAGATCCAAATCTCGTGGAAAGTCTAAGGCTCTATGTTGGAACTGTGGTAAATCTAGGCATTTCTGAAAGGAATACAAAGAGAAAAAGAAGAAGAAGAAGAAGAACCCAGATTCAGATTTCAACAAGTCACAAGATGATGGTGATGCTTTCATCACAGCCCTGGCAACCCATGCATCTGATGATGTCTGGCTAATTGATTCTGGTGCATCATTCCACATGACCTCTCATCGAGACTGGTTTACTAAGTATGAGGAGTTCAATGGTGGAAAGATGTACCTGGGTGACGACTCTCATCTGAAGATTGTTGGTCGTGGAAGAGTCTCTATCCAATTCCCTAATGGACGAGTGAAGGAGATCTATGGGGTTATGCATATCCCAGGCTTAGTACAAAACTTGCTTTTTGTAAGTATGTTGAATGATGTAGGTGTGCAGGTTGTCTTTTCGAAAGAAGGATGCAAGATGACTAGAGGAGCTATGGTGCTTGCTAAGGGTACTAGGAGAGGTACTATGTTTCAGCTAGAGGCATGCATTTCATAATGCAATAGTTCTTCTGACTCAAGGAAGAGGGCAGCAATCACTTCATCCCCACCATCTGAACCAACAGTGAAGAAATTTGTTGTATCTAGTCCTGATGGTTGTATTCATGCCTTGGAAGTTAAGCTTCCTGTTGAAAAGACAATGTTATGGCGTAAGAGATTTGGCCACATTGGTGAGAAGGGTCTGCGTACCTTGAAAAATAAAAACCTCGTTGAGGGGTTAGATGATTGTAATCTTGAGTTCAACTTTTGCGAACATTGCATATATGGAAAACAAAATCATGGTGTTGGACCTTGTTCATTCTGATGTATTTGGTCTTGTTAATGTTCCTTCATTATCAAAATCTATATACTTTGTATCTTTCATAGATGACTACAGTAGAAGGACATGAATTTATTTTCTCATAAGCAAATCTAAAGTCTATAGTAAGTTTAAGGAGTTTATAGCCTTTGTTGAAAATCAGACTGGTAAAAAGATTAAATGTTTGAGAACTGACAATGGTGGTGAGTTTTGTTCTATAGAATCCGATTAATATTGCAAGGAACTTGGGATTGAAAGACACAAGACAACTCCATATACCCCGTAGCAAAATGGAGTTGCAGAGAGGATGAACAGGACACTGATGGAGAAGGCTAGGAGTATGCTTAGTGGAGCTAGCCTAGAACAAAAGTTTTGGGTTGAAGCTATTGCCATTGCTTGCTATCTGGTAAACAGATCTCCTACATCAGCTACTGTTGGAAAGACACCTATGGAGGTGTGGTCTGGTAGAAAGCCTTCAATAAGGCATCTTCGTGTTTTTGGTTGTGAGGCATATGCACATGTGCCTAGGGAGAAGCGGTCAAAATTGGAGAACAAGGCTGTTAAGTGTATCTTCATTGGCTATGGTGTCGGTGTGAAAGGATACAAGCTTTGGGAACCCTGTGGCTAAAAAGTGTTGTATAGAAGAAGTGTCATCTTCAGAGAGCTAACATCTTCTTCCATTGTTTTACAGCCAAAAGAAAAAGAAAAGAAAGAGGATGTTGTTTAGTTTCCTTCTACCCCTAAGAAGACTGAATAGAAAGACAATGTTGGACTTGAAAATGAGGAGAGCTCTAGCAGCTCTAAAAGTTTAGAAGATGAAGTAGAACCTCCACCTCATCCTTTGAGGAGGTCTACATGAATCAAGAAGCAACCTGAGAGGTTTGGTTATACATTGCTTGATTCTAGTTGTGCTTTTGCTTTGCTTACTAACACTAATGAACCTAGAATTGTGTCAAAGGCTTTGGATATGAAAGATGCAGGTTCTTGGAAGGAGGCCATGGAGGATGAGATGGCTTCTTTAGAAAAGAATCAAACTTGGGACTTGGTGCCTTTGCCTCCTAGACAAAAACCCATTGGATGCAAATGGGTGTTCAAGAAGAAATTTGGTGCAGATGGCAGTGTTAAGAAGTATAAAGCTAGATTGGTTGCGAAGGGGTATTCACAAGTGGAGGGTATAGATTATGGTGAGATCTTCTCTCCCGTTGAAAAGCTGACATCCATTCGATTCCTGTTATCTCTTACAACTACTTATGATTTAGAGGTAGAACAGATGGATGTGAAGACAACTTTCCTTCATGGTGATTTGGAGGAAGAGATTTACATGTCACAGCTAGAGCATTACATGGTGAAAGGTAAAGAAAATTTGGTTTGCAAGTTAAAGAAGTCTTTGTATGGATTGAAACAGTCTCCTAGGATGTGATACTTAAAGTTTGATGCCTTTGTGTTGTCAATTGGATATCTGAGATCGAAATCAGATCATTGTGTGTATTACAAGTTTGATAATGATCATATTCTCATAATTGCATTGTATGTTGATGATATGTTGTTGATTGGGAATGATAAGAATATGATTTCTGATTTGAAGTCTCAGTTGTCAGCATAGTTTGAGATGAAAAACTTAGGGGCAGCTAGATACATTCTTGGGATTGAGATCCAAAGAGACAGAGCTAACAGAAAACTTTGGTTAAGCTAGAGTAAGTATGTGAAGACCATGTTGGATAGGTTCAGCATGGCAGATTGTAGACCATTGTGTGTTCCTATTTCTTTGGGGACAAAGTTATCTGTTGAGGATTGTCCAAAATCTCCAAGTGAGGTGGAGGACATGAGCAGAGTACCTTATGCTAGTGTTGTTGGCAGTTTGATGTATGCCATGGTCTGCACAAGACTAGACATTGCCCAAGCAGTGGGAGTCTTTAGTCGATTTATGGCTAATCCTGGACGGGTACATTGGGATGCAATTAAGCGAGTGTTCAGATATTTGAGGGGTACTTCTAAGTATTCCATATGCTATCATGGTAATGTTACAGGACCTCCACATTCTGTTGATATTCATGGATTTGTGGATTCATATTGGGCAGGTGAAATTAGCAGCAAGAGATCCACCAATGCTTATGTGTTTACATTGTTTGGTGGTGCTATTAGTTGGATGAGTAAGTGACAACCTGTGGTTGCTTTGTCCATGACAGAAGCTGAGTACATGGCAGCAACTCATGCTTGTAAGGAAGCCATTTGGCTTAAGAGATTGTGTTCAGATATTGGTGTTGATGCAGGTTAGATTATGATCAGTTGTGACAGTTAGAGTGTAATTTGCCTTGCAAAGAATCCAACTTTCCATGCCAGAACAAAGCATATTGATGTACATTTTCACTTCGTGCGAGACATGGTAGAGGATGGGAAGGTAAATTTGGAGAAGGTAGATACTTTGAAGAATGTTGCAGATGCATTGACGAAGCCAATGGGCACAGAGAAGTTCATATGGTGTTCAGAGTCTATCGGCCTCTCAGCCTATAGCAGTTAAATCTTGTTAGTTCTTTTGGCTCTTGTAAGGTGTTCGACAAGTGGGAGAATGTTGGGAATTAAGGTGTCTCAACCTTTGTAATTTACTAGCATTAATAATTTAATTGTATATTTAATTATTTCCTAATGTTGTATTTGATTGCACATTCAGTTTGGTCACATAGTTGAGATGGCATGGTGACATGTCAGCTTACTTGGAATGTGACTTGGATGGTCAAGTCAATCCTACATGGATTTGGGCGTCCCATATTGAGGTGGCATTAATTTTTCATGCGTCAGCATCTTTGGTATGTGGAAGGCAATATTCCATATGACAGAATCTATGACGCGTAAGGGCCAAGTTTGGAGATTCCTGTGATGAGTAATGACAAGTGTCGGTTGGCATCTTTGCATGAGGGAAAGGCATCTTTGGGTACCCAAGTTGGGCTATGACATGTTGTAAGTAGAATATGCTATATTTAGCATTGTATGGTGGATTCTCTTACAAATTTCAAGATTGCTATTGTGGGTAGATTTTATGACAGTTGTAAGTTGTGTAAGAGAATCTGTCATAGTCTATTTTTAGCCTGGAGCGCTCTACATTGGGAAAGTCAAATCTGCCATGTATGACATGTTAGGGTTAGGTCAGATCAAAGCAATAAACACTAACAATTATATGCAGATTAAATAACCCAAATATAACAATGAGGAATAACACAAAAGAGATCAACACCGAAATTTAACGTGGTTCACCCAATATGGGCTACATCCACAAAAACTCAGCCATCCAATAATTTTATTATCCAATGCAAAACATATTAGAATCTCACGAATACATGGTTGTACCATACATCCCAGCCGCTTATAACAAGCTTTTCAAAAGCTTCTAGAATTAGGGTTTTGCAATGTCATTTTTCTTTTGTCGGTTAACAAAAATTAACAACCGTTTCCGATCGTGCAAAAGGAGGGAAAAAAAATTTCTCGGGGCCTGTCGGCCCGGCCCCGAACCCCAGCGAGGATACATAACTTGTGTACAATACTTGCATGATTAGTCACCACATACCAACATGACAGATGTAAGGGATGTAAGGACAGCAAGGTCAAGTGTCCTTTGATGTTGAAAATGGCCATGAGGCCAAGGTGGATGCCTATCCCAAGATGCTCTCAAGATTTGCCTTGTAATCTCTATAAAATGCATAGTTTGGAGTTGTAGTTGCATAGTGTTTTTACAGGTACTGTTATGCTGTTAGAATAACTCCAGAATCGACATTCGTGAACTCTTGGAAGACTTGCATTGCAAGTGTATTGTTAACTCTTGGACCTCCACCTCCGAGAACATAGGAAGGCCAAATTTTGAAAGTCTGATAGCAAAAAACTATAAAAAGGCCAAGTATAAATCATCGAAAGCCAAAACTAGAAATTCCAACCTCTCATCCTAGGTTATGATAAAGCACGACACCCCACTTAGTAAGACAAGAAGTAGAAAAGTAGAAAGGGGGTCCCTATTTTGGTCACAAAATGGGGTACGTTGTGAGCACCACAACATCTCCCTCTATATCTCTCTCTTCCTCTCTCATTGAGTCTCTCTCTTTCCCTAAGTCTCTCTCTCTAAGGATATGCTAGACCCATAGAAGGTGAAATGAGGATAAACAAATCATGTCAAACATGTAGAAGGTGAAATAAGGATATGCAAAGCATGGAAACCATATTGTAGGTGAAATGAGGATAAGAAAATCATGCCAAACATCTCTCTCTATCTCTCTCTCCAACTAAACACATTATAATGTCAAACATATAGAAGGTGAAATGAAGGTAAGAAAAAATATCAAACATATAGAAGGTGAAATGAAGGTAAGCAAAACTATCAAACAAATAGAAGGTGAAATGAGGATATGCTAGTTTTTAAAGCTTCTCTTCACTTGAAGAATATAAAATTCTCTACTAATAGTACCAACCACGAGAAGGTGGAAGTTTGTTTGGCACCACTAATCTACATTAATAACACGCCATAAATAAATAAATCAAATAAAAGTAAAATGTTATCAAATCACAAAACTTAAGAAGTGTACTCATAACATACTTTTGTGTCATTCCACCAATTCAATCTAGTGAACCATGTGGATTTGCTCTACTCTTTATGGTGTCAAGTATTGCTTCATAGTCAGACTCACAAATTTTCCACAAGTTCTTATTCAATAGTCTACCCCCATATTTGATCAATTAAACATTTGATGCCACAACAAGGTTAGCATATTTTGTTTCTATATGTGTTAAAGTCCTTGAACAACCACATATTAGACTTCTTCATTGGATACCTTCTAAGCCATGTTCTAATAACAACCACCGATGCTATAGGATATTTAATGTTCTCTCCATCTATGACAGAGGCTATCAATTTTTTTGCCTCAACATAATGGCATAAATAATAATATGTCCCTTCATCATTATCTTCATTTGCAATAATTGCATAAACACGCCTTGCATTAAATTGCACAAAAAAGATTAATTCAATAAATGATACAAAAATACTACATCATAATCTAAAATATATTAGTTTTCATTAAGTAATGCATCTATAATACCTAGTTCAACTAGATCTGAAATATGGTCAAAGTCAATTGATGATTCCATCTACATAAGTTGTAGTTCTCCTAGAAGTTATGTCTCAAGTGAGCTTAAAGTTCTAGCTTACCATTCATCAACCAACTCTTTTGAATCACACTCATTCCAAGCAAAATCTGTACATGAGGAACAAAAGCATTTCATGTACCTCATATGAATAGTCCATGAAGCCACATTTGAGCTTCTAAAAAGTAGAACTCACTCGATACTATCATTGTATAACAATCTTCATATTTTACAATGTTAGCTTCTTCTATCAACCAAAAAATTCTACAAATTGTAGACTTACCTTCATTACCTAGACCCATTGTAGAGCTACACCATTCAACAATGAATGTTGCGTATGTCAACTTTGCACTGTCTTTGTAATTCAACTCTTCTCATGCTAAGGCTCTTTTAATACATGCTCTCACACCATCATGATCCCCTTTTCCATGCCCAGCCTCAAAGAAGTTCCATAAATGCTAAACAACACTCATCATATGCATCCTATCAATCAATAGAACATCCATGAATTCTTAAATTGTGATGAACAATTATCTAACCCTATAATATGTTGACTAAACATGATGTTCCTGGTACTCAAATTACAATAGACTATCTTAAAGTAATCTTACACAAACTCTGTAGAATGTGTGAGATCACTAATATAAAAATGATACTTCCTCAAGATTTTTATATCTTCCTTTGTACTATTGGGTGTATGAATGAATTTTATATGTACAAATATAGCAACCTAAGTGGAGTTGTAGTACTGTGATTAAACTTCATTCTATGGTTGTAGTGTATAATTCTCTACAAAGTCTATAATTGACGCAATCGTATGAAGAGGAAAAGTGTCCTTGCATAACTTAAATTGCAAGTACAACCATTGAGCTCTATGTGTATGCCTTGCATACTCATACACTGTATTTTTCTCAAAAAATAGGCATAAATGTAGATACTAATATTTTTTCACTCACCAATTCACATTTTTTGCCTCTTTACCATCTTTTACAATGTATTCCACTGACTTATATTTCTCAAAAGGTACTAGTTTATTTTCAATTGCATGTGTATTCTCCATGTGTACAGAAGTTCTCAAACATTGTAAATGACTACAACTATCACATGTTCCATCCAAACATGATTTCTTATGAAACAATTGTCCATCTACTCTTTCACAAAAAATGCTTAAAATAAAATCTCTTGCCAATTTAGGTGGAACTTCTAGCATACACTCCTACAAAATATCATTAGTATGCAAAGCTACACATATATATGTCAAAAAACATTACAATGCATAGAAAATTCCATGTGAACTCTACAACAAGAAGTTGTGCATGTATGATTTATTTTGACATAAAAATGTTTTTCTATTTCAAAATACCTTTGAATAATCTTTATTTGAGAATAACTCTCTATAAATTTAAAGAAAAAATATGTCTGAGTCATATCCAAAAAATATATTGGATGTGGCTCATAGTTTTGACAACCAATTCTCTTTTTTAAAGCATCCCTTTGATTAGGATACTAGAGATTTTAAGACTTCAAAGTTATAACTTTATCTTTCCATGGGAGTCTACCAAAAAATACCATAGCTCATTGCTATTTAGGGTCTCAACTCTTTCATGGTCCTCCCAACGACTTTCATTAATAATTTTCTACTTATTTTTAGTGCTTGACTTTTTTTTCTTATCGAGTAAGATTTCTTTGTTTGATTGCTCACTATAGTTGATGTAATGACATGTCATGTAGCATTACTATATTTGGTGTGTGAGGTAGAACCAACACTTTGATATGCATTGATTAGATTTTTTACAATAGATTTTTGATATTGATATTTAATGTTCTTAGACAAAGAATCTTCATGATTGGTCTAAACTTAAGTTTTTTCATCATTTCAACAAACAATTGGCATCTTCTAGTTTCACTTAAGTTTTCAAAAAATATTTTCAATATTTTATTAAAATTTGTTCTACAAGTACATTTGGGAATCTTATTGGGCATTGGTTTTATAATATTCTCATTAATTTCAATAAAAAACATAGACTTTTTACGTAAAATTCTAGGTGTTCTCAATGACAAACTTAAATCAAAGATAAATTTCATTCATTCAACACTTGATCAATTGGTGTAACATCTATATTCACATTTGAAATTGCATCATCATTTTCAATCAGTGATTGAACATTTTCTACAATATCAAATTGAGATGGCAAAAATGACGTACCTTCAACTTCCGCGTTCAATTTCTTACTTGCATGAAGTTTTTGCATCCATTCCCTTTGTTTCTCCAAATCCTTCTCTCTCTTGAATGCTTCATGATCTAATTCAATTGGAAAATATACTTGATCTTCATTTATGGAGTTCAATTTCTTATTTTTCATGAAGTTGTCTCATTCGTTCTTATTTCTTTGCATTCTCAGTTTCATGCTCCTTCGGTGTTTGAATTTTTGGTTGTTTCCTTGGCATGATGTTGAATATCAATTTAACACAAATGCTCAAAAAAACATAAAATTGACAATTTATCAAATTCAAATACAAAACATGCAATTAGGATGTTTTTTGTCAATGTAAGACAAAAAATTAGTTAGTTTTATCAATCAAATATTCCAATTCTTTAAAACATGAAAACAATGATTTATAATATCAAATTTGATTTAAAAACACGTAATTGGAATCTTCTACATCAATACAAGAATAAAAAGTGAGATAATTTTGTCAACTAATGATTTTAGATCCTCAAAAGCATCAAAAATGTGTTTGTATGTTAGAAAAAACACAAAGCAGGAGAATAAATAGAGAATGTGAATCCAAAATCATGTGATAAGCATTTTTGTACGACGTAGCTCACCTTTTTAGGTGCTCTAAAATGCGAGTGTATTTTTTACTTCTTTGGAAAATTCCAACCCTAAGGGTTGGATTTGCCTTGGACATCCAACCGAAAGGGCTGGACCTACCTTTTGGATGCCATTTAGACGTGTTTTCAACAAAACATAGAAAATCAACTAAATCTTGAGCATGCTTTCCATTAGGTTTACATGTTTTTCAATGTTAATCTAAAAAAATACCAAGATGAGTGCAAGTTTTTATTAGATTTCTTACTGTGCAATTTTTTCTAAAATTTGAAAACATTAAGGGTTCCATCTTCAATTTTCTTAGCTAATGTCTTCTTTTTTTATAGAAAACTTATGTATAGTATTTTTGGTGTCATTTTTACCTGTTCATTGAAATTTGAAACAAATTACATTTTTAGATTGTAGACTCTATTATATACACACTGAAAAAAATAATTTGATTTTTGATTAGTTTTTAAAAAAATTAAGTGGGAGCATGCTCAAAATTTTATTTTTTAAGATGAGTCCACTTTAAAAATTCATAAAAAAATCATATATTCATTTAAAAAATTAGCAAAAAAATAAGCATAAACTACATGATGTTAGCTAATTTTCCACCAAAGCGATTTGTGGAATACTTTTAAAAAGAACATTTTAGGGGGAGCACACCAAACATTATGTTATATTTTTTTGACAAAAACAAGAGCACTTTGTGTGCTCCCCCTATTTGAACATTTTAATCTCCACAATTTTTAGAAAAAAAATAGTAGTTTAGAAACTAGATTCTAAGCACTATGAATCTTGTTTTTATCACATCTTCTAATTTTGAGTGTGATTATCTTCAATTTCTCATCCAAGATCATTTTTTACTGATTTTAGAAAAGAAAAGAAAAAAGTGGCCACTTTTGACCCCCTTTTGGTCCCTCATTTCCATGCACATACCCACTACTATTATTTCTTCTTCATTTGAGTAGTCTACAAGCTCCAATGGACAAGCTACAAAGAATATTATAGTTGGCTTAAAAGGAGAATTTATGGTGGAAGGACTAGAAATTTTGTGGGGTAGTGAAAATGATCAAAGTAGAAGCCAAGCTTGCAAAAAGAAATGTTATCGAGAATTTTTAGAGTTTGAATCCAAAGGGTATACCACAATATTAGTAATTCAACACACTCACTAACACCTATTTTATTTCTCTTAACAATTTATAAATATTATCATTCAAATTAGTATTGAAATGACTATTGTGTGTGTTATCATTTTAATTTTTTAATGCAATCTTTAATGAATCGTAAATTGTTATAGATCTATCAAAAATTAAAATGATTGAAGCTCATGGCTTCTTTCTTATAGATCTATCTACATTGTTAAGATTTAAATAGAGGATCATTTCAACATTATGGATGAAAGTATAGGCAAATAAGTAAATACTGGTTTACAGTTCCAAGAAATAACACAAAGAAAAATTGTATGCACCTTTGCAAACAAGTGATTTCGCACTACTCCCGTACTACAACTTAGACTACTTTGAGCATAAATGGTACTTCTATTCTCTTCTACAAGAAATTGTGTTCACAAGAGAACTAGAAAGTGAAAACCAATAAATATGGGAAACTAGCAAAAAACATTTTGTATACACCACACAAGTTTACTCTTTCTCCACTAATACAGTGCTCTTGATGGTTGCTTTTACAAATCAACTAGCTTTTCGCCAAGTGCTTTACCTGCTAAAGTTATTTGGATAAGATGCAATCTTCTACCATCCAGTTGTAAAAAAAATGTATTTACAACTCTGGTTAATAAAATTGTACACACTTGGATTTGCTCCTATCTAATTCATGTTTATAATGATCAAAGATTGATGACTATTCCTGATGCAAAACTAGGGAATACATGAATGCCAATGAAAATCTTTGCTCTTTAAGTGAGTATTTTTTTAGAATCCAAAACTAACATACAAGAATTTAAGTGTGTAAGGAAAAATAAGATTCTCACAATCTGTTTCGTTATACACAAACAAGAAATAACATTCTTATTGCTAACCATTCAACTAGGTATCAACTAGTATCTACCCCTAGATGGTTAGGAGTGTCACATCCCGTTTGTTTACCTAGTTAAATATTGATAAAATTAAATGATTAGGGAAGATAATAATGGTTAATTATTTATGAAATGAATTTATGATTTAGTAAATGATAGATCAAATTGTGGTTTTGACTATGACTAATTATTGTTCTGTAAGTGCGACAGGAAACAACTAACACTCTCTCGGGTGGAGAGAGAGTGTCATTGAGGATAAGAATTTAGCCATTAAAGGCAACATAATATGAAGGAATCTGTCACACACTCACCTAGGTGCACTAGGTAGGTTGCATTGCGAATGTGTATGCATCTCCATGTCTATGTTACCTATACTTGTGTGCGTGTGATAAATGATGTATCAAATTTTTATTGGCCTTATTTAATAAATTAGAGATTTGAAATTCTAACCTTTACAAAGGACTAAGTAGAAAAGTTGAGGGGTGTGGGTTACTAGCATGGTCAATATCTCATCTTTTCATACAATGTTGGCATGCGACGAACCCTATTAAAACAAGAGACGCAATGCGTCATGTTCCTGCCTTTATGCATTTAATGTTGGTGTAGTATATTGTGAGAAACGGAAACTTGATGGGATGAGAGTAGGTCATGTGAGTAATGATTTTATATGTCAAATTTAGTCTTGAGACCATCAAATAGAAGATTGAGAACAGAGGAAAAAGCATTAGATGAAAAGTGTGCAATGAAATCTTGGATACAAGATAGTCTGAACAGATTATTTCATTATGTATTATGGACCATAGTTCTTTTTTCTAAATACTTTGTGTGTACAGTCTGTCTTGATAATTAAAGCAATAGAAATTGTTTAGGATTGCTATAGCAGTACTGATGATTATTGTAAAATAAATGTATATATTGCGCCTTTAATTCCAATTTTTTAAAATCAATTTTTGCTGAAAGTACACATATATTGGTCAAGTATATGTTAAGAAGCTGTTGTGATGTTCACAAGACGCCCCGTTATGCTCCTTAGCAGAATGGGGACCCCTGTTGGTGTTTGGTTTTTGCTTTTGCTTGTGTTTTTTTGTTTTCTGGCGGTTTGGTAAAAATGAAGGCTAGGTGCATCATCATCATGATATTGGATAAGGTAGGTCATTATCATGAGGTCAGTTTGTCAAAGTTCATATTTTGTTTCTATGACGTCATATTTAGAAAGAGCTTGAAATTCCATGTAGGTTTGCCTTTTACTTTACTTGAAAATTCTTCCATATGTGAAAGTTATGCATGGTCAAAGTTTTTGTCTAATCTGATATTCGTAGGAGTATCATTATGTTTTTATATGCTAAGTCATGTTGTCAAGATCATTATGATCTTGGTCTATCACTCGATAAAAATCATGTAGTCGCAATATTTGGACGTCAATCTTAGGTTGTAGTGCGCTTTACCCGTTAAATGGCCTTAGGTGCATTGTCAACATTATGATTTCTTCTAGGAGGGTCATATGTTATACACTTGGTTTTGGTTAGATGTAGATGATCATTATCATCATATTTGAACCCCCCCCCCGATAATATCCTGAGGTTCAAATATCATGATGATATCAACTTTAGGTCAGGGTAAGTTTCCCTGTCGAGTGGTCTTTGTATAGGGAGCATCATCATGATATTTCAACATCAGCTAATCTTATCATATCATGCTGATTGCCCTTAGAAAGTCCACCGTCGGCATATTTGCATGCGCATGTTATAATCCTATCGCAAGGTCATTGTCATGATATTTGCTGAAGTTCGAAATATGATGATGACAACTTCATATCCTCCTGATCTCCTTTTGCATAATTATGATCATCATCCTGATCTTTGACAAGGGTCATTGGCTGAAATTCGCTGAGTGATGGAGACATCATCATTATAAATCGATAAAGGGGATCATTATCTTCATATCCTCCTGATCGCCTTTTTTGCAATATCATGATGATAGGTCATCATCATGATATTTGCTGAAGTTCGAAATATGATGATGACAACTTCATATCCTCGTGATCTCCTTTTGCATAATTATGATCATCATCCTGATCTTTCACGAGGGTCATTGGCTGAAATTCGCTGAGTGATGGAGACATCATAATTATAAATCGATAAAGGGGATCATCATCTTCATATCCTCCTGATCGCCTTTTTTGCAATATCATGATGATAGGTCATTATCATGATATTTGCTGAAGTTTGAAATATGATGATGACAAGTTCATATGCTCCTGATCTCCTTTTGCATAATTATTATCATCATCCTGATCTTTCACGATGGTCATTCGCTGAAATTCGCTAAGTGATGGAGATATTATCATCATAAATCGATAAAGGGGTTTATCATGTTCATATCCTGCTGATCGCCTTTTTTGCAATATCATGATGATCAGCTTATCTATTCAGAAGAAGGCGATATTTGATTTCTTAAACAGCATGATCATTTTTTTACAATATCACCCTAGCGCAATATCATGATGACCTCAACTCATCGCTGTGCTTCGAAGACAAAATATCATGACGACGCCATCATGATAATTCGATGAGGAGGGTCATCATCATATTGTTTTATCCTGTCATGTTGTCAAGATCATCATGATCTTGTTTGTTCAGCCGATATTTCGTAAAGTCCTCCTGCCGATGAAATACAACCTTTTGAAAATATCCCGATGTTCATCATCGTCACATTTTCCCTTCGGAAGGATATTTCCCAAACATGATCCGGCTGGCGAAATATCATGATGGCGTCATGTTCTAAGTTTAACAAAGGCTGCGAATATCATGATGACGTCATCGCGATCTAGTAAACGAAGAAGCAAATATCCTGATCATCATCATCATCACATTTTTGCTTCAACAGGATATTTTTCAAGCATGATCTGGTTCGCGAAATATGATGATGACGTTTTATTCTAAGTTCGATGAAGAAGCAAATATCCCGATGCTCATTATCATTGTGATCTTTCGAGAGCGTTGCCTTGGCTGGAGAGGGGTCATATTACATTCACCATCCTGATCATGTTCCTTAGGTGACCCGATATTACATTTATCTGCTGATCTTAATGAAGATGATGATGATGTCATCCTTAGCATTTCAATGAAGCCCGAATATCATGATGACGTTACCGTCATTTTGCTTTCCTCGACAACATGATCATGTTGCATATCATCGTTTTCTTGTTCAACAATATGGTGATGATGATGTTGTTCTTTTGTGCAATATGCAGAAGCGAAATATCATGATGATGAAGTAAATATTGACGAACACGTTTTTTTTTTATAATATCGTGAGGTTCAAATATCATGATGATATCAACTTTAGGTCAGGGTAAGTTTCCCTGTGGAGATGTCTTTGTATAGCGAGCATCATCATGATATTTCAACATCACCTAATCTTATTATATCATGCGGATCACCCTTAGAAAATCCACCTTTGGCACATTTGCATGCGCATGTTATAATCTTATCGCAAGGTCATCATCATGATATTTGCTGAAGTTTGAAATATGATGATGACAACTTCATATCCTCCTGATCTCCTTTTGCATAATCATGATCATCATCCTGATCTTTCACGAGGGTCATTCGCTGAAATTCGCTGAGTGATGGAGTCATCATTATCATAAATCGATAAAGGGGATCATCATCTGCATATCGTCGTGATCAGCTTTTTTGCAATGCCATGATGATCACCGTTTGTATTCAGAAGAAGGCGATATTTCATTCCTTAAACAGTATGATCATTTTTTTACAGTATCACCCTAGCGCAATATCATGATGACCTCAACTCATCGTTGTGCTTCGAAGACAAAATATCATGATGACGCCATCATGATAATTCGATGAGGAGGGTCATCATCATATTGTTTTATCTTGTTATGTTGTGAAGATCATCATGATCTTGTTTGTTCACTTGATATTTCGTAAAGTCCTCCTGCGGATGAGATACAACCTTTTGAAAATATCCTGATGATCATTATCGTCACATTTTCGCTTCGGCAGGATATTTGCCAAACATGATCCGGTTGGCGAAATATCATGATGGCGTCATGTTCTAAGTTTAACAAAGGCTCGGAATATCATGATGACATCATCCCGATCTAATAAACGAAGAAGCAAATATCCTGATCATCATCATCATCACATTTTTGGCTCAACAGGATATTTTTCAAGCACGATCTGGTTCGCGAAATATGATGATGACGTCCTATTCTAAGTTCGATGAAGAAGCAAATATGTCGATGTTCATCATCATCCTGATCTTTCGAGAGGGTTGCCTTGGCTGCAAAGGGGTCATGTTACATTCATCATCCTGATCATCCTCCCTAGGTGACCCGATATTACATTTATCCGCTTATGTTAACGAAAATGACGATGACGCCATGCTTAGCATTTCAATGAAGCCCGAATATCATGGTGACGTCACCATCATTTTCCTTTCCCTGGCAACATGATCATATTCCATATCCTGCTTTTCTTCTTCAACAATATGATGATGATGATGTTGTTCTTTTCGCTAATATGTAGAAGTGAGATATCATTATGATGAAGTAAGTATTTACCAACAGGTTTTTTTTGACACGCTGATGCCAATGATCATGCCATCTATAATATACAGTCAAAATGTGCATGCACAGTCATAGTGCTTTTCTATATACATATTGGATCAAAGCTACAGGTTACATATTCACAGCCAAAATGTGCATGGACAGTCACAGTCTATCAAATTACTTAAAAAACAGTTAATAACATAGTGTGACTACTAAACAGTATTGGTAGTAGAGTATTTACTAAATCAAGGTATAATAAAGTGCATAACTAAAAGATGTTGATTGTTTAACAATTTTGACAACTGGGAGAAAAATATGGCTTTTAACACTCCAGCAACTGAAACAGATTGGACTTATGACTATTTTTCAGTTCTTAATATATCTAAGAGACTTTTTACAACACTATGAAGTGTTTGACTGGCCCTCAGTTGCACTTAATTAGTTTTCTATTGAATTTACTGTAGTGCACTTCTTCAGACCCAAAATTATACCGCACGATGGCCATTTTGTCATAAACAGTTCAATTGGGATTTTTGTGAAGCTACGGCCCATTGGAGGTCTGAGAAGAACTCTTTTATTTTGAGAAGAAAATGAAAGATACACTGGTTGTAATCATGTCTAGCATTGTGTCATGTATAGGTCCAGTCACTGAAAGGTATAGAGAATATGATACATCAAAATGCTAAGGTCCTGAAAGAGGTAAGGTAAGGAAAAGACTTCAGTTAGGTAGGGTAAAATTCTATGTGCAACATTTACATTCATGTGCAAGATATCTTGAGTGGATGTGTTGATTTGTTCATTAGGTTTGCAACATTAATACCTAGTCAATTGACAACAATGCTATGTCGCAAGAAATGCAATGAACTCCCTACTTTTTGAAGTTAATTTGATAGAGTGCGACTGTGACTTAAAAAACAGTTAATAACATAGCGTGACTACTAAACAGTATTGGTAGTAGAGTATTTATTAAATCAAGGTATAATAAAGTCCATAACTAAAAGATGCTGATTGTTTAACAATTTTGACAACCGGGAGAAAAATATGGCTTTTAACACTCCAGCAACCGAAACAGATTGGACTTATGACTATTTTTCAGTTCTTAATATATCTAAGAGACTTTTTACAACACTATGAAGTGTTTGACTGGCCCTCAGTTGTACTTAATTAGTTTTCTATTGAATTTACTCTAGTGCACTTCTTCAGACCCAAAATCATACCGTACGATGGCCATTTTGTCATAAACAGTTGCAACCAACTCCTACTTTTTGCCTTTTATTAGACAACCGATCTGCAATGCTGAACAACTGCTGTAGATGGAAAATATGTTTTTTCATTTTGAATGGTAATGCAGTGGCCATGGAACAGCAACGGTTCCATTTATGGAGTGTTGTGTTCCATTTAATGGTGTCCTGTTCCAGATGCAAATGCCTAAACTTGTAAAAAAATAAAAAACACTTTAGAATCCTAAAACCATTGTTAAACTTTTATAAAATTTGTACCATGTCTATGTTAATATGTATCAATTTTAGAAGTCAGGTGCACCATGAATCTTAAAACCATCACAACAAAAAAAATTTGAAAATTTATGTCTAGAAAACAGACAACATAAACCATATGTATGATAACAGCTATTCACACTTTTAGAAGTGTATAAAAGTTGAGACAACTTGGTGAAATGTGAGTAGTCGTTCTCTTTGACAGTTTAGTACACGGTTGGTTGACATGTGAATGGATTCTTCTCCACGACTAAATAGCTGTTGCTTAAATAGAATGAATGCTTTATAGTGTTTAGACAGTTGCATATATAGAATTAGATTTCATAGACACCGGAGAGAGAAATGAATATTTTTTAAGAATGTGTCATCATATATATACAAGTGCCACTACCAGTAAGATCATGCAAAACCAGACACAAAAGTTGACGCCTTCGTGAGGTAAATCAATGAAGCAAGAAAGTTGAAGATGATTTTAGTGCAGATTATCATAGTATGCATAATGAGAGAGAGGTTTACAGCATTCTTATTTTGGTTGAGAGAATTTAAGAAGCTTTGCAATATTTGCTTATAACGAAAAGAAAATTTAAGACATATTTGATTAAGGGATTTGATTTTGTACTCAAAAATACCAATTACATATAATATTAGGTAAAATGATAAAGTAATGTGTAGTTCAGAGAGTAAAGAGAGTATTAAAGAGGTATCGTGTATAAGATATATGTAACAAAAATGTAGTTTCGTATGCTTTGTGTTCATTCTTCAGGACAACATGCATCAATGATGACATTGGACTTATTCAATGTAAATTGTCCTTTTCTGCTGAAGTCTCGTAACATAAAGATGACTGCTGATTTATCCTTGAGGTATTCGTCATAGCTGATTTGTTGCAGGTCTGGCAGTAGCATTTGGATGATATTGTTGGCGCATGAGCAATGTATTGTCTGTTTGTTGTCTGTTGTCAAAATAGTCTTGAGATAGTGCGAGTAGATATAGGCGACCTGTTCCTTGCATCTATCACACTGGGCAGTTTCATTGTCAAGTGCTCCATAGGCATCAAATTTATAATCGCATTTTGAGCAAAATGCGTGGAAAGGACTGGAAAATGCATTAGCTATTTTCAATGTTCCTTGTACCTGCAATACATATGAAAGTATTGTTTGGTTAGGAAGATTTTTTTTTTGTTAATTTTGTTTTAGATTTGCCAGGGAGAAGATTGGAGATTTCAAGAGTTGTTACCTCAAATGTTGAGTGCAGCAAACTGTTTAAGTGATCCAGGGTCCTTTTGTCATTTAATACATCGATATATGTTGACTGGCAAGTGTGAAGCATGTTGTCTTTTGCATTGATCCGTTTGACAATATTTTTGAAAAGGATAAGTGGAAATTCATTGCTTCGGAGCTGTTGTTCTATTTTTACAAAATGGTCCTCAAAATTCTGGTGCATCTGCAGCTGTAGGTGTAAATAGTGTAAGTAAGAAATGAAACTGCAAAAGAGTAATGTATGTTAATTGAAAAGTAGGTTCAAGAACTAGAAACAATTTAAACAAGAAAGGAGACAGTCGAAGCATAAACAAGTACATGTACCTCTTGCATTTGGAACATGTTGTCCACTTTAAATTCCTAATTTTTGCTTTATTTTGAAGCTTTACCGAGACAAAGAGCTTTTATTTTTGCATTTGTATTTGATGAAAAAATTGATTTGAAGTAGTCGCCTATTTATGAAGACATACATTAGTCTATGTTCTAAAAAGTATGGAACTGAGTGAATTGTTGACTTATGTGCAATTAATCGGTGTTATCAAATGTTTAGAATTTTACTTAGAGACGTGACATCAGACCGTTGTTCATTCCTGCAGATACCAGCTCTGTGTTGACGCTTGAATGCATTTCTGTGAATTTAGTTGCTATTTTTTGTGGCTTATATGCATTTTTTTTTGGCCTTTGAGATACAGCTAGATTAGTGATTGTCAATGCTAGGGTTTGTATCTGATGAAGGATGAGCATTTGTAGTGTCAGTTCTTATTGTCAATATTGTTTTATTGTTGTGTATGTGATTGGTTTTACATTTCCTTTGTGTACTGTCATTGCTGTGAGTAGATTCATACTTGTTTATAACACTTTAGATCAAGTGATTTAGTGTTTACTTTTTTTCCCTGTATTGCTCCTGAAATCTGAATCACTGCAGAGTCCAGACCAGGTATCTAAGCAAAAGAGGGGCAAACTGTATTCCACATGGAAAGCAGATTAAAATAATACTTACTTGAGTCTTTAATCAATAATGATCAAACAGTAATCTAATAGCAATGGGACTGAATCTGGATGCTTAATTTTGAACTGGCGAGGCTTATGGTTGAAAGACAAGTGTTCGCTTATTAGCAGTCTGAGTTCGAAACTTGGATGTTCTAGATGAGCTGCCACAGGGGTTTTCTCCAACTCGTAACTAGTTGGAGTTTTCATGTCAAAACCTCTATTTAGTTGGTGGAATCTTCATAGAAGACGTTAGGAATTGTTATTGATAAGATAGATGAAGGAATAGGATTAGTTATGGAGGATAATTACATGTGTTTGCGTGAGCCTGTGTGTAAATTCCATTATTGTAGTCTGAAACATATTTTTAACGATGAAAAAACTGTACCTGTCTCTGTAGTGAAGTAGTTCTAGATGCTCTAATAATTTAGGGATCTATCTATTTTCAAGCTAAGAAAATGCGACAGTGATTTGCCGAACATCAATTAGAATGGGCTGCATATCATAGTTGGCCGCAATCTTTATTAAGCATTGTTTTATGTCATCTCGTTAACTAAAAGATGATGTTAATTAGGCAAAAGGCTTTTATAAGTGAACTTGAAACAAGAAATCGTTGTCAGGAAACAAGCTTTATTAGTGTGTAAACTTTTTTAATTAGCCGATAGGCTTTAGTGTGAGCATTGGTGCCAAAATGGCTGGAAATGTCATCTCAGCATGAAATCACTGCAGAAGTCATTACAATTTCTTTTGTACTAGAGAGGTCTGGACTCCACAAGATGGGTGCACCAAAATAACTTAGTGCAGGCAATTGTTTTCCCAAGAATGTAGCAATATACCTGGCCACTCTAAAATGGGGTAGTTGACCTGCAAATGAGGGCTCTATTTCTCTATTTTTTAATAATCAAAGTCTCATGCTCAGACTTGGAGAGTCTTTACAATTTGATCCATTTTGCACATTAGGGTTGCTTGCTTCTCAGACTCATGTATTTTGTGACTCAGTTGGCGAGTTACACAACTATGATCCCTTCCACTGGGGAAATCAATACTTTATTATGATTGGATGGTGCAGGTTTGATTAATTGAATGGCAACAAAAAGCGAAAAGGACACTGATTGCAATTATAAAAATAACCATGTATACAGATATGTCAACAGTCACATAACCTTTGAAAATCAAATTCTATAACAATGCAAATCCCAAGCAAGAAATTACAACAACCTAAAAGGGCTTAAAGTTTAACTTAAGATAACCATTGTTTGCAAATAATGAGAGGAGAAAAATGAATATTATTACAGTGTAGCATGCAGGCAGAGTTTTGAGAGAACTTATACAGTGGATCATGAGGGGTTGTGGTCTCAAGTTAACTGAAACATTATTTTGTTCAAGCTGGGAAGATATGATAAAGAGTTGGAAGAGATAAGCATGTTAAAATGTAGTGCAGTTACCATATAAAATAAAATTTTCAAAATGATTTAAAGTTAAAACTAGTATGTGGAACCTTGAAAAGTGTACCTGGGCTTTGTCGAACTCTGAATCTCCATCTTGCACATCAACAATATATTGGAGACCTATTTTTTTTGCTCTTGTGACCAATACACCTATGGTGCCTGTAGCATATTGTTCGGTACTTTCCAACAATTGTTTTATGGCTGTGCTAGGGATGAATTTATAGTCAATACAAACTCGTGGAATGATTTCCACTATTGAGGACTTTGTTAAAACCAGTATGCAGTCGCAATCTCCACGATCATAATCTGTTCTAGGTGCAATCTGGAAGTTGGATATGGATAGTCCCGAACCTGGAATTATTTTGTCTTCATAGTGAGCAACGAGATCAGCAGTTGCATTTAGCGTAATAGTCATTTCACCTTTTGTGTCTGTGAGGTCTGCGCGTAGTACTTCACGTGTCTTGTTTGTCTTATCCAATATAGCTTTATACTTCACAATGACATCGCCTTGGAAAATGTTGCCTGCTTTACGTGCATTCAAGTCTTCAATTGAAACTTGATTTTGACTCTTTACTTTTGATCTGGAAAAAACAAAACAAAATTAGTTGAAATCTAGAATCTTGACAAGGTACAGTGTACATGTAACCAAAGAATATTGTTTACCTTTTCAATTGTTGTTGGTTAATAGTGTCCATTTGTTCTTCTGTTCTTTTGGCATTGTCCATTGTAACCTGTATTTGTTTATCAATTTGTCATTTGCATAAATTTCTGCAGGCAAAATGAAAATATGTTGTTGTTCTAATGTTATATCAGAATATGTAGAATTGGTACTATGGAATAAAAGAATAAGACAATTTGTAGACAGAAGAAAATGAAATTGTATTGAAATGATGAAGCTATGTAATACATATGTCTTTTCTTCGTGGACATTAGGGATTGTTTTATTTATTAATTTGATTGACAAGATTTTGATGGTGTTGGTTTAGATGCTTTTGAACTAAAACAAATGGCATATTTAAGAATATTTAGTTTTTTGAAAGGATTAAAATTAGGGAAAATCAGTGAGGTTGTTGCTGTAATACGCTTTTTATTTGTAAATTTGGATTTTTTGTATTAGTAAATTGGATGATACATAATTGAACAGTAGTTTGTACATAGATTGGATTTGTCAAAATATGTTTTTTGTTGATTTGGATGTTATTGAACAAAAATAGTTGAGATATTTAAGAACATTGAGCGTTCTGAGAGGGTTCAAATCTTAAAAAAGTAGCAAGATGGTCACTCCAATATGCTTCCGATTTGTAAACTTCAATTTTTTTTGTTAGTGCATTGGTCCATAGATGATCGATCAATGGTCTAGATAGAGCATGACACCTACTTAATAAGAAATGCATATTGTGGTTTTGCATATGATTCAGGAGCTATTTTTTTTTGTAGTTTTCTGTACACATGTCAATGTTGAAATCTCCGACTAGGTACAAGGTTTTATTTCCATCAATACATGAGATACTTGCTTGGTGATTGCTATAATATCTGCAAATGGAGCATTGGGTTTGGCATATAAGTTACATATGCTAATTTGATTGTTCATAGAGCTTATTGTTAATGTTATTGCTTCTGTATATGATGTTGAATGTTGCATTGTTTTAGAGACTAATATGTTTTTCTTGGTTATAGACATTAGTCCGTGTATATGGTATGTTGAGTAACAATTGAAATCTTTGAAAAGATTATTTGTATGGTAGTCTTGGATATATGTTTCTTGAAGGCATAAGATATCAGATGCCATGATATCAGTGTCATTAATCATGTCTTCAATATGTAGGTGTAGATTGTGAGTGTTTAATGTGCACAATAGTAGTTCTGAATTAGTCTTTTGTTTGATATCTCCATTTTCAAATTGCCAGTGTGCTGTTGATTTTAGACGAGACATTTCAAGAACTATTTTTTCTTTTATTTTGAAATTTTGCTTGGTAAGAGGCTTTAACAAGAATAATGTCTGGATTGTTTTTGTCCGCGAAAGTGCTGTATATGTTAATCCATGTTGCCTTATGGCTGTAGGATCAAATGCCAAGCCTTGCATTGTGAGTCCTTGAGATCTATGTATTGTTCTAGCACAAGCAAGTTGAATTGGAAATTGTTTTCTAATAGTTATTTTCTTGTTGTTTGAGATTTTTTGGATTGGCCTTGTGGTGCGAAGTATAGGTGTCCATTGTTTATGAATGTCATTGTTATAACATTGTGTTAATTTAACACGTTGATGGTGGCCAATGTTTGGGTCATTGAATTCTATCCAAACAATGTCAACAGCATTGGATATGGTATATGCTTTAAATGTTCCATCTGATCCATTGACTAGACCGTCTTGCGTATCATAATTACCAGCATAAATTTCTACAAGCATGTCTGGTTTCAAAAGTATTTGAGATGGTAAAGACATTGTGTGATTGTACAGATGTATTTCATTGTAGTTTTCGTCATTTTCATCAATTGCACTCAGTACAATTAGCTCTCCTGGAACTATTGACAACATATTTTGATTATGTGCATTAACATCTTTCCTTCTGTAAAATAGATAGGGGAATGTTGGGTCAATGGGTGGTGAGCGTAAACAAGTCTGATTCAAGTACTGTATATCATTATCTGTTTGTGAACCTACACGTATTCTATTGAGTATTGCAATAAACTTCTCATCTGTTTGCCGCATTGTTGATTGTAGCTCATAGTATTTTATGTTGTGTTTCCAAAAGTTGTATGGCATTAATTCAGTCAGTGTTGGTGTATTATCAAATACAACTGAATCTAGTACAGGTTGTGCTTGATATAAATCACCACAAAAAACTGTATCAAGATTTCCAAAGTATGTGGTTGGCATTTGCATTATATCTCTTAATCGCTTATCGATGTAACGTAAAAATGTTGCACCTACCAATGAAATCTCGTCTACTAATAGCACACGCAGCTGCTGATAATGCTTTGACATTGTATCTAAGATTTCAGTATTCAATGGAACGAATTCTGATTTGTTGAAAGGTATTCGAAATGCTGAGTGTAATGTTACTCCACCTATATTGTAAGCTGCTTTTCCTGTATAAGCAACTACTAGGCCTTTTGGTTTGTCCGGATCACTATCAATGGAGTTATTATATATGCGAAGGAGAGATTGAAATATTGCTTTTGCAGTAAAGGTTTTGCCAGTGCCTGCTCCACCTGTTAGAAACAAGTGTAGTGGAGTTTTAATATTTTTTAATTTCTTCAACACAATGTCCTTTACAATTGCTTGTTGTTCACTGTTTAACATTCGTCTCAAATTGAAGTATTCAACATTGTCCATAATATGTGGATGTTTTCCAATTTCAAATGCATTAGAGAATTGAGTTTTTGATTTGTTATGCTTTAGTGTTTGAATATCGTCTTCTATGTTGTATGTTTCTTTCTGTGGATTTTGATTTGAAATGATCAATTCATTTGGTATGTGATTATTTTCAGAATAGATTTCATCTATAGCTTTGTCAATATCGCCCCATTTAGAGTTTATGTGGTAATTGTATTTGATACGATTAGTATTAATTGTGTTTTCATGATATGAATAAGCATGATGCCATGAATGGAAACCATGGTTCAATGTTTTTTCATTTATTGTGAAGGGTACATAAAGCAATAAATTCTCTCTGCAATAATTTTCCAAGTCAACATGTTTGTTAAAATTGGTAAAACGTATAATATTTGGTTTAGCTTTGCGGTGCATTGGTTTCCCATCTTTTCTATATTCTGATACGAATTGTGCAAGGCAAATATGTGTGAGTGTTTCAGGTCGTGCTAAATAGTAATCTATTAAAGATCTACAGGCCACATTTTCTGATTCATCTGGTTCACTATTCAATTGTTTTGCTGACTTTAGAACAAAAGTTCGATCACTATCAGCTCTTGTATCAATGAATATACACTTTCTTGAACTATAGTTTAGTGGAAGTGATAGTACGATGTGAACAGCCTGTTGTGTAGACATTTGTTGCAGATTTAGCAATGCATTTCCAAGTCTACTTATCATTTTTATAGCATCGATATTATTTTGTTGATGGTCCCTACGAATTCTTTTAAATGCATTTGTCATTGTTTTATCCACTTTTGTCATGTATGAGCTGCAATACATTGCTGCAGCATATGCATTAAGCACAAATTGTGCATCTATATTTGCTTTCCATAGCTCTAGTATTTTTTTTGAAAAGCTGTTATTCCATATCTGCGAAGGGTTTCGTTTTAAGAAAATTGTAGGCCTATGGATTGTTGATTTTATAGCTGTGATGTAATCATGCTCATTCAAGTTGATGTCTTCTAGAAACATTTGAAAGGAGAATAATTGGTCATAATTAGATTGTTGTAATACGGAAAAGATTTTTGTTGCCATTGAAACAATAATTTCATTATTGTCTTTCAGCGGTTCGAGAATCATAGTTTTTTTCATTGGTGGAAATGGGAAATTGTATTTACAACAGTGCTGTTTTGATTTTCTGCATCGTTTTGTATGATGGTGCCTATGCAGGATAGCTATTTGAGGAGTCAAATCATCAGTGTTACAAGTGATGTATTTGTCAATAAATTGTTCAATATTTGCAAGTTCATCTTTTCCATAAATTGGAGCATCTTTAATCCATAAAAGAAAGTGGTCATGTTCATTGCCACGATTTTGGAATTCAGTTACAGAGAAATAATCCAAGAGCTCTCCGAAGAAAGAGCTATCTGTAAATATCAATTGTTTTAGTGCATTGATTCTATGTTTATAATAGCGTACACATGTTACAGGATCTTTTTTTATGAGATAGAAAATATTTTTCTCATTTTGTATGTCGTATTTTTGTTGTGAAGATGCACAATATGTATTATGCAAGGCTTCAAGTGCTTTTGAAAGGTGTTCCCAATTTTGTTCAGCACTAGTAAATGTAAGGAAAAATGTAGGCGGTCCAAGTTGCCGAATCATTGCAAAGACATTTTTTTTTAATTGATGTAAATAATCCAGAGATATTCTTATTCTTTTAAAGTCAACATATCCAATGTCTGATTTGAGAATCTTCTCTAGGTTAGGTTTGCATTTGACATCTTTTGCTATTAGTTTTCTTCCTTTTAACTGACCTTTTCGTACTCTTATCCACATTGTAGATAAGACTTGATGTATCAATATCTTGACTGTTTTGAAAAATAGATTAGTTGTATGATATGCAAATTGTCTATTGGAATGAAGTAGTTCCCATTGTGCAATTTTTTGATAGGAAAAATTCTTGACAATGTCGTCATTACGTGGGTTTCCAAAGAATAGTGTGGGAAAGTTCATTTCTTCTGCATATTTGTCTTTAAAGATTCCAATAGGATAATGGTTTTCTACTGGTGCAATTTCTATGATTTTGTCTTGCATTTCATGTATACATTTAGATTCTGTGTATCCATGCACCAAGGTCTCACAAGGATTTTGCTCATCTGTATCAGACTCTGAACCTGTTTCATTTGTGCAAGGGTCGTCTACTATGCCACTTTCATCATCTATTTCAAGAGATTGTCTCCAGTGCTTATTTAGTTGGAATTTCTCATTTTTGTATAGAGTTGTTTCGCTCAATTGGTTCAAAGCTTTCATTATAATAGTCGATCGCACCATCCCCTTCTGATATGCATTTTTATATTGTAGCCGTCTTTTTAGCGCAACTGCAATAGTGTATGTTTCATCGGCAGAGCGTGGCAATGCATTTTGTACAATGTTCATGTTGACCGGGACATTAATTATAGACCCAGTCAATCCAATTTGGGGTCTTTTGTAACCTAATTCCCATATTTGTGCGAATGCAATTCTCAGTGAAACAAGGCGTTCTTCTAGTTGCGTAAGCATTTTTACATATTGTAAAGCTATATTCATTTGAATACGGTGTGGTGTTGCATATTTTGGAAGCTTGCATTGTTTCAATGTTTCATGGCATATGCGACAAATACAATTCATCAATACATTGTTATTTTGATTTGTCAATTTATAATATGTTTGCTTTTCTTTCTCTCTAAAAGCCATAATGTTTTTCTTAAAATGCAATGTCTGACAAATTGCACAAGTATGTATCGGTGTATCTTGAATTTTTTTTTGAAATAATTCTATTGGTGATGCTGAGTGTCTAGTTTTCTTGGTTGTATTTTCCATTTGATTATTAGCACGTATTTGTTGTTTGATCTTGCGAAGTGATGTAGTGTTGCTATTTGCAATTTTTTGTTTCCTAATAAAATCACCATCATGATGTTGTTGATTACTGCTTTGAAATTGTTTTAGTTGTCTAGATGTGATACATGGGCTAGCATTGTTTGCTTGTACTAGATAAGGCACAAGCGGCTCAAAATGTCCTTGGATGGGATTTGCATCATGAAATAAGATAGAATACGATTGTCCTTGGGATGACGGATTGAAGTGCAAGTATTTTTTTCTTGAAGTAGTTGACCAAAGGCATATTTGTATGTCTAGCCACTTTGACAACCAACGGATGCAAAACAAGTCACCCCATAGGCCAACTTCATTATTATTTGTAGAATGCATTGCAGAAATACGCATTCTATGCAAGTACTCTTCAACATTTTGTACACCGTGTAATTCATGCAATGTACGACTATCCAGTTCATAATTATATGAGGTGATTGCTTCTGGATCACCTTGTGTGAGGCAACTCAAGAAATGGTCTATAGCTCCATTCCATAATTGACTTGATGTGTATTGAGAATGAAGAAGTAACTCCAATGAGTCAAATAAGCAATCCCCTACATTGTATTTAAATACTTGAATTCTACACAATCCTTCATTTCTCAATGCATAGTCAATGTTTAGAATTTCAGTCTGAATTGCTAATTTGTATTTCTCTACATCTATGATCTGTTTTTGTTTATCAACTATTGGCACTCTTGTTCTCTTCATTTTTTTTGCAAACAAGGACAATTTCGTTGATCCCAGAATATCAAAAAAATGGTGCACCTGTAATATATTCATAACCATTGGTTAGATAGTTTTGATGATTGATAATTACAAAAGGCATATTACAAATGGAAATTAGAAGCAGGTTGTTTCCTAAAAGCAATGTTGATATGCAATTTTGAAATGCATTTAGTATTTGGTTTCCTTATTTCAAATCACAAATAAATTCAATGCTAAAATTCTAAGTAGTCAAGGCATTGTTTAAATGCAATGAAAATAATCGTTATTTTTGGATTGTACAAGAAAATAAGGCATTGTAATGAAGAAGAGAATTTTGAAGGATTTAAAACTAGTGGCAATGGCAATGTCAGATTCATTCACTTGCATTATTTTCTTCAGAAAATAAAGAAATAGAAATCACCATTTGGTAGATAGTTCTGATCATTGATAGCCACAAAAGGTTTATTAAAATTCAAAATAAGAACCAAGTTTTGATTTGAAAACAGTGTAGACCTGTGACTTTGAAATTCATTTTGTACTCGGTTTTGATATTTGAAATCAGAGGTTTACATTTAAAAATAAATAAATACAGTGTTTAAATACTAAATAGCCAAGCCATTGTTTAAATATTGCAAAAATAATTGTTATGTAGTTGTGTAAATAGTGTAGGAACAATCCTTGGACAACTCTAATGACATCACATATTCTCTGAGCCATAGGCTTTAAATAATTAGCAATTTGCATATATGAACAATATATTGAACATATAAATTAAACAATGGAAGAAACAAACAAACAAGAGATATGAAGGAGCAAATGAACTTGAATAGATGACAATAACATTTTGATAAGCTTGTGCTTGGATTGTAGATGCAGGTGAAGGATTAGATTGATCTGCAAAAGTCTAAAGGATTGTAAACTAGTTGCAATTGCAATATTATATTGATGGGATTGTGTTAATTTCTTTACAAAGTGAAAAGGTATTGTGCATTATTAAACAGTATATGCCTTCAAGTGGTTTTGTCACTTATATAATCATTAATAGAATTTTGCTACTTACAACTTGCAAACTGCGTTATCTATTTATATTTTGATATTGAATTTAACTATAACACGTAAAAATAACAAATACAGTAGACATGGATAGACTGTAACAAGATCCAAAGCTAGGACACCAAACATGTAACATCAAGATTTGTTCAATGCTGGCCTATACACAAAAAAAGATATTATAACTAGTTGTTGAATCTTGCAAATCATATAACTATCACGGGAATATAATTCCAATATTAGTTTTCTTGTTATCAAGTCTTATAGAAATCTAGACAAAAAAATATTGAAAACTATTAGAAGCAATTTTTACAATTTACTATTGTTATATGTGTTTGCATTCATACTCAATAATAGCTAACTAGCACCAAAGAAGTACAGTAAGACCAATGCATAAAATATAAGTAACATGCAAAAGTGTACAGTGTTTTTCACAAATTGCAAATAACTGCCCACATCACTGTTATTACAATTTACATAGTTTTCTAGAACATCGAAGAGATGGCTGCATCTATTTATGATGATTTCATGTTGCAATCATTTGTTATTCTCAAAAAAAAAACACTTTAAAATTCCACCGCTTCATTTGTTGCCCATCGGCATGATCATCGCCATCGGCGTGTCAAAAAAAACGTGTTGGTCAATATTTACTTCATCATCATGATATTTCGCTTCTGCATATTGGGGAAAAGAACAACATCATCATCATCATATTGTTGAAGAAGAAAAGGAGGATATGGAATATGATCATGTTGCCGAGGAAAGGAAAATGATGGTAACGTCATCATGACATTCGGGCTTCACTGAAATGCTAAGGATGACGTCATCGTCATTTTCATTAAGATCAGGGGATAAATGTAATATCAGGTCACCTAAGGAGCATGATCAGGATGATGAATGTAATATGACCCCTTTGCGGCCAAGGCAACCCTCTCGAAAGATCAGGATGATGATGAGCATCGGGATATTTGCTTCTTCGTCGAACTTTGAACAAGACGCCATCATCATATTTCGCGAACCAGATCGTGCTTGAAAAATATCCTGTTGAAGGAAAAATGTGATGATGATGATGATCAGGATATTTGCTTCTTCGTTTATTAGATCAGGATGACGTCATCATGATATTCGGAGCCTTTGTTAAACTTAGAACATGACGACATCATGATATTTTGCCAACGGGATCATGTTTGGGAAATATCCTGCCGAAGGGAAAATGTGACGATGATGACCATCAAGATATTTTCAAAAGGTTGTATTTCATTGGCAGGAGGACTTTATGAAACATCGGCTGAACAAACAAGATCATGATATCTTGACAACATGACAGGATAAAACAATATGATGATGACCCTCCTCATCGAATTATCATGATGACGCCATCATGATATTTTATCGTCGAAGCACAAGGATGAGTTGAGGTCATTATGATATCGCGCCAGGGTGATATTGTAAAAAAATGATCATGCTGTTTAAGGAATGAAATATCGCCTTCTTCTGAATAGATAGGGTGATCATCATGATATTGCAAAAAAGGCGATCAGGAGGATATGAAGATGATGATCCGCTTTATCCATTTATGATGATGATGTCTTGATCACTTAGCGAATTTCAGCGAATGACCCTCGTGAAAGATCAGGATGATGATCATAATTATGCAAAAGGAGATAAGGAGGATATGAAGTCGTCATCATCATATTTCAAACTTCAGCAAATATCATGATGATGACCTTGCGACAGGATTATAACATGTGCATGCAAATATGCCGAAGGTGGATTTTCTAAGGGTGATCAGCATGATATGATAAGATTAGGTAATGTTGAAATATCATGATGATGCTCGCTATACAAAGACCGCTCGACGGGGAAACTTACCCTGACCTAAAGTTGATATCATCATGATATTTGAACCTCAGGATATTATCGGGGGGGGTTCAAATATGATGATGATGATCATCTTCATGTAACCAAACCGAGTTTATAACATATGACCCTCCTAAAAGAAATCATGATGCTGACAATGCGCCTAAGGCCATTTGACGGGTAAAGGGCACTACCACCTAAGATTGACGTCCGGATATTGGGACTGCATGATTTTTATCGGGTGATAGACCAAGATCATGATGATCTTGACAACATGACTTAGGATATAAAAATATGATGATCCTCCTGCGAATGTCAAACCTTAGGATATAAAAATATGATGATCCTCCTGTGAATATCAGGTTTGACCAAAACTTTGACCGTGCATAACTTTCACATATGGAAGAATTTTCGAGTGAAGTAAAAGGCAAACCTGCATGGAATTTCAAGCTCTTTCTAAATATGAGGTCATAGAAACAAAATCGCCCACATAAATTTAAATGTGAATGTCTAAATAATCTTTTGAATTCCCTTTTAGAAAAGGAGTTTATATATCTGAAATTGTCTTTTAAATTTTAAAATAAACTAAAAAGTCAGTGCATAGGAAAACAATAATGCCACGGTTCCTTTACCCTTGAAACTAAAATTAAACTGGCCTAAAATCTAAATCGTGACAAAAGCAAATGCAATCGCCACATGCAAACACAATCGCCACCTGTCTCAGAGGTGGACAGCTGTAGCCCTAACAATTTTATCAACACATGCATCTTTTAAGGTTCTCAAATGTGGAACGGAGGCTAGTAGCTTTCAGACGATTTTCAAATGCAACCACATACAAACAGGTCCAGAGAGGCGCATCAGTTTTAAAGGCCAAGATTTATTAACTCCTACCCAGGAAATAATTAGTCCCAGAGCTGGTGATCTGGAATTGGCATCGTTGAGATCAAACAGTTCTAAGAAAATGCATTTTTAGACTTCCTCATTGAGATGAGACAGGTTTAAAGAGGAAGTAGCTGCGCTCAAAGTACAGAAAGTTTATAAAAGCTAGCATAGAAGATGGAATCTTGCAGATTGTGCTCGGTACATTCATGTCTACATTGAGGAACTCTGGTTCTATACTGTGCCATGCCCTTTTTTTTTCACTTTTGCAAGTCGAGATCCAACTAATTGGTTGCATGGGCTTGCCGTCTTCACCTCCTTTCTAATGATTTTGCTAATGCCAGTTGTTAAGATTCGTTTTTATTTAATTTGTGTCTTGCAAACAAAAATTGGCAATTTTTTGTTCTGATTAGCAGAACTGTCTTTGTTATTAACCTACATTGACCTCTCCCTTCTTTCCCCAATTTTACCTCAGTGTTTTCTTGCTTATAATTTAATTTTGTAGCAACGGCCCTCATTTGGAATATATTTGGGTATTGTTGTTTAGATATTCAGATGAAAACAGTCTATTTTATTTAACTCTTCATGTCCAGCATTAACCTCTTCTACAGAATTTCACAAAATAGTATTCCAATGTGTGGAGAAGGGTACCAACTAATGTTGTTCTGTCATAAATTCTCTTTCACATATAAATTTGCATTTTCCTTCACAAGATTGGAGCACTTTTTTTGTGGGTATTTTCCTTGTGTGACCATAATCTGTGCCATTAAACATTATAGGGACACGACAACATATCCTTATTCTTTCTTTCAAAACAGAATATTTGGTAGAGGACCAAACAAGAGGGCGAGCCTGTGTTCCAAATTGGGATTACTAGCAAATTACCTAAATTCGTTAATACTCTCTGCTTCAAGGTATGAAATTCACACCCTTGCTATGTATAAGTAAGGTCTATAGCACCGTCGGCATAAAATTCCAGCATATTATATGATGGGTACTGAGCGAACTCCGAGCCTCAATCATTCAAACGTAAATTAAACAGTGAACACATGCATGAAATCACTTAAAAGGAACTGTAAGTTGTACCAAAGAAATTGCAGAGTAGAAAGTTGCAACAGAATATAAGTAGATGCTTTACAGCTTGAATATATACAATGTATCTGGAAATGAAACAAGCAATACTGCATATAGCATGAGCACTTGTACAGTTAGTTCTTCCTGCAATCTTCTTCAGGATGATGATCATAATTATGCAAAAGGAGATCAGGAGGATATGAAGTTGTCATCATCATATTTCGAACTTCAGCAAATATCATGATGATGACCTTGCGATAGGATTATAACATGCGCATGCAAATATGCCGAAGGTGGATTTTCTAAGGGTGATCAGCATGATATGATAAGATTAGGTAATGTTAAAATATCATGATGATGCTCGCTATACAAAGACCGCTCGACGGGCAAACTTACCCTGACGTAAAGTTGATACCATCATGATATTTGAACCTTAGGATATTATCGGGCGGGGGTTCAAATATGATGATGATGATCATCTTCATGTAACCAAAACCGAGTTTATAACATATGACCCTCCCAAAAGAAATCATGATGCTGACAATGCGCCTAAGGCCATTTGACGGGTAAAGGGCACTACCACCTAAGATTGACGTCCGGATATTGTGACTGCATGATTTTTATCGGGTGATAGACCAAGATCATGATGATCTTGACAACATGACTTAGGATATAAAAATATGATGACCCTCCTGCGAATATCAGGTTTGACCAAAACTTTGACCGTGCATAACTTTCACATATGGAAGAATTTTCGAGTGAAGTAAAAGGCAAACCTGCATGGAATTTCAAGCTCTTTCTAAATATGAGGTCATAGAAACAAAATTGCCCACATAAATTTAAATGTGAATCTCTAAATAATCTTTTGAATTCCCTTTTAGAAAAGGAGTTTATGTATCTGAAATTGTCTTTTAAATTTTAAAATAAACTAAAAAGTCAGTGCATAGGAAAACAATAATGCCACGGTTCCTTTACCCTTGAAACTAAAATTAAACTGGCCTAAAATCTAAATCGTGACAAAAGCAAATGCAATCGCCACCTGCAAACACAATCGCCACCTGTCTCAGAGGTGCACAGCTGTAGCCCTAACAATTTTATCAACACATGCATCTTTTAAGGTTCTCAAATGTGGAACGGAGGTTAGTAGCTTTCAGACGATCTTCAAATGCAACCACATAGAAACAGCTTCAGAGAGGTGCATCAGTTTTAAAGGCCAAGATTTATTAACTCCTACCCAGGAAATAATTAGTCCCAGAGCTGGTGATTTGGAATTGGCATCGTTGAGATCAAACAGTTCTAAGAAAATGGATTTTTAGACTTCCTCATTGAGATGAGACAGGTTTAAAGAGGAAGCAACTGCGCTCAAAGTACAGAAAGTTTATAAAAGCTACCTTTATCCATTTATGATGACGATGTCTCCATCACTTAGCGAATTTCAGCGAATGACCCTCATGAAAGATCAGGATGATGATCATAATTATGCAAAAGGAGATCAGGAGGATATGAAGTTGTCATCATCATATTTCGAACTTCAGCAAATATCATGATGATGACCTTGCGATAGGATTATAACATGCGCATGCAAATATATTTGGAATATATTTGGGTATTGTTGTTTAGATATTCAGATGGAAACAGTCTATTTTATTTTAACTCTTCATGTCCAGCATTAACCTCTTCTACAGAATTTCACAAAATAGTATTCCAATGTGTCGAGAAGGGTACCAACTAATGTTGTTCTGTCATGAATTCTCTTTCACATATAAATTTGCATTTTCCTTCACAAGATTGGAACACTTTTTTTGTGGGTATTTTCCTTGTCTGACCATAATCTCTGCCATTAAACATTATAGGGACACGATAACATATCCTTATTCTTTCTTTCAAAACAGAATATTTGGTAGAGGACCAAACAAGAGGGCGAGCCTCTGTTCCAAATTGGGATCACTAGCAAATTACCTAAATTCGTTAATACTCTCTGCTTCAAGGTATGAAATTCACACCCTTGCTATGTATAAGTAAGGTCTATAGCACCGTCGCCATAAAATTCCAGCATATTATATGATGGGTACTGAGCGAACTCCGAGCCTCAATCATTCAAACGTAAATTAAACAGTGAACACATGCATGAAATCACTTAAAAGCAACTGTAAGTTGTACCATAGAAATTACAGAGTAGAAAGTTGCAACAGAATATAAGTAGATGCTTTACAGCTTGAATATATACAATGTATCTGGAAATGAAACAAGTAATACTGCATATAGCATCAGCACTTGTATAGTTAGTTCTTCCTGCAACCTTCTTTGTTATTTAGTGACACAGTTGCATAGCTACTTTTATGTTCCCAAATCATGAATTTGTCAATATATTGAAACTTGGCAATTCATACCTGAATGTCTGGGAATTCTATAATTGATATCCGAGTTTCTAAAATAGAAAACTTAAGTTCTAGAAAGAGATATCTGAACTCTAACAGAAATTTGAGAAAACTGTAAAATTTCTATAACTGAGAGTGCTCTACAATCTAAAACTCATATAATATCTGAAATCTTGAAATTTCTGTGAACAGTAGCACTGGTTTTCTACACGGATTACGAAATAGAAGTCCATATAGAGGCTTACCACAGATGCAGCTTCACAGGCCTCCGGATGCCCACCTTCACTACTCTCTGAGTGCAAACAAATTGAGAAACAACAATCCAAAGCGCATACAAATTGAAAACCTCCGATCAAGACATGACCTGTCATCTTGTAAGGATGATTAAAAATCATTATTAACATTGCAAATGAAATAAAAATCATTAATTAACATTGCAAACGAAATAAATTCAACAAGCTCAGCGGCGCCGTCACTTTGCACGACCTGTACTTAACTGTATTTGTTAGTTCCTGCCGTCACTTTGCACGACCTGTACTTAACTGTTTTGTTTATTGGCATCATTCGAAAATTCAATAATTTTTTAAATCATTATTTCATTTTTTACCCTTACTGTTCACACCATAGACCAATCAGACAATAGATAAATGGTATTTTTTAAATGATTAAATTAAAAAAAAAATAATGAACTATAGCATTGTGGTTGCAAATTTTTAGTTCTTTCACATGATTGGACGAATAATTTGAGAAATTGCATCTAGCCGATGCAGTAGTTATACCTGCCGAAGGCAGGAACTAAATATATCTTTTAGTCCCCAAAGTTCTGCATAAAATCTAATCCAATTTATGGTGTTTTAAATTATTCCCCTCACCGATTTTCGAGGGCGCTGGCACAAGTTGTGTGATCTGGCTTTACGCCTGACAATTTTTTGTTTTTGAGATTTTTTGTACGTTGCACGCTGATGGCTTTACTCCACGGCATTAAGAAAAACACAATATATCCGCAAGGTTTAAGGATGAATTGTCTTGAGTGAACATAAGGGATAGCGGATAGATGCAGCCAAAAAAAATTCTTCACATATTTGCAAGTGTGTTTTGTGATTGATTTGTCAGCCAAATTGTTAGTTCAATTAATACTTTTATCAAGTTAAATGTGGAAAGCTTTCCCATTCATTGGCCTTATTTCTCCATCCAATTTCACAACACTTGGTCATTTGTGTGGCACAAACTTGTTTGTCTTTATTAGTTCAGATTGAGCGGGCTAATATTTCTATAGAATATGTTCATGATTCTAGGTATGGGAAGTCACAATTAAATGCCATGAGATTTGCAATCTATATCTTAAGCATGTGGCTAATATCTCTTTGATATGACACAACTAAATGTCATGAGAGTTTGGAAATGGATTCTACTCTTGACATATGATGCCATTGTTTGATGATATATAGAGTTTGTGGTCAACATCAAGTTTCAATACGTTGGTTGGGGCATACTCTTCCTTTTCTGTTGTTTGCTTTCAAAATGGATTCCCATGCATAAAAATTGTTTCAATACCTATGTTCAGTCAGTTTGACGCTCTCTCCGTTGTTCACGTGTTTTTTATAAAACTATATGTATTGAGAACTAGTGTATTTAGTATATTTTATTTATTACCTAAGATATGAGTATGGACATGTTCCATTTATGGGAAGTCTGAGAATGTAGGATGTTCTGCCTACGGAATAATGCTATGGCCATACCCTGAAATCAATCACAAGCATATTACTTTGCTGGATTTATATTCTCTCCCATAATATGTTTGTCAATGGACATGTGCATTAGATACATGTTGCATGAGCATATAGGTTTGCTAGATTGTTAGTGATTCACATAGTGCACCAGATTCCTTCAAGCATGTTGCCACATATTGTTAGGTCATTCGTAATGGGTTAGACTTCTCCAATGGGGTAGCATAGGGAAGCTTAATGCTTCATGGCAGGGTGGATATCACCTCCATGATGCGCTCTCTCTCTCTCTCTCTCTCTCTACAAATTCTGTGTATGGTTTCAGGAAGTATGAACCTGAAGCAGTAAATGTAAATGTAAAATTTATTAGAGATGTTATATTATGTGATACTCTTATAAATAATCTATAAAGTCATGTTGGTTGTAAAGAACTAAGTCCTAAATGTATTTCAAGGATAGGTGTCTAGCCTTATTGTATCATTCATTGATTATTTTATTATTCTTGATGGAGTATAAATGATGTGAGATAATTTTGTTGAGTTTTTTTTTTAAACTACTACCTTTTCTTATTATTATTAAATTATTAATATTATGTTGCTATTTAATTGGTCGGATCTTACAAGGAGTTTTATCTAATTTATTTTGGCCAAAGGAGTGCATGATAATGTGACAAACCTATGAAAGAAAATTAACAAGAAAATATGAGTAAGTGATTGAATCAAAGACAAAGATAATTATATTCCATATTTGCGTCAATATGTAGAAAAAATTGTTTATTTTCCTATAATATATTGACAACAATGCCCAAAGATAAAAATTGCCATGCATTTAGTTTCAAGTAAACTAATTACAAAATATGAAATTATATTGAAGGCATATACAACAATCTATGGAAATCAATTATTTAAACCTTCAGTCTATGGATATCTGTTCACGCAGAACTAACTTTGGTTGATGTGTATCTATTTTTAGAAAAGTGAAGAAGCTTTGAAAAAGGGATATGAGATTTTGAATAGTGTGATAGTTTTAGAAAATAAACCAGAGTATTAGTTGATCATTGATTTAATGCTTTGTCAATTGATATTGAGAATGAAATTGTTATCATTTGCAACTTCATTCAAGACCATTACAGGTTGAAGTTTTCTGAGCTAGAATCTCTTGTACACCACATGATTGATTATGCTTGAGTTGTAAAGAAAACTAGAAATGAGATTGACCTAAGTCTAGTTGACCTTGAGGGTATTTTACCTTCTGCTATTAATATGGTTGTTTCTATCATGACATATACTACTAGTGTGAAGCCTCTATCAAAGGATAATCTAAAGAAAACATTGGATGCTTGTAAATTATAAACACCTAACACTTCAAACAAGTAGCATAGAATGTAAGCAAGAACCAAATCCACAATCAATTCTAGTTGCAATAGTTGATCGCCCTACCCTTTAGAGATTGAGACTAAGAACACCGTTCTCACCACTGGTTAACACATATAGGTTATATGGCAGCCACACTCAGAAAGCATCAATTGCTCTGCCCTACTGGAGTCTTATTTTGTATGACATGCATTTAAATTTTATGAGTGATAAGTTTACAATATGCTTACAATGCAACTCTTTCTCAAATAAAAAATTGATAGACACAAACATTGATGCAAACCTTATCATAGATTCCTCATATTCAATGAGATTTTTTTGTCAAAATTAGCTTTACACCTAACTAGGCTAGGTTGAGTTGTATGGTTATGGAAGAAGGTGTGTTCGTAGACTCACTAGTCATAGATCATGATGACTTGAGAGCCCCACTATTAAATATTTTATAGTCAAAATGAACAGATCATAACAAATCTATTATTTATAAGGTTTTGTGATACATACATTATTAAAGTGTAAAAGTGGAATCTCTAGTACAAAATAATGTTTGCATTCATTACAATGCTTTTGTTTCACTAGAGTTTAAATTTGTGCAATGAATGTTGAGCTCTCAAATGTCAATCTTTTTCATAATCTTGATGTCATTGAAATGACATTTTTAGAGGGGTGAGAATTTTTAGCAGGCATGTAAGTTGTAGATTTATTGGAAGGTTGACATAAATAAAAGTTGTTTTGTATACACAATAATTTACGTAAAACAATAAGACTATTCATATCTCTTATCCAATAGAATGACAAATAAAGTGATTTTTATTTTTTGAGACAAATTTGAGAAAAAAAACAAACATTAGAGAACATAGTCAAAATATTTTAATTCTGCTATCTCATTGGTTTTTTTTTAACTAAAGATAAATTGGTAGCCTAGCAATCCACAGGGTGAGCCCCCATAACCTATGTACTATATATGCTACCCCTAATGTATATAGTGAGTACATTGATTCATTTATTAACAAGTAATAAAACCTAAGGGATGCATTAGTAGGTGGCGAGTACCTACCTTTGTAACTTGTTGTAACAATAGTATTTGTTTTGTAGTTGAAATTTGTCCCTTAGATTAAATATTTGTTTAATATTGATGAGGAAATGATATATTAGTAAATAGTCTTCATAAATTGATTAGTTGATTTTGAGTTTAATGTAATATTTGTTTGGCTAGCATACACTATAATGGAGTGAATAGTGAGTGGCTATGGAAGAGGGAGAGTAAGGGAGGGGTTTCTCTTATGAAAATAGGATTGTCGTTCTTTGAAGCATTTATAGAGATAGAAGAGAGTTTCATTACACTTGTATGGTTGTCTTGTGGGCATATGAATAAATAAATTAATGTTAAAGTTACCAAGCTTAGGGAGGGGTTGGTAGTCATGATGAATAATGATAATCATCTGATTATCATACACAAATTTGACACATTGGTGGATATTTGAGGGGATTTATTAGATTTGTATGAGGCAACGGTATCTTAGATGAACTCCAAATTGGTTAGAGGTGGGAATAATATGACATAAAGTGAGTAGTTCGTACAACCTGATTTGAATGGGGAGAAAAATGCAACCTATTTTGTCAAGAAAAGTGGCATTAAAATATTTAAGTGCAACACCTAAAGTAACATAATAATTCTATTAGAGATGGTGGTTGAAGATTAATTCTTCAATGCAAATATTTAATAAGAAGTTAGGTTCAATGAGAATTGCTTGCACCAGCTTAATAGCTACTCACCCTTCCACATAGAGAGGTCCATAGTAGCCATTATCAGGGATGTCATTAGAAGAAAATGTGGTAGGAGGAAGAGGAGAAGAGGAAGGTTGTGAATCAAGAGCACCAACAAATTCATTGAGAAACAAGGAGGGGGATCCTCAGGGAGAAGGCACGTGCCTCAAAAAATTCTAAAAAGTCCCTAGTTTATGCCTCTGTTGTCTGAAAAATTTTCACCCATTACTGATAACCGATCTGAGAGATCTTCAATGGGTTTGCCTTGGTCCATTTTATGTTATGATGATTATTATACCTTCCCCATGCCTTTGCCATATCTCATCATTGCCAAAAATCCCATAAATTTCATTTGTTTTGTGCTTTCCTTGTCTTTTTTGGTATTTTGGGATTTTTAGTTTTTCATGATCTTTCCAGACCCCCATTTTCCATGCTTAGTTTGGAGGGTCAAATCTTAATATTTTTAGATGATCTCGAACATGAAGGCTAATGGACCTTTCGTTCCGGGGCTTTGACCAATTTTGGGATTTCAAGTTTTCCAGGAACACCAGAACATTTCCTAGGTTCTGTCATCCTCCAGAAACCCCATTCCCCCTCATTCAATTTGGAGGGTCAAATCATGGTATTTTCAAATGATCTCAGAGATGGTGGCTCAATATGTCACCCAGCATCAACCTAGCTCTTCCATTTCAAAATTCTGGCACTTTAAGAATTTCAAGGTATTCCAGGATTTCAAGTTTTCCAGGGACATCGAAACATTTCCTAGGTTTCGTCATCCTCCAGAAACCCCATCCCCCTCATTCAATTTGGAGGGTCAAATCATGGTATTTTTATATGATCTCAGAGATAACATTATCTAGGTTCTGTTGTCCTCCGGAAACCCCATCCCCCTCATTCAATTTGGAGGGTCAAATCATGGTATTTTTAGATGATCTCAGAAATGGTGGCTCGGTATGTCACCTAGCATCAACCTGGCTCTTCTGTTTCAAAATTCTAACACTTTGGAAATTTCAAGTTTTTAAGGCATTTCAGAATTTTAGGTTTTCCATGGACATCAGAACATTTCCTAGGTTTTGTCGTCCTCCAAAAACCCCATTCCCCCTCATTCAATTTGGAGGGTCAAAACATGGTATTTTCATATGATCGCAGAGATGGTGGCTCAATATGTCACCTAGCATCAACCTAGCTCTTCTGTTTCAAAATTCTGACACTTTGGGAATTTCAGGTTTTTAAGGCATTTCAAGATTTCAGTTTTTCCAGGGACATCAATGTTGGAGTACAGGACAACACTGAGAGGGGGGTGAATTAGTGTTGTATAAACTTTTACAACTTTTTGCACCTTTTAACTTACAAGACACAGGGAGAAGAAGACATCAATGAACTATTAAATAAATATGTATAAGTATGATAATGAAAAGTATGAATCAGAACCTTAAGAACAAATCATTAGGGCACATGAACACATGAAGACAAATAAGAAACATAACACTAGATTTGATGAGTGGAAAACCTTCAAGGGGAAGAAAAACCACTCTGAAATGCCTCACTGGCTTAATCAAAAACCTCACTGGTTACAAATAGGTCTCACTGACCCTACAACCCTCACTAGCTACAAAGAGGTCTCACTGACCATACAAGTCTCACTGGCAACAAACAATTATTTTGAACACAAGAAAATAATTCAGGGGGTTACCCGGATTCTCTACAACACATTCAACCTTATATCTCCTTTTATTTTACTTGACAAAATTATTTCACATGACAATCAATCACCTGCACATTATAATCTCTGCAATTTACAATGTCTTCCTCTGTTCAAGAATCAACACCTACATTTTGTCTTTTGCACTGAAAAATTATCTTCATACCCTAATTCATCTTCAAGCAAAAAATCTCTAGCTCTCTGTATCCAAATCATAACATGATTTTTGCCATAACATGTATTCAATTCATCATATCTCAGACCTCCAAAATCCATAGACAATGCACCTATAAATTTATTATATAAAAATTGAATGTCCTTTCATATTCCTCTCCTCTTTGCATAAATCATCTTCAAAAATCCATTCACCTAAAAAAATAAAATCATATATATATATATATATATATATATATATATATATATATATATATATATATATATATATATATATATATATATATATATATATATATCTTCTCTGTATTTTCATTTTCCCCTTCTCAAAAACAAATCTTCTATTCCTACAATAAATACAATCCATCATATCAAAAAAAAATCTTCAATCAATTTATAATCACTCTGCCCTAAAAAGAATAATATCTCTCTAATATTCTTTAATATCTTCATCTTCTCTGCAAATACATTTTCACCTTCTCAATAAAAGATTCCCATCCCTTTTGTTAAAAGTCATTATGTAATTTCATTTTCACTGCATAAAAATCCATTAATCTTCTCTGTATTTTCATTTTCCCCTTCTCAAAAACAAATCTTCTATTCCTACAATAAATACAATCCATCATATCAAAAAAAAATCTTCAATCAATTTATAATCACTCTGCCCTGAAAAGAATAATATCTCTCTAATATTCTTTAATATCTTCATCTTCTCTGCAAATACATTTTCACCTTCTCAATAAAAGATTTCCATCCCTTTTGTTAAAAGTCATTATGTAATTTCATTTTCTCTACATAAAAATCCATTCATCTGCAACAAAAAACTTTTCATATTCCTTATTACTAACTTCGGACCCACTCTCCAAATTTCCTCTTCATAAAGATCAAAAATTAGAAAGAAGAAAAAAAAATCTCTTAACCACACTTACAAGAGGAATTAAATTTCCACTAAAAAAGATGCCCTTTTAAAAATAATTAAAGACCTCCTTAATTAATTCACTGCCACGAGAGTAGAGTGTAAAATTAGAAAAAAAAAACTTCTTAAAAAGAAGCTTTTAAAACCCACAAAAAATTGCCTTTTTAAAATACTAAAAATAGCCTTCCTTGTTGTCGTAGAGAATTGACTTTCCAAGAGACGTCAATCTTAAACAAAGGAAACAGGTTATGAAGATTTAAATTGTGGCCATTGATTGAACTTTGCACGCCCACTATAACTTTAAATTGAAACCTTTGATTCATTTTGCCGCCCGATGGAGAGAATGTAGACTGATGTCTTCAGTGTCTTTAAGAAAAGGGGGCCGGCCCCCCACAATACCAAAACCCTCAAGGATGTCACTTAAGTGACAATGACCTGCTGTAACAGGTCAAAAATAACTTAAAACAAAAAGTGTTCTCTTATATGACGGGCATAATAGAAGGCACTTAGAGATTTAGACAAAAGACTTAGGGTTTTAGATGTTTAATAATCTTTTATAACCCTTGATCATTATTCAACAACACCTCATTGATATACATTTAAACCTCAGTAAATGATAACTTAAGATCTCTCTGTAAATGCTTCTGATATAATTAGCAAGAAGACACCAACACCTTTGCAAAGACACCAACACCAAATCACCAATTATGATCATCATTGACAAGATTTGGAGACATGATAATTACTAACTTGGAGAGCTTTAACAATGGCAAATAGAACCTTTGACATCCTGATGTAATCTGCATAAGACTGATGAGAAATAATGTCCTCTTTGAACCATAATGATGGCTTTCTTGCAAACCAAACTATTCATTCTACCATACTACATCCAATCTTATGAAGGCAAAAACTTCATCAAGATACGTTAACAAATCCATCATGTCATCAAGCCAAAGTGAGCTGCATACCAAGATATTTCTATTATGTCATCACTGCATACAAAGACATTAGTTGCATCTTATGAAGACCTTAAACAAAATCTACTTATGAAGATATAACCACATCAACTGATTCCAACAACTTGCATCAACTCAACACCTTGTGTGAAGAAATGATCAAAAAGACAAGAAGCATAACAAACCAAATCTGAAGCATAATAACATATATGCACTACATCTTATCATCACTATACCAACATCTTGATTTCTGCCATATACTACTGCTACATCCTTGAAGGCACCACACCATATGAAAGGTATACAACCTTTTTGACATCAATGACAATCAATCTCCACCAATCAAAACATTTCCTAGGTTCTGTCATTCTCCAGAAACCCCAATCCCCCTCATTCAATTTGGAGGGTCAAATTATGGTATTTTTAGATGATCTTGGAGATGGTGGCTCAGTATGTCACCCAGCATCAACCTAACTCTTTTGTTTTGAAATTTTGGCACTTTACAAATTTTGGGTTTTCCAGGGACATTGGAACCTTTCCTAGGTTTCGTCGTCCTCTAAAAACCCCATTCCCCCTCATTCAATTTGGAGGCTCATATCTTGGAATTTTCTAGTGAAATCAAAGGAGATGGACTGTTGAAGCCCCCTTGCATCTATTTGAACCTTTGTTCAGGTGTTTCATTTATTTTGGGTTTTTCATGTTTTTTGAAATCCTTTCGGACCCCTCGTTTTCTATTCTCAATTTAAGGGGTCAAAACTTAATGTTTTTGGATGATCTTAGAGATTTGGGTTATGTTCATCATATTTTATCATATGGAGATTTTGTTTAAAGAATTGGGTCAAATGGGAATTTTAGGTTTTCCAAGGACATTTGCACTTTTCCAAAGATTCCTGAGTTCCAAGTTCTTTTGGGTTCCCCATTTCCCTTGGGGCGCTCCATTTGTCCATAATGTCCAACTCCATTTTGGATTTTGGAATTTGCACTTTTTCATAATGTTCTGGGGGGATTTCGAGTTCCCTTGGAACATTGGAATGTTCTGGGGTTCCTAATTCTTCCGGGATTCTGACTTCTGAATCAAAATACCCAATTTTTTGCATTTTTCAACACACGACGGGACACTCCAATGACTCAAGGCATTAATGATCATTTTGGAGCCCCATGGTGTGGTAGATGATATACATATGCCCTAGGACTATTGTGGACCCTTTCATGATGAATTTTTTATACCAGAGCATGGGAAAACACTTCAATTCTATAGAGTTTTCTAGTACAGCCCATATGGATGTGATGCAACAGGCATGGGCGACTTGCAAATGTGTTGACTACTCCAAATCCACATCCAATCTACTACGGTGAATTGTAATGCTATATGTACATGTTCCTAAGATGTAAGAAAGGTTGGTCATTAAACCAATTTATGGGTTGAAGTGTCTTAGTAGTGTTCTAGGGCATCAAATGATGTAGTCTAATTTGTAAAGGGAAAATGTGCATTTTGTAAAGCATAGGAAGATAATTCAAAGACATATGCATGTGATGGTATGTCGCTAGTGCAGTTTGTAGCTATTTAGGAGGTTGTTTGAACCTAGTTGCTCATCCTCTCTTGTCACATTTGCCGATATGAATGTAACAGAGGTTAGAGAAATATGTGACAATATTTTACTTCATTTCAATGATTTGCGATGCTTTTCTTTTCTATTTTATGTGGATTTCTACATTATTTATTGGATTACAAAGAATGTCCATTACATGAGATGAGATATATGCATTGTATGATGATGCACATGAGATTCCTGCTATGTTTTCATTGTTGCACCTTTTCCTTTTTTGCAAATTCATGAATCTGTTGCCCAATGGAGTAGGCACCGATCTAGTTGGTGAAGGGCTGACAACCTCTTAAAATTATTAAATCTCTCTCTCCTTTATCATGCATGTGTATTCTTCTATCTTATCCCTATGTATGCAATGTTACATGAATTTATTTGCTGAGGAAACACAATATAGCTATCATCTTTGGGTGTAGGGTAAGAGTGAACTTTCATATGCTTATTTGAGGTCTTAAAGGTTTTTATGTAGTTAGTGCTCACATGAACTTAGTGACAATTATAGGGGTACATAGCACATTGAGAATAGCTACTTAAGGACCTGGTGTCTAAGTTGTTTTTCTTCTATTGTTGAGACCCCAGGGAACACCCCCTTGGCCTTGTAGAGCCAAAAGACAAAGGTGAGTTTACCCACTCATAGCAAGTGGTCCATTCATGCCACTATCTAATCATAAGTCTTACCCTTTGCCTAAGCACATCTCCTTGGCCTTAGGTTTTGGTGTTGAGTCCTTAGAATTGGTGGAACTGCATGTTTGAGCACCAACAATGTTAAGGGAATGGGTTAGTGTAAATATGTAGATTTTGATTGGGAGAGATACAACATGTTTATTTCCATGATCATCATGTTCCTCAACATGAATGATACCCATGCAATTGTCATTATCATGGCCTTTCACATGATGGTATCTATATAAATGATTAAGGTCACAACCACAAGGTAAGGTAATATATACATCAAGAGAAAGAATGGGGGGAGTAATAAGGTTGGTCAAGAGAAGTTGGTTAATGATAATAGAAGAGGATGGACAAGGTAAGAGAATTTATTTTAAATTTTGGGGTTTGAAGGTGATGAAATTAGTGGAGGGAGAACAGGAATCAACTTTTTTAACATTAGGCATGGGATAAGATTTAGAAAAGGTAGGAGGATTATGTTTCTTAAAGGAAGTTTTAGAGAATTTGGAGGAATATGAAGGGGTGGAGGAGGAAGAAGATGAAGATGGGAAGAGGGATTATAAGCAAGGAGATTACCATCTAAGAGTTTTAGTGCCATAATCCCTTTAAAAGTTCATGCAAAAATAAGAAAATGTAGCATAAAAATTAAATAAGACTTTAGTTTTAATTTGCAACAAGAGATTATTACCGAAGAGATGTTGAATCTCATCATTAAGAAGTTGATAATGCATTTTGGTGAGTAAGGACTAAAAGTAATGAAGGGGGTAAATCATAAAACACACAACAACAGAAATTGCACAAAAATAAATAGGAATGTTCTTTTATTGATTTGGACAACCCATTACATTACAGAAGCTCAAATACAATCAGAGGATGAATCCTCCACAGGCTACAACACATTGCAGCTTCCTATCTCCAGACTCTGGAACCTTCTGCCTTCTGTAACCCCAAATCAACTAGGGTTTCTATTTTCCCACCTTTCTTGCCTCTACACTTTCCCCCTTATCTCTACTACTACCCAAGGTTCCCAAAAATAGTCATAAATAGCCATTTTGGTGGCCTCCAACCAAAATTTCAAAATTTGCAACTCCCTCCAAAAATAGGTCAACTTCCGGGAAGCATAAATTTTGATCCAGGTGCCCGATTGACAAACCGTTTGAAGCGCCAGAAAGCTCACAAAGTGAACTATCACGCTGAAAATCCATAAATGGATTTCCATAAATTTTTTGGGGTGTTATGGGATGTTTTAGTGCCTCATATCTGATTTTAGAACTCTTTAGGGGACCTCACAAAATTGAAACTTTAATATCTTGAAATCCAAACATGATCTTGAGCTGAAATTTACCAAGAATGCTTATTTGACTATTTTGAAGCTTTAGGGAAAATTTCAGGCTCAACTGCTTCTTTGATAAAGACTTACTAAAAATAGTAAATTCTGGTATCCTTAGCCTTGTTAGAAACTTTGAAGGTTCGGAATCATTATTCAAGCAAATGGGTATCCAAAAACACAAATTTTGAAAAGAAATGAAAACAAAGTCATCAATTTTGAATCAACATTGTTTTTGGGTGATGTAAGATTGCCCTTACACCTTTGGATGCTCCTGCATCAAAAAGTGTTAAAAAAAATCATTGACCCATTCAACCTACCCTTGATTGCATTGGACAACGTTAGAAAATGTGAATTTTAATCCAATATTGCCAATTCTTGAGTCTCTTTTTCATTTATTACAATATTTTACTACTTTCTATTGTTGCTCTCCACAGAATTGCCATGACACCTATCATTAGTTTACGTTCCCAAGGTTTGAAAAATTGCATTCCAATTAGATAAATTAACTAGTTGAATACAAGATCTTGCATAGACTAATAGAAGTTGGTCTTGTAGAGATTGCATTCCAATAATTAGCTAAATTAACTAGTTGAGGACATGATCTTGAATAGACTAATAGAAGTTAGTCTTGTAGAGACTAATACAAGCTCTTTACAAAAAGACACACTAGAAATCACCTATGTAAGACCAAGACTCCTACTTAGAAATATTTTTTATTTAGAAATCACATCCACATTAGAAGCCAACCATGGAAGACCAAGAGTCACAACCTAAAATTGCTCATTAGATGTCCCTATAGAGATTTGAAATTGAGTCTCCACAATGAAAATCCAACGTGTTAACCAATTAAGCTCAATTCCTTCGACAAAATTATACCCCTTAGAAACTCATCATACATCTTTGTTGTTGCACCATATTTAAAAATTAGTTTAGTTGGTTGTTTTAGTAATTTGTTTAAGATATACACTTTGGGTACCAAAATATAATGCTTTAAAGAAAGGCCATATACAAAGCACTTAATATTTTTTAATATTATGAGGAGGAAATCATGGAATTCCAGACTTTCCTTCCATATTGTTTGAGTATAAAGAAGTCCAGTACATCTAATTTACAAATGTAAAGAATTTTTTTAAGTATAAAAGTATATATATATTGATAAAATCTTAATACAACAGTTAAGTGGCTTTTGATTTATTAGCGAAGTCAAACAAATTTAATAAAATATAATTTTAAAATATCAATCGTAAAAGTTTAAAACACAAGAAAACATAATATAAAAATTCAAAGGCAGAGCTTGTAATGTCACCTTCTCAGGCCTAGTCAGTTTAGCGACTGTTAGCCTATTCCCCGAGTTACCGTAGACTAATTGGTGTGGTAAGGGGACTCCAAAGAACTTGGAGAGCGCCAGTTTTGTTTTTATTGTTTTCTATTTGTGGCTTTGAGCTCAGTTGGCATTATGGATTGCAATGATGCTTTCAGAAGTGTTTTCAGATTCCTGGTTTGTGCTCCACACTTCTTGGAGAACACGTCTATTTTTAGTAAGTTACTGAGTTGGAACCTGTCATCATCCCACTACTTTAGTTACGTCTTGGCATGTTCAGTTTCAGTTTCCAACGCCTTGGTAGTGCTTTCTACAAGTCGGGTGGAGTATTTAAATTATACACTTAAGTTTCTAATGTTTAATATTTGATTATTCACTTGAGTGTTATAATTTATAAAGTTGTTTTATGACCCCTCCTTAAGTGGGCACCCAAGGAGTGAGAGGTAATATGTTATTAATGTTATTTTAATTCTTCAAAAAGGGCGTTGGGGAAAAAGGAGGTTATTTTATATTTTAAAATTGTTTTCCCTCCAAGAGGCTATAAAAGGAGGTTTGAGCTCTCATTTTTGGCATGCTAAAGATTTCTTATGTCATTATGCTACTGGATTGAACCTGTGTGTTCTCCTATGATCTTTTGAGGATAATAACCCTCATTAGATTTCTAGTTTTGGATTTGAAAGACAATCCCTAGCTAGTTTGGAGTGGTTCTACTCAGGAATCACCATTGTTATTCACATATTTCTAGTTTCATGATGAAGATTTTCAAAGTTTTTGATTGCAAATTTCAAGACTTGAGTAGAAGGGTTTATTTAGATCAAATTTATTAAAGATTTTGCAAATAATAAATTTATAGGGTTTGAAGTCAATTTCATATTGAAGGGTTTGAAGAGGTATGAAGATTGGCGTCCAAATTTGAGCTTTTTTTGATTTGAATATAATAATATTTCTATTGCTAATTAGAACGTGATGTTCTAGAAGGTTGGCCACACCCTTGAAGAAACTATTCATATGTTTGAAGGCTTATGTGGGGTTAGATCAGGTTGTATTTCCCTTTATAGTGGACGTGTGAGCCTTGTAATGTGGTCACAGCCCCTTTATTGATTATTTCTCATTACTTAGGCTACATGGGAGATTTTGGTGAGACATGGGGAGTTTGTTGGTGAGGTGTTGCCTCAAATAAGGAGTTTTGAGATCTATTCTGCTAGCCACCACTCTTTGGGGTGATTGGACGTCATTTGAAAGGAAATTTCTGTGTAAACTCTACTTCATTAAGACCATTCAGGTATACATGAAATTGATAAAATTATTATAGCAATATACAAGGGTTTGAGCAGTTATTGCAAGCATTGTTTCTATACATTTCTAGTGTTTGGTATCACAATATAAATCCAGATTAGCAGTCACATCAACAAGGGTATCATTTCAGTCGTCAAGAGGAAGTCCAAGATAAGTTTGTAAGGCTAGACACATTCAAGATTATCATCTCTGTAATTCTAATTTAATATCAGCCAATTATATTGTACTCTATATTTAAATTGCATACAAGGGATACAAACTGTTTGACCAAATGTCCATGCACAATCTTTGAACATTGAATTATATTGTTGAATGTTTTGTCATCCAATCTACCAAATAAAATATTCTATAACAAAACACTCTGAGAATACTGTGGAATGTGCAAAATGCAAAATGTTTGACAAAATGCCTGCATCATAGAAGTTAGAAACAAATTGTGGGTTTTGGATAAAAATTTGAGGGTGGCTATTACAGAGCTAAATATGCAATTGCTATAACTTATTTACTTTTTGTTCATATTCCACATTGAAAGAAAATAGATCTCTACAGTATCAAATGTCAATTGCACCTTGAAATGGCTAAAGAATACAATGAATAAAACCGTAATACAACTAAGACATTGTAGGAAAGTTTTTGTTTTTGCATGAGCTTTAAGTGTAAAATACAAGTAACATTTAAAACTAAATAATGAATGACCATCCTAAATTTACTATTATGTTATAAATTTTCCAGTGCTATTAGAATGTTAAAGTTCAAAGTTGCAAGCCTCTATAACTAATGACAACTCAACTTTGTGCTATTTAGTGTAATAACTACACTCGTTGAAAAGGAGAACAAATATAACTAAGAACATCAAAAGAAAACCCAGGCCAGTCTGGTAAGGCGTAATAAGGGGTTAAAGCGTAATGGCCCACTCTTTGTGTTGGGCAAATGATTTTTTTGGGTGCTATGCATTCAACATAGCATTTTATGACAGATAAAAATAATAATAATAAATAAAAGGGGTATAAAACATGGAAATATACATTAAAGTTTATACAAATTTTATAGTGCAACCTTGAACAAAAAATGTTACCCAAGCATGCCTATGACCTAATGGGTTAATCTCCTAATACTCAAAACAAACTCTGAGTAGAAACTAAAAGCCCATTACAACATGCTCTATGAAATAGAGCTAGATATTAACTTTAAAACACATTCAAACTAGAGCAACAATATGATTCTATTCCAAAACAAATTCCATCATACCATGCAAAATGGAGAGCTTATAAAATAAGGCATAAATTGAAACTCTCCATTAGGTGTAGCAATAGAAACATAAAAACCCCAAAATTGTTTTCGTTTCCCCATAGTTTTATTTTTGTTTTCTACGGTCGTGTCATCATCCTCATCCTAATCCTTGTCCTCACTGTCATCATCTTCTTCCTTGGCATCCTTGGAGTTGTAGTTTTCCTTGTCGTTGGAATCCCAATAGGAGTAGGGCATCAAGGGTTCGCTGACAAAATATTTTGACTCCAACTCCTTCAACTCAGGAAAGGCAAGAGACTTCTTGACCTCAAACTCCACGCGCTCCCCAAAGAGGTGAGGGTCCTGTTGTCATATTTTGCCTAGGCCAAAATATCCAAAAAATGCCTCCTTCCATCAGAAAAATCTAATCTGAGAGAGCCTAAATGGAATAATAAATTCCCCTTGGAAAAGCCTAGAAAAAATCTCTAGAAAATTCTAAGTTTTTTTCCCTTTCTTTTGCCTTAGTCGGTAAATTTCTGATTTAGTGAACCTTGGTTTGGTTGTTCGCTGACTGAGTGAAGGAGAGGCTGAAAAATATAAGGCGGGCAATCTAAGGCAAGCGAAAGAAGTGACTAAAGGGTGCTTAGTCGGCAAACCTTAAGGTTTGTGAACCTCTTGGTTCGTCGATCGACAAATTCGCCGACTAAGGAAGTAGGGTGGCAGGATGATTTTAAAGTAAAGCTAAGGCACAAAAGGCAAGGGCCGCTATCAATGAATCAACAAAATGTCGAGCAAGGCAAGTGGTTCAAAATTTTAAAGATTCACCAATAAGGCCAGAAGGAGAACCAAAAGGCAAAGGAAAGTCAGATGGAGATGGTTCAAAAAATAGGAAATTCATTGATAAAGCAGAAAGATAACAAGTTTGAAGAAGTGTGAATTTGCCGATAAGGTGAACAAATGAAAGTAACTTTGGTCCGTGAAATGCAGGATTCACCGATAAGGCAAAAAGTAAAGAGAACCAGAAGCAGAGGTGGGTGACAAAGGTCAGGTTCACAACAGGGAGCTTTCACCAACTGAAAAGACAAAGGAGAGATAAAATTAACTAAGTTAAGGGTTGGTTCACAAAAAGCAAGATTTACCGATAAGGCAAAAAAAGTGATAAGCCCAGCTAGTCAGAAAATTGGCGAAAAAGGGAACTTGCTGACAAGTTCGCAAAATTATAAAATCGCCGATAAGGCAAAAAAAGGCAAGCAAAGCCAAGTTCTAAAAAAGATGAATTCACCAATAAGGTGAAAATGTGCACTTAGAGTAAAAAGGCAATAGTTTAGCAAAGGTAAAATTTGTCGATAAAGAGATAAAGGATAAAGCAAGGGAAAGAGGAAAAGAGCAAAGCAAGCCAAGTTCTAAAAACAAAGATTTTGCCGATAAGGCAAAATGGAAGACTAAAGATTTGGAAAATTGGTGAGAGAATGAAGAGAGAGCCTAGTTTCGAAAAGTACAATTTTGTCGACGAGGCAAAACAATGAGGGTTCTAAAGATAGAAATTGCCTACCAGGCAGAATTCGGCCCAAGACATCCGTTGAGGGAGAATTCAGTAGCACTGATGGTGAATTCATAGGTACAACACTTAAAGTGTTGTAAAATCTTGCTCATTCCCTGAATTACACCATTATCTCAGGATGAAGGTATGTTGCATTCAAAGTTTGCAAGCCAAAATCAATTACAGGCAGCTAAAACAGGGGAAATCTTCAATGCCCCTATACAAAGAAGCTGCAAATTGAATTTGAAGTTACGCGGAAGGACTTCAAACCTTCTTTCTTAATTGTGCTTGGCACCCATGTGTGCAGGCAATCTCCCTCTGCCATTTTTAGACCCATTAGAAGCATGGCCATTGTCCCTTCTATAGATTTTCTGGTAGTGTTTCTGAGCAAAAATTGAAGGTAGTGTGGGCCTAGGTAGCTAGTTGACCAGATTTTAGTGCCCACTATTACACGATGGACTAAAAATGCTATATATACATATGGAAATGATGTAATTATATTAGTTGTTCTTTTGGGTTGTTATACTAGGCAGATTGTTTGTTATTTTCAGACCTTGTAATGCACCTATAGAACCAACCAGATTTGATACATTGTGCTCAATTATGAGCCCTTGCTATCTCTGGTTGATTATTCACCCATGAATGTAGATGATTATTTTGTGTCTACTCTTCTATAACAATTTATCTTCCCTTTGTAATGGTTATTTAGCCTTCATGATAAATATAATCACTGATATTTTGCCTCTCTTATGCTTTTTCTCTATGTTTATTTGAAGTTGTAACTCATTCTGTGGATAAAACGGTCCGTCTATTAGTTATAATCTTCTATTCGAGCCTCTGTTAAAGTTATAAGTCTGTGTGAGTTTCTTTCAATAGTTGAGGTCATTGGTGTGTTATGTCAGTCCCAGCTAACATATTAAAATTTGGTGCATCACCTCCCCCTTCAATTTTAGTATTTTCTTCCCCCTTTTCCCTGTGAGCAACATTATATTTAGTCCAATTCTCTGAGCCTTAAGCTCAGAAAGAGGAACCAGCCTTCTCTAGAGGTCTAATCTCATCTGCAAGGTACCACACCTTGAGATCAGTCCCATTGTGTCATTGGAATGCTTGGACAGCCTCCAAGTAGGGTTAAATTTTATGTGATAACAGTTTCTGGCATGCCTGATGGGACCAGTTTGATGAGCTTTATCATCCATTAAAGGATTTGGTGTGTTCTTCAGTGCATTGTACCATTCAGGGTAGTCTTCTTCAACACCATGGTGACTCTTCTGAACAAATCCACTGGGGAAGTAGCCCAAGTGGTTAAAGATTCATCAAAGATCGAAGTTTGGTGATACTTTTGGTCTTTTCTAGCTTTCAGAAGCATCCCAAATCACTTGGTGACTCTCTTCTGGTATGTTTCCAGTCTCCAAAAGCAAACCTCTTACCCTTGTTTTCAAAGAATATTTTGATGCATCTTTACTTTTCAATGATCTAGTATATCAAGCTATTATGGAAGTCATGGCCTTTTCCCTCCATCAAGAATAGGCTTCCATACACCCAGCATAACATTCACACCACTATCATGGCCCTACCAAATAGATCCTTTGTGGCCTTTAATGGTGGAATCCCTCTCAACCTTGCATAATATGATGAAATCCATGTTCCAGCTCTGAGGGCTATTCCTTTTTTCACTGGTGAAAACTCCACTACCCTTGTTGAGCACATCCAAGTCATTGCCAATGTATGCTTAGTTCACAATGTTACCCAAGACAATGTCGTGGTAAGACTCCTTGTTTCTTCCTTGAGAGGAATCGCTCTCCAGTGGTACATGGGGTTAATTGAAAATTCAATTCATGAATGGGGCGATTTGGGAACAAGGCTCTATCAGCATTTCGAAGATAACGGTGATCATTTATCCCTAATAAAGCAACTGGCCATTATTAAAAGGGCTCCCTATGAATTCATGGTGGATTTTAATTCTAGATTTCAAAAAACTTGGTTCAGAATCCCACCATTGGTGAGGCCTTCCCCTAATGTTGCCTTCTTGTACTATTTGAGATCCCTGAACAGTGATATCATTGTCATGATTCAGTCTCTAGGAGGGGATGTGTTCCATGATGCCTATGAGGTAGCTATTAGGGCAGAAAATAATTTGATTCTGGCTAGAAAGATTGCTCCCAGGCCTCTAATGCCATTATTTCTAGAAGCCCCAGTCTTTCAGCCAATTATGGCATCAATTCTTATAGTTGATGTTCCATACCAAGCTCCCATTCAGCCCTATCAGCCTAGTTGGTAGCTTTGTCAGGGGTATAGTCAAGGACAAAACCAACAAAGCCATATTAGGTCCTTGAACTCCATAAATCCAACTGCTACAAGTACATCAGGCATACTTGTTCCAATTCAGAACAACCTGGCTCAAGGTTATGAGGGGTGCCATCCATGCAATCCATCAGCAGTCCCAAAGCTGCAGATTGGACCTAGCTAGCAGGCTATGGTGGGACAAAGGAAGATGCATGCTGAATGTGTATTTTTGAATTGGCAAGAGGATGAGGACGTTGTGGAGGAGCCTGCTGTAGATTTTGATACAAAAGTGGATGATGCTACCCTATTTCATGAACTACCCAGTCACATTGAAAATGGAGAAAACAAGCATATGACATTGGATTTGCAGTAGCATGAGACGATTAAAAATGATGGTAGATTGTTGTAGGTTAAGGCTAAGCATGACAATGAATTTCTAGCTCATGAAGAGGAGCATATGAGTAGTCCTATACTAAAGAGTGTAGAGGACTTGGAGGAGGCTCATTTCTGGGATGAGCTTGATGTTTTCTACTCAAACCTAAATAGTAAATCATTGCCTCTCAATGAGGTAGGTCATGAGCAGTTTGAGCAGATTAAGGAGGCAGTCATTCCTCCAATTGATATACAAGAGTCAGAACATTCAGATCAACAACAGAATGATGAGGAAACAGAGCAGGGGCATGAGATCAACTCTGTTGATTTGCATGTCATTACAAAGAGATGCCCTATCAGGCATCTGGCCCAGGTGGAGACATATCATGAAGAGTCACCACCTATCATGCTTATTTTGAAGCATGAGGTTGAGCATCAAGAAGGGCTAGATAAGCCCATTTATGCACTTCTAGGCAACTATATTTCCAATTAGTATAGGTGGATAGGTGAGTTTTTCTTGGTCCTAGGGGAAGCATTTCACCATTTTGTTATATATCCACCCCTCCCCCACCTCCTGTTAGTTGTCCATAAGCTGGAAAAGCACCGTAAATTGTTGAGAAAGGGCATTTATTTAGAAAAACCAGTTAATGGCTTTGTTTAAGGTCATTTATGGTTGGTTAGTTTAGGTTTAGGTTAGTTTTTTTTCTGTTTTAGGCTTCCTTTCAATAAGTGTTCTTGCACAGGCAACATTCTCATTAGGAGATTGTTTGTCTTGTTGTGTGTTTTTGTGTTCTCTGGAGGTAGTTTTAGTTCTGTTTGGTCATGTTATTGTGGTTCCTTTAGACCATGTGCCCAATGGATTGTATAAGGCAGCCAAATCCTTGTGTTTAGCAGGCAAACACCCCTGCATAGTCGCCAAAATGTTGTCATATTTTGCCCAGGCCAAATTATCCAAAAAATCCATCCTTCCATAAAAAAATCCGATCTGAGAGAGCCTAAATGGAAGGATAAATTCCCCTTAGAAAAGCCTAGAAAAAATCTCCAGAAAATTCTAATTTTTTCCCTTTCTTTTTCCTTAGTCAGCAAATTTTGATTAGTGAACCTTGGTTCGGTGGTTTGGCGGTTCACCAATTCACCGATTCACCAACTAAGTGAAGGAGAGGCCAAAAAATATAAGGCGAGCAGTCTAAGGTAAGCAAAAGAAGTGACCGAAGGGCGCTTAGTCGGCAAACCTTAAGGTTTGCGAACCTCTTGGTTCATTGATCGACAAGTTCGCCAATCGGTGAATTCGTTGACTAAGGAAGCAAGGTGCCAGGATGATTTCAAAGTAAAGCTAAGGCATGGAAGGCAAGGGCCACTATTGGTGAATCGGTGAAATGCCAAACAAGGCAAGTGGTTCAAAATTTTAAAGATTCACTGATAAGGCGAGAAGGAGAACCAAAAGGCGGAGGAAAGTCAGATGGAGATGGTTTGAAAAATAGGAAATTCGCTGACAAGGTGAAAATATAACAAGTTTGAAGAAGTGTGAATTTTAAAATAAGGTGAAGAAATGAAGGCAACTTTGGTTCGTGAAATGCAAGATTCACCGATAAGGCAAAAAGTAAAGAGAACTGGAAGCAGAGGTGGGCAGCAAAGGTCAGGTTCACAACAGGGAGCTTTCGCTGACCGAAAAGACAAAGGAGAGATAAAATTGGCTAAGGCAAGGGTTGGTTCATGAAAAGCAAGATTCACTGATAGGACAAAAAAAGTGATAAGCTTATCTGGTAAGAAAATTGGCGAAAAAGGGAACTTGCCGACAAGTTTGCAAAACTATAAAATTGCCAATAAGGTAAAAATGTGTACTTATAGTAAAAAGGCAACAATTTGGCAAAGGTAAAAATTGTTGATAAAGAGATAAAGGATAAAGCGAGGGAAAGAGGAAAAGAGCAAAGCAAACCAAGTTCTAAAAATAAAGATTTTGTTGATAAGGCAAAATGGAAGACTAAAGAGTCAAAAAATTAGCGAGAAAATGAAGAGAGAGCCTGGTTCCAAAAAATGCAATTTTGCCAACAAGGCAAAACAATTAGGGTTCTGAAGACAAAGAAATTGTCGACCAGGTAGAATTTAGCCCAAGACATCCACCAAGGGAGAATTTAGTAACGTCGATGGTGAATTCGAAGGTACAACACTTAAAGTGTTGTAAAATCTTGCTCATTCCCTGAATTGCACCATTATCTCAAGATGAAGGTACGTTGCATTCAAAGTTTGCAGGCCAAAGTCAATTGCAAGTAGCTAAAACAAGGGAAATCTTCAATGCCCCTATACAAAGAAGCTGCAAAATAAATTTGAAGGTACGCAGAAGGAATTCAAACCTTCCTTCTTAACTGTGCATAGCACCCATCCATGCAGTCAATCTCCCTCTGCCATTTTCAGACCCGTCAGAAGCATGGTCATCGTCCCTTCTATAGATCTTCTAGCAGTGTTTCTGAGCAAAAATTGAAGGCAGCGTGGGCCTAGGCAGCTACTTGATCAAATTTCAATGCCCACTGTTGCGCGATGGACTAAAAATGCTATATATACATATGGAAATGATGTATTTTTGTTAGCTATTCTTCTGGGTTGTTATGCTGGGTAGATTGTTTGTTATTTTTAGACCTTGTAATGCACCTACATAACCAACTGGATTTGATACACTGTGCTCAATTTTGAGCCCTTGTTGTCTCTGGTTGATTGTTCACCCATGAATGTGGATGGTTTTTTTGTGTCTACTCTTCTGTAACAAGTTATCTTCCCTTTGTAATGGCTATTTAGCCTTCATGATCAATATAATCACTGCTATTTTGCCTCTTATGCTTTTTCTCTGTGTTTATTTGAAGTTGTAACTCATTCTTTGGATAAAACGGTCCCTTTATTAGTTACAATCTTCTATTCAAGCCTTTGTTAAAGTTATAAGTTTGTGTGAGTTTCTTTCAGTATTTGAGGTCATTGTTATGTTATGTCAGTCCCAACTAACATATAAAAATTTGGTGCATCACCCCACCTTTTAATTTCAGTATTTTCTTCCCCCTTTTCCCTATGGTCCAATTCTTTGAGCCTTAAGCTTAGAAAGAGGAACCAGTCTTCTCTGGAGGTCTGATCTCATCTGCAAGGTCCCACACCTTGAGATCAGTCCCATTGTATCATTGGAATGCTTGGATAGCCTCCAAGCAGGGTGCAATTTCACGTGATAACAGGTCCTAACAACTTTGCAAGTTTTTCAGGTGGTTTTTGAGAGGAAGGGTTTTCATCTTGCCAATCTTACACACCTTGGGTAGCATGGAACACTTCATCTGCTCAAGGTTGTAAATGAAGTCTACAATAGTGGCATTGTAGGTTTGCACCTCCATCGTATGGATGTCGTGAATAGAAACCCTTAAGGCACCAGCCCCTACCCATCCTTACTCTCCATCTGTTTAATGACTACAAACACGAACTTTGGATCCATCTGAGGCTGACTACTTACACAAAATGCCATTTTCAAAACCTATTATTAACAAAAACCCTTAAAACTCCAAAAGTCCATAAAAGCACATTTAAAAGGAGAAAACCATGATGTAATCAAGTTATCATGTTTTTCTGGGTTAGCCTCTAGTAGAATTGTGGTGTAGGCATCGACAAACTTCAAAGAGTGAATGTTGTGAGGTGTACAAAGAAGAAAGATAGAGACACTGAAAAGTAGAAGCTTATCCATTTTCATTTAGTTAAAAATAAAGAGATATAATATTAGCTTCCATCACAAACACATGGTGAAGGGAGAAAGTGCCCTGTCAAAATAGGTGGCGAGGGTGAGTGGGAGGGGGAGTGTTGCACGAAACTGGCTTACGTCATACGCCTATAAACCAAAACCTATACAATTCTAATATGCATTTTCAATATATTTTTTAAAAAAATGCGAGGGAAAGAATGCAGTCTTATCCACACAAAAAATGTAGTGCCAAAATTTAATGCTTATATCTTGAAAAGCGTGAGTCCTCCACATTTTTTGCCCATAAGACCTCAAATTTTGAATCAATCAAAATTATCCTGAAAACATAGAAGCCAATTAAATTAGTGATAAATATTTTTGAAAATATTTTTTGGTTAAAAAATTGCATGTCTAGTTTATAAAAAATAATCATAAACTAACTACAAAAGAATTCTAAAATTTAATTGGTACATAAACATAATTAATAATCACTAGTTAAGTGATTTTGATTACTACTAATAATAATAAGTGTCACGTAGTGGCAAGTACCTGCCTTTATGGTATTGTAAAAATAAAACTTGTTTTGTAACTAGAAAATCGTGTTAGTTTAGAATAATTGTAATTGCACGAAAATAAGTAGCTCCAAACAAAGCCTAAATCTTATAATATCGAGTTTGTATAATGTACTGTAGGTGCTTGTAGCAATGGCTAAACACATTTTCTAACTCAAGAATTGGAGGCTATAGATGTTATTCAATAATTTTTTGGCATGGCGAGAGGACTTATTTTGTTTTACTTTGTAACTATTGAAGAACTATTTAATACAATAGGATATATGTAATGTTAAGTCAAGTTTCAACATCACAGAGAATTAACAACCAAATTCATGCAACTCAAATTAATAGTATTGGTTTTAATAATAATATTTGCTTTGTAATAGAAAAATTAATGAAAATGTGTTTGAAATAATATAATAATTAGATTAAGTTGCAATTTTTAAGATGATCATTAATATTATTTCCTTAATTGGCTTGCCTTTGGCTTCATAGAATGGAAGTGCCATTAGAAAATAGCTTCATCAAACCAATATAGAGTCACTCCTACTCTCTAGCATGAAAACATAGGAATGCAATTTTTCAAGCTAAAGCAAAAGGAAACATAGATTTGTGTATGCCATGCAAGAATTTATATGGTAATACCCATATACCTTACAAACAAATCTAGAAGAGAACAAGCTTCATGAATGCAGAAAATTTTACTCTAAGCATTCCAACATGTGTGAATCACAAATTAGGTATGTGTAAGAATAGGCATAAGTTTTCCACAGTCCATAGTAGAATACAATGTAAGTGTTTTTGGATTAAACTGTGTGTATTTCTTTGCTTCAACGTTTCGGATCACACTCAGTGATCCATCATCAGAATCCTCTTCCTGATGATGGATCACTAAGTGTGATCCGAAACATTGAAGCAAAGAAATAGACACAGTTTAATCCAAAAGCACTTACACTGTATTCTATGTGTAAGAATGCAAACAGCCCCAAAGGATGATATGGATAAAAATAATGGAATGATAGCTTGTAGGAGTTCGGAAAACACTGAGAGGGGGGGTGAATCAGTGTTGTATTAATTTTCAAACATTTTACAACTTTTTGAAAGCTTTCTCTTACAGTACAGATGGAAAGGAATACATTAATGATTTGTTGAGTTTATATGTACAAGACTTACAATAACAGATGTAAACAAAACATGATCAAACCAATAATATGCACACACATAGAAGAAATTAAGACACAACCTTTTTACCGAGTGGAAAACCCTCAGGGGTAGAAAAACCACTCATGAAGTTCCTCACTGGCTTAACTGAAAAACATGCCTCACTGGCAATACAAATTGTCTCACTGACAAATATTAAGGTCACACTGACCTATAAGCCTCACTGGCTAATACAATGCCTATTAACAAAACATCAATCTTTGTGTGCAAGACATGATTGTTGTTCAATCGGATTTGCACCATTGTATACAACCTTATACCTTCTGTTTGATTTTCAAATCAATACCATTTTCTTTTTCTTACTTCTGCAAACAAGCTCCATATACAAATCTCTATAAACAATTTTCTCTGCAAATTAATCCTGTATTCTACTGCATATCAATCCTGTATTCTAATCCTCCATACAACAACACTGCATATCAATCCTCCATACAACAACACTGCATATCAATCCTGTATTCTAATATGCTTAACAACACTACTTTTCTCTGTATGTTTCATCTCTACCTTACTAGCCATTCAATCAATTTCACCTGATTATCATTGCAATTGCATATTGTCTTTTTGATCACCTTGTCAGTCTCTGTACCTGTATTTGATCCCTGTCAGTTCATCATTGATCTGCACAATGTATACATCAATCTACCTGCAAAGCCATTATATACAAGATAATCATTTCACCTTCTCTCTGCAAACAAAATCATTTCATCTTCTCTCTATAAATCAAAAACCCTTTCATTTTCAAAAATAAAAACATCAAGAAATCCAAATGCCAATCCATCTGCAAGAAGAAAATCTTATTCACAAAATAAATGATCAACTTTGATATTCTTCTGTGTGCAATTTTATCTTCAAAAGACCTTTCAAATTCCATCATTCTCCTGCAAGAAATCATGAATAATTTCCACTATTTATTTTCTCTTCATAAAAGAAATCCGTTCATCTTCATATCTGCCTTCATTCTTGTCTCTGCAAAAATAATTTCTCCAATAAAATCATCTGAAAAAAAATAAATCTCTATTTTGCAAAAGACTTTTCATTTTCATGCAAGCTCCTCTGCACAATATCTCTAATAAAAAACTTGCTATAAACAAAACTCTCCTTTTAAAAAAAATCTTTTCTAAATAATTCCTTAATCCTCGTGAGTGGATTACTTCTTGTTTTAGAAAAAGAATCTTAAAAAAATTTCTAAAAAAAACTTTAAGAAAACTCTTTCTAATCGGGCACCAAAATATTCTATAAACTGCCTCAAAAAGGAGCTAAAAATAACTAGTCAACTTAGAGTCCTGACGTCCATATGCACGTCAATGTGCATTGTCGAGGAAGGTGGCAAGTTTAAAATCTGACCACCGATCTACCAAATCGCGCCCAAACTACATTCAAATGGAACCTTAGATTAAGTCTTGGCGCCCATGCGCTCACCTCATTACCAAAGCCACCGGTCAGCAGGGGAAAGAGGCCGGTCACTACCATGTTTAAGAACCCCTTTACTAGGTCACCTTAAGTGACCCGACTTGCTATAGCAAGTCAACAAAAGATTAAAACATAAAGAAATTTAACATATGACAGGCCTTATAATATACTTTGCATATGATTTTAGATATCATGAATAAGCTAAGATATTCCACACCACACTATATGTGATTTATATATCGTCTTCTGATAAGCTTGACTCTTAAATGAGTATAAAGCAAAACTTATGATCAATCCTCATACTTCCAAACAAGTTCCAACTTGTAAATTCCCACTTATACTATGAACATGCTTAGCATATGTGTCATCAATGACACATACATATAATTGCTTGCAAACAAGATCATTTTCTTTTGAGGAATAAAGAATTTTGTCCCAAGTATGAACCTTATAAAGATCCTGCAATATTATCATCTCCTGATAGAACCTTTGAACAAATTGAACTGGATTGAATTTACCTCAACCTTTAACAGTTTCCTCAAACCATCTTCTTTATGAGAAGCTTCATCCTGTCATACATCCTGATTTCAACATTACATCTTGTTCTCACACATGATGCTAAGACATCCTTTGGATACCAACAACTGATATCATCAACCTTGTAAGAACCAACACATTGCAAACCTTGAAATACCAACAACTGATATCATCAACCTTGTCAAGAACCTGATGAATAATGAAGACCATGCCTACCAAGAATATGTCATGTTCACTGATAAATCATGACATCGTAAAGAACACATCTCTCCAACTGATTGTATGAACCAAGTAAACCATGAATGAAGATCACACAAGATGATGTCTCATGCTCCTGCTCCTATCAACAACAAACAAGATTATGTACTCCTGATGATGCAAGATCAAACCTGTGAAGTATAAAACCATTCTCTATATCTGTAAGATGATTTCTCATGCTCCTGAACACTTTTGACATCAATGACAACCTAACACCATCATAGCTATTGTAGTTGTTCCACCGTAGCCAACCAATTGGAAAAGCATGTCACCAAGGAATGAAATTAATATAAAAGCATGATTGAGCATAATTTAAGTTGTCTTGAATTATACTCAAGTGGCATTATATTGAATATTTTTTGCTATATCATCTAGAAGCTAGAAGGTCATTTATAAGTCCAATTTTACATGTCTGGTTCTTAGATTTCCCCTCCATTTTCTGTTGGCTACTATTGAGAGATAATGAATTGTGGCTTGTAGAACATGAATTACTTAAGAGCCACGTAGAAGCAATACTCGGTTTCCTTTCATGGCCAAGAATACTTTTTAGATAATCATTTTCTCCGGTCAAAAATGGAACATTTGTAGAAGTTGTGAAACCAACCTAACAGAACCCAGTGAACACCTTCAAGCAAATAACCTGTCACATACAAGGAGATCAAAGGCACAAAGGTGCTCTACAACTAAAAATGTATAGATGCATAATAACTTGAATGAATGTTTACAATGATGAATCAATCCTTATAAAAGGAGATAGAAACCCTATACGTAAAACCGTAGGAAGAGATTAAATTAGCATGTGACAAGTGTCAAGACTAATTTAATAATGCAAAAAAGGAGATTCCTAAGTTTAGCTTAAGTGAAATAAAGTAAAGGTGACTTAATTAATTAATCAATATGATTTAATTAATTAAGTAAAGAACCTATTACTCTAATAACATTTGTCTTACCAATATAAAAATTCAATTACTTGTTGCCAACTTGTCATCCCCAGATTTTTGTGGTGTATTTGCAATTGATATGGCCTAAGATAATATATTTGGATAAGGTGAATTGTATAGATATTGTTAATCTATTGTGAAGTTGAAGGCACACAATTCTAAGGACCACAATTACTTGGTAGAAAAGTAGGCCTAATAAAAATAAATAAATGTAAATGGTTGTATAGGGACAAAATATTATCTCCATCGAGATAGTAGAAAATGAAAAGTTTTTTTGCAGAAAATAAATTGATTTGTAGGTTTAACTGGTTATGGCCTAGCCTTCCTGATCTATATTAGTGGATCAGGGAGAATTGGCAAGTCTGAATTGAAGGAACAATTAGAAATTTACCCTTGTGTAGGTGGTTTCTTTGTGGTGGGTTTTTATAGCATTGAGGATTGAAACAATATTCTACGCTCCCTCTAGGTTTGGGAAAACATATGCTTTTGACAAAACCATGGCACCTCTCTTTCAATCCCTCTACGTAATCCTTTTCTGTTAAGTCTATTTGGGGCATCTGTCGAATTTGCCACTATATTTCTGGGTGGAGTCATGTTTCAAAGCTATTGGGGATTCACTGGGTAATTTTCTGGCCACAAACAATGATTCTATGGATTTTATGCACACAAATTTTGCTCACATTCTGGTGCACATAGATACCTCAAAAGACCTTTTAGCAAAAATCATTTTAAAAGTTCAAGGTCGTAGCTAGATCCATCTAGTGGATTATGAAGGGTTACCATTCCGGTGCAGAAGATGCTATAAGACTGGCCACACTACAACAACCTGCCCCAGCACCAAATTTAAATCAGATCGACCTGCCACATGGTGGAGAGATGCTACTCCTCAACATTATACTGTTGATAGTTTGGTTGAGGAGCAGGAGACTTCACAAGTGCATCCAGTTGACATGGACAGATATTAGGTGCAACATGATTCAGCCTAGGCAAAGGAAAAAGTTGGAGAATAGGCATAGAGTGCACATGAAACCCTACAAAAATGTCTGAATGAAAAGGACAAACATTTATTTCAGTGAGCTCTAGTGGTGGACAGGAAAAGTCCATAAGAACAGGCCTCTTTTGGGGAGGAAAACTATCAACTCTCCAAGGTAGGGGGTGGAAATACCACTATAATTTCTGAAACTTCTCAACCTCTCCATGCAGGAGGCTCTGAGGAATGGAAAATGATGTAGAAGAAGAAGAAAACTCCTAACATAGGCATTGATGCTCATAATAATATGCAACTACAGTCTCATCTCAAAAAAGGCATTGATGCTTCAAAACTGAAGTAGAATGTTAGAATAAAGCATGCTCCCATGTTAATATGGGCAGGTAAGAAACACAGGAAAATAGTTTTAGGTGATTATCTTTTTAGACAGACAAAATTTTTCATTGTGCACCCCTATTTACAGGGCATGCACTTATATTTTTGTTTATTATTTATGGGATATGGCTCCCTTAATCCTAACTCACTCATAAAAAAAAAATTGTCTCCATCAATATTGATGTGAGACTTTAAAGTTGGCAAGACCATCAAATGTGCATTGGGGACCATCCAAACACATGCCATTTGTAATGGTCTCTTGTTTTCCAACACCACAGCTAAAGGAATTTCATGTGATGTAATAGTTGCAACTATCAATGAACTTATTCATCAGTTTGACATTGAGACTCTTGTCCCGTGGTTGAAAATTTTGAGTGATAGTTTTCTGTTGTATATCTCTATTATAGACTTTTTTTTTGCATCCTTATCTTTATTTTTTATCCCACTTGTTGGTGATCTAACTTCTTTGTTCTCTCTATTATAAATTTTATTGTACTATATCATATGGTAAAATTCAGATGATTATTGCATGGTAAGGAGTTCAATTTTTTTGTTATTAGACCCTTGAGAGTGTTCGTTGTACTCCTTGTTTAGTATTTACATAGAAAGTAAATATCTAATACATGAGTGGCAAATTATAATTAAGTATTAACTAATGGATTTAGTTGTCCTCATTCTAATTTATGAACTATGAATCTTACATTTTAGCCTTCTGCAAGAATTTTGTAATGTCTAAGGATTTTAACTACTTTAGATATTATAATGTATTTCACTACTATTCTCTTCAAAATGTGTCATATAATAAAATATTTTAAAAAACAAGTGATAGTGTAAATAGAAATACGATGCAAAGGTAAGTCAAAGTAATGGAATAATTATGATTTTTTTACAAAGATAATTGTTATAATTGTAATATAATTATGTATAATATAAAATATTGTGATGAATAATTATAGAGAATAATTATAATAATTAGTTATGTATGGTATAGAATATTATAACTTTTTATTATATGAAAGAAAAACATTATATCAAAAATTATTTATTTAGAGAAGAACTCTTTGTTCTCCTGTTCCAATTTATTCTATACTGCAAATGAGAACCCTCATCAAGTTAGTTTATTAACAAAATCACCATTTGATTCCTAAAGTCAATTTCTTCTAGTGGACAACTGCTCATAACTAAATCCTTACTCAAGATAACCTAAAGAAAAGTGGTTTTCAAATTCTTGGGCAATAGATGTGTGTTATGTTTAAAGAAGGAGGAGACAGTTTCTCATTTGCTATGCCATTGTGATTAACTTTGGGATATGACTTTACAAAAATTGAGTATGGATTGGGTTATGAATGAAAACTTGATTGAGGTTGTGGAGAACTGGAGAGTTCATTTTTCCCACCCAAGGATCAGAGAACTATGGAGACAGGTTCCTCCTCATTTGGGTTGGAGTTTGTGGAAAGAGAGGAATAACCACATCTTCAAAGATGTCATCAAGAATCCTAAAGAGGTTTTTATTACCTTCTCTAAATTCATGATTGAGAATGTTTCCAATTGTATCTTCAAAACTCCTGAAAGTCCTCCTAGCCCTATCAAGATCAAGCTTTCCAAAGATTGGGGTATTTCTACTTATATATCTAAGTTTGATAACTCTAAGAAGCTGGCTCGGCTAAACACTAGATGGAAACCCCCTTGAAGGTTGGCACAAAATAAATTTTGATGTGGCAGCTAAAAGAAACTCAAGATTAGCTAGTGGAGGAGGGGTCATAAGATCTCACAAGGGTGCACTTGTTGCATATGCTGGAGGGTTAGGAAGCCAGACCAATAATGTTGCTAAAGCAATGGCTATGCTTTGGGGCTTAAAAATTGCTCTTTCCTTGAAAATTACTAAGATTCTGGTGGAGAGTGATTCTAAAATCATTTTTGATGTTGTCTTAGACATAGTTGACCTTGGATAGCAATTAGGTGATATCATTGGAGATATTAGGGGTCTCATTGTCAGATTTGAAGAAAAGGAAATATCCCATATTTACCGTGAGGGCAATAGTATTGTTTATGCCCTAGCTAACCAAGTCCAAAATTTCAATAGTTGGAGATGTTGGTGGCATTTGGAAAATCTTCCTAGGCCCTTACAAGACCTCCTTAAATTTAGGAGTTGCATAACTTGAATAACAAACAATGATGGATAAGAGTGGCTTTAATTCAAATTCAAATCCCTGGCATGTGCCATTTTCTAGCCAGGGTGGCAAGGTTATGAGTAATGTCATGAGGACTGTTGAGCTAAGTCAGCAGTATGTTCACGTGGACAGTGTGATGACGAGGTAGAGATATTTTAGAAGGCTGGTGACGTCTTTTAATAATGATGAGCACCTCAGATGATTCAATCAATTAAGTTCACATAAGATGAACTTAAATCATTTCAGCATCATCATTGATAATGACGGTTGGGAAAGTTTTGGATACCAAGTTCTTATTACAAGAATTTCTTTGAGGAATACTTGCCATTTTTCCAATGGTTGCCTATTAGCAGAGAAATTTCTTCTTTTCTGCAACAGTTCCTTTTCCAACTTCCTTTTCAAATTGTTACTATGGGGGGAATAGGATGAGGATCGAGCCCATTTCTTGTGAAGAATTTAAAAGAAATGAAACCATATGGCAAATTTGTTATCAAGGGAGGTGGCTTCTTTCCTAGAATGTCTTAATGGACACGATGAGAATTTATCTGTCTAATGTGTTGTTTCTTGGGATAATAGGAAGGTGCTAATTGGTGGGGTGGGCTTTGAAATCTCTGAGGAAGTTATTGGGCTTGCTACGGGCATGTCTATCAAAGGCAAAAAATAGAAGAGACAAAGCAAAGTCCCAGACCCTGAAAATTTATCCATTTTCTTGAAGGAGGGAGAAGAGTTGTTTAATCTCCAAGGTGGGTTTGACAAAGAGAAGCTACCAAATCCTTGAGACGAGGTATGTTTTATGATTATGAAATATTTCACTCTCGAAGGTCGCTTTAAAAGGTTCTACCATTACCACTTTGTTCTACTTAATCATCTCTGACGTAATATGTTGATTAGTTTCATGTTTTATCTCCTCTCCTCCTTGGAAGCCTCTGCGAGGTATGTTAGGGAGATGCATGCCCAAAATCCTGAGAAACCCTTAATCCCTTTACATCAAGGGCTAATCTCCTGGCTCTATAAATTCCATCTTGCACTTTGCCCACCTAAGCCCATTCAAGCTAACCTTGTTGATAGCCCTTCTGTTGGCTCCCCTTCATCTGCTAAAAGCAAGCCTAAGCATGGTATTGTGATTTGTGAAGTCACTCCTTAACAGCCTTCGAAGAATATGGTTGATCCCAAGAATTTAGTGACTAAGAAAAAACCTTGCATTAAGTAGAGCCCATTTAAAACCCCAAAATCTTCGGAAGCTCCCCCAGTCAGGATGTTGCTAATAGTTTGGTTGCCCTCAAAGAAGGCTCTGGGCAGGGTGTTGCTCCTAAGTCTTCCCTAAGAGGAGTTAGAAGATACCGTTGTTCAAGGGATAAAAAGTAGAAAGGGGTTTCCTTGTATAGGGAGGAGGAATGTAGGTTTATTGATGTCAAGAAGCTGCTAAATAAAGGGAAAGATAAAATAGAGAAGGGCCTGGATGAAGCTAAGTCTGTTGAGGATGAAAGGGTTATTGATATTCCTATGAAAGAGGAGGTTGTTAGTCCTCATGGAAAAAAGACTTGAAAACCGACCACTAGAAGGTCTAACAGATTGGCTGGGAAACCCACTTCCAATCTTAAGGAGATGGTGGTCTCTAGTAACTTTGAATAGAAGGATAATATTGAGGAAAGATAGGGGGATGTTGAGAAAATGGAAGGGACCAATGCTCCTGATGATGGACCTAGTCTATTTCCGAAGATGAATCTCCCTTTCTCTAACTCAGAGATCCTTGACCACCCTATGGAGGAGCAAACTAAGGTCAACAGGGATTGTGCTACTTGTTCTCAAAATGTTTTTGATATTGCAGGTATTAAATCCAAGTTGTTAGAGCTAGAAGGGAATTTTAAGATCCTTGCTCGATTCATGACCAAGGTCATGCACCGCTCAGCCACCACATTGGCTGTCTTACAGGACCTGGAAACAAAAAAACATGGGGTTGGGAAAGATAAAATGAAAAACTATGAGGATATGTATACCTTCCTCACAGAGGACTGGGAACAACTATTTAACTAGTTCCTTTTGGTTGGGTTCTATTTTGTTGTTGTTTTGTTTATGTAGTTTCTCTCATCTAATGTCTATCTGTTGTCTACTTGTTGTTGGTGCTCTGTTTCTGGCTTCTTAAGCCTGTTTTGTGCACCTTAAGGGCTATTTTGTAATAGGGATCGACACCCTTGTTTTGCCACTTATCTTTATCAAAAACAAGGCAAGGAAAGCAAAGCTTAAGGCAAATCATGCACAAATTCAAAAAGTGTACAAGGATCTGAATTGCATGACAAGGAAAAGCAAATCCAAAAATTTGGATTTTGATGCATGGATGCGTAGGAGACATGGAAGTCCAATTTCTCTGATTTTCATGAAAAATACTCATATTACTAAAATTTTCTAGGCAAAGACTGATTTGAAAGATATTTGAGGAAATTTTTAATACTTCAGACTCAATTTTTGATTAAAAAAATTTTGTATACCCCAAAAAACTTACAAGGCAAAATCTCAAGGCAACATAGTTGAGATTAGATATGGAACTGTACGTTTGAATGCTGCAAACAATATCCCTACTGTAGTATTATGGTGAAGCTTTGCAACCATACCTAGATTTAATCTTGGCATGTAACCAAACTAGCACATTGGGTAGATTAGTTAGCACTCTCCAATTCAGAATGAAGTCATATAAATCATGTGGTCCATGATGGCCTCTTGGCAATAAGCAAATCTTAAGTTGTTAATGTAATTAAAATTTAAAATTGTTACCATAGACTCCTAATGGCTTACATTTAACATAGGGCTTAATCATCATAATAGGTTTACTTAATATTTGTTTTAATATGGAGTCTTTTTTATAACAGACAAGTATATGGTATTGTGTTAGTGTTATGAATTCATATCTATGAAGTATAGGCCAACTATGTTTTATATGAATGATGTATAAAGGCGTTGACATGAAACTTGTGGTAGACCATCCCAATCTCTATCAAACCATATTCCTTGAATGGTGAAAGCAATGATGATAGGATGAGTTCTAGATATTAGTTGTTTTAAACTCAGTGCTTTTATAGTATAGATCTTGCATGATTGGAGAGTAACGTAGACTATTTGGCATCATGAAACTACATCTACCAATCATAGATAAAGGGTATTCTTTAACACAAAGCTATAACAGAATTATGATGATTCGGTCATCATCTATATGTTGTAGAGCATTGAGGTGACATTGTCAAAGCTTAGTGAGCTTTCCACCTTCAAACCTCTGTCAAGGCTAAATCTATGAATTTGATGGGCTCAATCTGAACCACGAGTTCAGAAAATGTATATTAGGACAACAAGATGTTATCAGACAAAATCAATGGATTTCACTTTCTGACTGAACAATGTTATCAGTAGCAAGAAAGATATTATATGTTGCTAAAATGAGTGAAACACAATTTAAATGGCACATGTATTTGAGATCAGTATGAGAATAATGATTTGTGCTTCTGAAAACCTTATGATCTCATTAATGGTGGATGGTTATAATTTGAAAAGTATTCAACACCTAGTTTGCTAGGAATAGTAACATGGAAGTAAATTTAGTAACATGTAGTCTGTCATATGATTCACGATAAGGATCTCTAGGCTGGTTTAAATAGCATCAGTCTAGCCACTTGGTATCTTAAGCAAACTACCTTATTAGTTATTAGTATAGAGATATAGATTGAGTTTGTATGAAAAATTCTAAAAAAACATCGTAAGCATGTGTATCCACTGGCAACATAGTTATATCCCTATCAAGAAATAAAGGTTAAGAAAAGGGCAGTTAGCTATCTGCCTTTATGTCAGAAGGTGACACAATGATTAGGATGAGGAAACTTTGATTGGTTCTTGTTACCTATATCTAATTCTTTGTATCCTCAAGTCACAACCCTGATGCATAGAAATTACAGAATTATAGATTTTGGAAATATACAACCATAGAGACAAATTCTTCATTACCCAATAAGAGATTTAATGTGCAATAAACCAGAAATCCACATGCAAAAGAAATAGACAATCATACCACCAATGGTGACAAAAGATATACCCTAGGAAAACCCTCATAGAGGGACAAACCTAGCCTCCAAAAGCATGCATCTCTCATGTATTATTCAACAATAAACAACAAATACATATGCAGAGATAACCTCTGAAACATCAAGCTCTCTCTACCTGCAATCCATATGAACAAGCATGTAACCACATATCCCATGCCATGCTTCAAACCCTCACACAACCAACCTGCAAGAGAAGCTACAAACCCAGCCAACAAGCCAAATGGCTAACTCTCCTCTACAACAACTACCCATGTGTTTGCTTTTATAGAATAAGCTCACACAAATATAACATGTGGTATTGTAATACCATTTTCCCCAAATCCATGTGTTTACAAAACCATTGACCCCACATTTGATTATTGGTACTAAGATTTTCCAATTAATCAAATAATTACAAATAAACTAATTAACCCAATGTTACATACAACGATTACAAGTGGCATCCAAATAAATATCCAATGTGGCTAAACACATCACATGATGCACCACAATTGAATATTTATTTTACATAATAAAATAATACCAATGTTATGCAAGGTGTACAACACACCTACTCCAACATTCTCCCACTTGTTGTATACATTACATAAGGGATCAACATGTAAACTCAAAACATCAAGGGAAAACCATCCATGTGCCCAACATGTACCATTTAATCATCCATGTGCTCCAAGATACTTGAAACAATAATCAAGGTGTCCACCATCTCAAACAAGAATCCCCTCATCCTCCATCTAGCCTCATGAAGAATAAGATCCTCCAAAGAGATGTCACACTAAACTGTCACATAGAAGCAAGAAACATGCATCAACTAATATCCAAACACAAGCACCAAATCCAATGGTAACAAATAGGCTCAAGTAGCTATCAAGAATCAATCACCATAGCTAAAATAGCAACCACATCTAGTTGCTAATGCATCAACTAACCATACCTCCAAACCAAGGTATACAAAAGATAACAAGTAGACCTTATGCCATCAACATATCCAACTCAAATCACAATGATAACAAGTCCCTGTATATACTCAATCCTGCATAAAGAAGTCCTCCAAGGTGACAACACAAAGCATGTGATAATAAACCTCAAGACTCTCCATACCGCAACATAATGAGAACATCCAACAAAGGAATCGTATACATCCTCGAACTCCCACCGAATGAGTAAATGTCAAATCTGAAAATAGATCAAGGCATCCAAAGATCCACTAATAGCATGCACATAGAAGATGTGGTTAAATCCTCTATCACATAGTGTCAAAGAATACACACATAGATATGCAAAATCTACAAACTAAATAGTTGCAACATAACTCTCCCCGAGTCCATATCTCTCCCAAATCCTCCACATCATAAGATAAAGAAGTCAAAGAGACTCAAAAGCTCCATACACATCTCAACTCCAATTTTGTGTGAACACACATATCTAGGAAGAAGAATAAGACCAATCAAGAGAGAACCTACAAATCATAACAATGTCCTTCTATCCACACTAATGTGCTATAGCTGTGAAAAGTATGATCTCCTCTACAACCCAAAAAATAAGAAGCCTCCTCAACATCCAATAACAAGATGCAAGCCTCTCAAATCAAAAGGTAGATCAAACTCATAACCATCCCAAAATAGGAATAAGCCTAAAGCCACTAACCATCTCTATTACATACAATGATCTCATGACAACTCAAGATCAAACACAATGAGATAAGCAATCATATCCATGCATTTGCTCCTCAAACAAGTCCTCACAACAATAATCCATAGCTCAAGACTCAAACATGAGAAGGTAAGACACAAATAAATAATGCATTTGTAAATCAAGTGGGCATACCTATCAAATCATTCACCAACGAGTGGACCAAGAGTAGGGATGAGATTGCTCCTCCAGGATGCACAATGCCTTGAAGGTTCTCTCCAAGAACAATCTCCTCAACATGTCCATGTTGAACTCACGTCCAACCAAGGTGTAGGCTCCTCGGTCTTGTTACTGAAATCCTCATCAAAGAGTAACCATCTCAACACATGTCTTTATCACAAGAGAACTCAAGCCTCACCAAAGTCTCCAAGTATCCATGAGAACCTCCATGATCAATCTATGCTAAACTCCAAATGTAAAACCGCACCATCATGAAGCTCCCAAGCACATGACCAATGTACCCAATACCAAGAGAACCATCAAGATCACAGTCAAATCTCCCACTACACATCTGCATAACCAAGGAACATATCATGACATCATGATCTAATCATCTCCTCAAAAGAAGATCACATGCACTAATGCACACATCCTATCTCAAGTGAACCTGTATCATGCCAACACTCTAAACCAATATCAAGAGTAAACCAAGACACAATACCAACCATCCTATAAGCAAGGATCACTTGTCAAAATAGACAAACCATAACCAACACCTCAACCAAAGACTCCAAGAGTCCTCCATGGTACCAAAATGTCAACATCTCCAAATCACATGAAGATAACCATAACCCGCCAAAGCTCCCACTGAAGTGTGATACCAAGCTAAACATGGCAACATCATAAACATCAAACCATCAAACCCATCACTGTCAAAAGCTCCCATTGAAACATGTAATCAAGCTATCCATGACATCGTGATAACCATCTCCTACATGAAGATCATCCATGGCCTCAACACAATCAAAGAATCCACTATAAATGACATAGCTCCCAAAAGGTGGAGTAAACCATAATCTCCACAACCAAGAAGATGAACACAACCTATAAACCAAACATCAATCCAACACCACCAAAACTGCACCAGTAAAACAATCATGTCATGCCAAAGTCCCGACCAAACAAGGAACATCCATGACACCATGATCACCATCCAATGTACCTACACCAAACTCCCATCAAGTCTCACGCAACTGTACCATATAGTCAACAAACATAGGTCCCATATCATGACTGTATCAGGTAATAACATCTCTCTCTATATCTCATAATGACAAGCAACCAATGCAACATGTGACTAACACAAGCCATAAATTAGAATCTGCATCAACACTGAATCATCTATAGGCATAGACAACCCACATCCAAGTCATAAATGCAACATGTAAGCATAGACAACCTACAACACTACACAACTTGTAGATCTCACAATGCAACATGCAAACTCAATAATACATGTATAATGCTATCAACTAAGGATAATCAAAGATAAACATGTAAGTCTGCAATTACACAAACACCAAATCATCCTAGATTTGATTTGCCATTGACTCACAAATGCACCAAAAGTCAAAAGGATCAAAATGAGCTCAAACTGATATAATCTAAACAAACCTCAGAATATCACCTCCAAACCTTCTCCACTACGTAGTTCTCAGAAATACCTTTCCAACACCTATAAGAAGTCTGAAATCTGACTCCGTATGCACCTATTAAGCCTGGTCAAAGATCAAAATGAACATCTAGCTTCCAATTCGAAAAAAATGTTCAAAATGGCAAAATCTAGAAAAATCTCTATAACCACTATGTAGTACACAAAAAGAGCTCTTTGTCGACTATAAGAAGTCAAAACTTTGACATGTTGGGCGAAAGTTATGCCCCTTGGAAAAAAATCTGCCCTCTTAGGCTTATCAAACAGGCCTTGGTGGCCCTCCAGCGACTCTGTGGTGGCAGATTGGCGGCGCATCGGCGGCGATGGCTGGCTGGTGGCGCCTAGGTAGCTCCTTGGTGGCGTGTAGGTGGCAGACAGGTTGCAGATTTCAAGTGGATTTAACTCCGGTTTAATTTCTGGTTTTGCAAAGTTTGAATGTTTTCATAAATAAAATTTTTTATTTTTTAAAGCCTGAAAAAGGGCGGGCTCCACTAGCTGGCTGGACTGGAGGACTGAGACCCTTTCAGCCCAGTACACTGGTTGGAGTTGACCAGGGCTGACCAGCCTGGCATCCATGTCGGTCGGCCCCTGCTGGTCGTGTCAACAAGCCTGCCAACCGATACGGCTGTGCAGATCCTGCGTAAGGGGTGGGGGTACCACCCTCCCCCCAAATCATATATTTTTTTTATTAAAACAAAAACATTGCATACGAGAAAATTAATAATTTTTTTAAATGAAAAAGCTGATCATACCAACATGATGTAGACGTTGCACATGCATAATCTTCTATTGACACCGTACGACCCGGAAGATTCTTTCTACAAATTCCCTTAGGGCAGAATAGGGCAAAAAAATTTTGACACTGAAATATGTTGAATTTGTATGGATCCATAGGTTTTCACACCTTCTGGACTCAACCATGAGGTTTGTTTTTGCCCAAGAGGCCTCCAGCAAAAGCTCACCTCCTGAAACCCTCATACAAAGAGCCCAAATCAAAAACCCACATGTCAAATCTCCATAAAACCCTAGATCTGCAACAACACAAGTCTGCAAACAACCTTGTAACCCTAAAATTGCCTTCATTCCTTCCATGCAAAGCCATGGATTCTACTATACACAAAAAATCCACTCATAGCTAGGGTTATAAAACATGGATTTCCTCCCAAATCATGGCAACCAAGCTCTGATACCAAATGTTAGAAATATATAGCCATAGAGACATATTCCTCATAACCCAATAAAAGATTTAATGTGCAATAAACCAAAAATCCACATGCAAAAGAAATAGACAATCATACCATCAATGGTGACACAAGATATACCCTGGGAAAACCCTCATAGAGGGAAAAACCCAGCCTCCAAAAGCATGCATCTCTCATGTATTATTCAACAATAAACAACAAATACATATGCAGAGATAACCTCTTAAACATCAAGCTCTCTCTACCTACAATTCATCTGAACAAACATGTAACCACACATCCCATGCCATGCTTCAAACCCTCACACAACCAACCTGCAAGAGAGGCTACAAACCAAGCCAACAAGCCAAATGGCTAACTCTCCTCTACAACAACTACCCATGTGTTTGCTTTTATAGACATAAGTTCACACAAATACAACATGTGGTATCGTAATACCATTTTCCCCAAAACCATGTGTCTACAAAACCATTGACCCCACATTTGATTATTGGTACTAAGTTTTCCCAATTAATCAAATAATTGCAAATAAACTAATTAACCCAATGTTACATACAACGATTACAAGTGGCATCCAAATAAATATCCAATGTGGCTAAACACATCACATGATGCACCACAATTGAATATTTATTTTACATAATAAAATAATACCAATGTTATGCAAGGTGTACAACACACCTACTCCAACATTCTCCCACTTGTTGTATACATTACATAAGGGATCAACATGTAAACTCAAAACATCAAGGGAAAACCATCCATGTGCCCAACATGTACCATATGATCATCCATGTGCTCCATGTGCTCCAAGATACCTGCAACAATAATCAAGGTGTCCACCATCTCAAACAAGAATCCCCTCATCCTCCATCTAGCCTCATGAAGAATAAGATCCTCCAAAGAGATGTCACGCTAAACTGTCACATAGAAGCAAGAAACATGCATCAACTAATATCCAAACACAAGCACCCAATCCAATGGTAACAAATAGGCTCAAGTAGCTATCAAGAATCAATCGCCATAGCTGAAATAGCAACCACATCTAGTTGCTAATGCATCAACTAACCATACCTCCAAACCAAGGTATACAAAAGATAACAAGTAGACCTTATGCCATCAACATATCCAACTCAAATCTCAATGATAACAAGTCCTTGTATATACTCAATCCTACATAAAGAAGTCCTCTAAGGTGACAACACAAAGCATGTGATAACAAACCTCAAGACCCTGCATACTACAGCAACGAGAACATCCAACAAAGGAATCATATACATCCTCAAACTCCCACTACATGAGTAAATGTCAAATCTGAAAATAGATCAAGGCATCCAAAGATCCACTAATAGCACACACATAGAAGATTTAGTTAAATCCTCTATCACATAGTGTCAAAGAATACACACATAGATATGCAAAATCTGCAAACTAAACAGTTGCAACATAATTCTCCCCAAGTCCATATCTCTCCCAAATCCTCCACATGATAAGAGAAAGAAGTCAAAGAGACTCAAAAGCTCCATACACATTTCAACTCCAATGTCATGTGAACATAAATATCCAGGAAAAAGAATAAGACCAATCAAGAGAGAACCTGCAAATCATAGCCATGTCCTTCTATCCACACTAATGTGCTATAGCTGTGAAAAGTATGATCTCCTCTACAACCCAAAAAACAAGAAGCCTCCTCAGCATCCAATAACAAGATGCAAGCCTCTCAAATCGAAAGGTAGATCAAACTCATAACCATCCCAAAATAGGAATAAGCCCAAAGCCACTAACCATCTCTATTACATATAATGATCTCATGACACCTCAGGATCAAACATAATGAGATAAGCAATCATATCCATGCGTCTACTCCTTAAACAAGTCCTCATAACCATAATCCATAGCTCAAGACTCAAACATGAGAAGATAAGACACAAATGAAGAATGCATTTGTAAATTAGGTGGGCATACCTATCAAATCATTCACCGCCGAGTGGACCAAGAGTAGGGATGACATTGCTCCTCCAGGATGCACAAAGCCTCGAAGGCTCTCTCCAAGAACAATCTCCTCAACATGTCCATGTTGAACTCATGTCCAACCAAGGTGTACGCACCTCGGTCTTGCTACTGAAATCCTCATCAAAGAGTAACCATCTCAACACATGTCTCTATCCCAAGAGAACTCAAGCCTCACCTAAGTCTCCAAGTATCCATGAAAACCTCCATGATCAATCTATGCTAAACTCCAAATGTAAAACTGCACCATCATGAAGCTCCCAAGCACATGACCAATGTACCCAATACCAAGAGAACCATCAAGATCATAGTGAAAGATCCCACTGCACGTCTGCATAACCAAGGAACATATCATTACATCATGATCTAATAATCTCCTCAAAAGAAGATCACATGCACTAATGCACACATCCTGTCTCAAGTGAACCTGTATCATGCCAACACTCTAAACTGGTATTAAGAGTAAACCAAGACACAATACCAACCATCCTGTAAGCAAGGATCCCCTGTCAAAACTGACAAACCATAACCAACACCACAACCAAAGACTCGAAGAGTCCTCTTTGGTACCAAAATATCAACATCTCCAAATCACATGAAGATAACCATAATAGGCCAAAGCTCCCACTGAAGTGTGATACTAAGTTAAACATGGCAACATCATAAACATCAAACCATCAAACCCATCACTATCAAAAGCTCCCACTAAAACATGTAATCAAGCTATCCATGACATCATGATAACCATCTCCTACATGAAGACCATACATGGCCTCAACACAATCAAAGAATCCACTGTAAATGACACAACTCCCAAAAGGTCGAGTAAACCATAATCTCCAAAACCAAGAAGATGAACAAAACCTGTAAACCAAACATCAATCCAACACCACCAAAACTGCACCTGTAAAACAATCATGTCATGCCAAAGTCCCAACCAAACAAGGAACATCCATTACACCATGATCACCACCCGGTGTACCTACACCAAACTCCCATCAAGTCTCACACAACTGTACCATATAGTCAACAAACATAGGTCCCATATCATGACTGTATCAGGTAATACCATCTCTCTCTATATCTCATAATGACAAGCAACCAATACAACATGTGACTAACCCGAGCCACAAATCAGAATCTGCATCAACATTGAAACATCTATGGGCATAAACAACCCACATCCAAGTCATAAATGCAACCTGTAAGCATAGACAACCTACAACACTAATGTAGATCTCACAATGCAACATGCAAACTCAATAATACATGTATAATGATATCAACCAAGGATAATAAGAGATATATATGTAAGTCTGCAATGACTCAAACACCAAATCATCCCAGATTTGATTTGCCATCGACTCACAAACACACCAAAAGTCAAAAGGATCAAAATGAGCTCAAACTGATATAATCTGAACAAACCTCAGAATATCACCTCCAAACTTGCTCCACTGCGTAGTGCTAAGAAATACCTTTCCAAAGCTTATAAGAAGTCTGAAATCTGATTCTGTATGCACCTGTTATGCACAGTCAAATCTCAAAATGAACATCTAGATTGGTCAAAATGGCAAAATTTGGAAAAAATCTGTCACCACTGTGTAGTACGCAGAAAGAGCTCTCCGTCAACTATACGAAGTCAAAAATCTAACATGTTGGGTGAAAGTTATGCCCCCTAGAAAAAAATCTGCCCTCTTAGGCTTATCAAACATGCTCTGGTGGCCCTCTGACGACTCTGTGGTGGCAGATTGGAGGCCCGTTGGTGGCGGTGGCTGACCGGTGGCGCCTGGGCGGTGCCCTGGTGGTGTGCAGCTGGTAGAGAGGTTGCAGATTTCAAATAGATTTAACTCTAGTTTAATTTCTAGGTTTGCAAAGTTTGAATGTTTTGGTAAATAAAATTTTTGAATTTTTTAAAGCCTAAAAACGGCGGGCTCCACTAGCTGGCGAGATCGGCCAGTACCTTCGGACCGGAGGACCGAGACCCTTCCAGCCCAGTACGTTGGCTGGAGCTGACTACGTTGGCTGGAGCTGACTAGGACCAACCAACTTGATAGCCCTGTCGGTCGGCCCCTACTGGTCATGGCGACAACCCTGCCAGCCGATACGACTGCGTAGATCTTGCACAGGGGGTGGGGGTACCACCCTCCCCCCAAATCACATAATTTTTTTTATTAAAACAAAAACATTACAGATGAAAAAATAAATTATTTTTTTAAAGGAAAAAGCTAATCGTACCAGCATGACGCAGACGCTGTTCATGCATAATCTTCTACTAACACCATACGACCCGAAATATTCTTTCTGCAGATTCCCCTAGGGCAGAATAGGGCAAAAAAATTCTGACTCTGAAATATGTTGAATTTTATATGGATCCATAGGTTCTCAGGCCTTTTGGACTCAACCATGAGGTCTATTTTTTCCTAGGGGACCTCCAACAAAAGCTCACCTCCTGAAACCCTCATACAAAGAACCCAAATTGAAATCCCACGTGCCAAATCTCCATCAAACCCTTGATTTGCAACAACCCAAGTCTGCAAACAACCTTGTAACCCTGAAATTGCCTTCATTCCTTCCATGCAAAGCCATGGATTCCACTATACACAAAAAAATCCACTCATAGCTAGGGTTATAAAACATGGTTTTCCTCCCAAATCATGGCAACCAAGCTCTGAGACCAAATGTTGGAAATATATAGCCATAGAGACAAATTCCTCATAACCCAATAAGAGATTTAATGTGTAATAAACTAGAAATCCACATGCAAAAGAAATAAACAATCATACCATCAATGGTGACACAAGATATACCCTGGGAAAACCCTCATAGAGGGAAAAAAACCTAGCCTCCAAAAGCATGCATCTCTCATGTATTATTCAACAATAAACAACAAATACATATGCAGAGATAACCTCTAAAACATCAAGCTCTCTTTACTTGCAATCCATGTGAACAAGCATGTAACCACACATCTCATGCCATGCTTCAAACCCTCACACAACCAACCTACAAGAGAAGCTACAAACCCAACCAACAAGCCAAATGGCTAACTCTCCTCTACAACAACTACCCATGTGTTTGCATTTATAGACATAAGCTCACACGAATACAACATGTGGTATTGTAATACCATTTTCCCAAAACCATGTGTCTACAAAACCATTGACCTCGCATTTGATTATTGGTACTAAGTTTTCCCAATTATTCAAATAATTACAAATAAAGTAATTAACCCAATGTTACATACAACTATTACAAGTGGCATCCAAATAAATATCCAATGTGGCTAAACACATCACATGATGCACCACAATTAAATATTTATTTTACATCATAAAATAATACCAATGTTATGCAAGGTGTATAACACACATACTCCAACAATAGAGTTCCAAAACTCAACAATTACATCAAAATAGCCAAGCTAATTTTTTTGGAGCAGACTCATGCATTTTATATGAAATCTTTGTCAATGCTCTCCTCAACTTAGTTAAGGCACTAGATCCATATTTTTCTGAGTCTCTTACTCTAGAGTCTAAGTTAACTAGATTTTCTTTGTTCAAATTGCTAAGCTTATAATAATGGAGGTTCAACTTTAAATTTTTTAGGATGTTTCAAACCCTACTTTGTTCTTTGTTAATGTGGTTCTTGTTGTTTGTTTTCATGCTTTACTACCTTTTTCTTGAAAAAAACTAACTTTGTAGAAAAAATAGCCATATTAATTGAATGAATTCTATAATTGTTATTTTGATGCAAATTTCACCCTTATGTCCTGATATATTAAGAACTAAGCTTTTCCTTTCAACTTGGTGTTTAATGGATTCTTAGTGTCATTATTTGATTTATGATCTTGTTGCACTTTTGGTATGTTAGTTTTTATAGCAAGCCATTACATGCTAATTCACTTCTTACATTTTATTGTCAGGACCTTGATGTATCCATTGTTTTTGTGATCCACTAATTAAAAAAGGTTGTAGAAGAGGGGAAATGATCTACCTAAAATTGAAGCTTTGGGTGCTTGCAAAATCACATCATAAGTAAAAAGAATAGATTAATCAATTTAAACATTAAGTCAATACAATCAAACAAATAGAGATTAATTATTTTATTGTCATTGTTTTCCAAGATGATATGGTGGAATTGAGAATTAGAAACATCTTTAATGATTTGTCATTTTACTGGAAAGTAAACATTACATTTGTCTTGTTAGCAAGAGGACATGCTTTTGTTAAAATCCACAGGGCCAATCATCTCAACCACAAATTTTGCAAGTACTTGGAGTATGTATGATAAAAAGATGTATAATAAACAACTCTAGAAAAACACAAAATATAGAACATGAGTAGATGTAATGTTCGAGATAAGGAAGCTATATTCTCTATCCAATAACTATTAACTATTATTTTGACATTTGAATGTGACCATGGTTTACCCATAGGATAATCTGATTTCTATTCATTAAAGAATATAGGTATTGCCATGAAAAATAGAGAAAAGATTCTAAAGGCATCCCAAAACTTCTACAACACTTAGCACTAGTGCGGTGGCATACTAAAACAAATTCAGAAAATGCATATTTTACTAGCTAATTAATGATAAATCATTATATAATATGAATGAGCACCACATATACTTCAAGATTTTGACAATAAGAAATTTCTACCCTTTCAAAATGCATAAATGACCTAAGATACTAAGCAAGTATGAGAAGAAAAGGAAATATAATATTCATATAAAAAGTAATAATAGATAGCACATGATAGCTAGTAAAACTATAGAGTGAAAGCCATAGTTGGAAAGTAATCCAAACTGTAGAGATAGGTACAATTCCTTAAAGAAAAAAATTTGAATATAGACTTAGAATAACATACAACGTGGGTTAACAACTTCGATTCCTTGGTTTTCCTTGGTTCTAATTATCACAGTAGGTTTTAACACCAAGAAGAATTTGAAAGAGAAGAAAAGTCTATTGTTAAAAGGTTGTGAATATAGAAAGGCAATTATTGGCGTAAGTAGGGTCTTACCCAGATTCATAGAAAAATCATAACATAAATCACTCCAGTCAACTCTATAGGAGCCTCACCCTAGTCTAATATATATGTAAGGAATGGCTTGATTTCCATAACTATTACTCGATAGGTTCAACCCTTCATAGAATATAAAATAAGACTTAATGTGAAATAATCATAGTTTACAAGAACCCCAATGGAGTTTAGAAACCAAACCATAATAAAAACATGAAATAGGCTACGATAATGTTCAAATTATCAACTGTTGCTATTTTTACCCACGATAATCTCATTTTAGCATGAACAAGGGGAAATCTGAATTACATTCTCATGGGCATTTGGGCAGACACAAATAACTCTGAAAAGTCAAGGTCTTTCAATGATAGAAGAAAATGTTGTTGCAATAATGCATGTTTTAAATGTTGATACTGGTTTAAGGTTGCAAATATGATAGCTAGTGCACCACCTATTGTCATACCTGCAACAAATGTTCTAAGGGTTGTAGTGGTATCACCAAATAGATTGAAAGATAGAAAATGGAATATATTCAAAACTCTTAAAGGAATTCCAACCAAATTTAATTAGAAATATGAACAAACTATAAATCTACACAAAAGTAGAAAGAAGACAAAGCAATAGGTAGTGGTGGATGAAAGTGAACAAACAAAGTCTCTTGATAAAGAAAGGTAGCATGCCTGAAGCCCTACAAACAGAGATGAAAGTCACAAACATCATCAATAATATAAACATCTCCCAGCCTTGCGAAGATGTTGCAACAATAAGAAAGATGTATGGTAAAGAACAAAGGATGTGACATTGACACGTCTAGACAACTACCAACAAGCATCATAAGGTGTCAAATATGCTTCTCAATAGGAGATGATTGAACGACTCTGCTAGCACATGGATACCCTGTTACGTATAAAAATATAATAATGTGAATAGCTAAAGGCCCCTCAAACTTGGACCTATTCGAAGATACTTGGCAAAAAAACAATCCCATTGTACATGAACCATAATCACTAAGATAATAAAAGTTTATTCTCTGTATGAAGAACATACCCTAGGAAAACCTTGTAACTATCCTTGTAATGTGTAAAATTGTCCTATTTACAATCCTTCGCCTCCGTCCTCCCCCCCCCAAAAAAAAAACACCAATATATATAACTTCCCTACCCGCAAGACACAAAGGATATTTCATCTATATCCAAGTCTTTCCAGAAGATACAATCATGCTTCACTGCAACCATAATTCATTTTTCCTTAAATCTAAAACCCAACAGTAACATTACAACTTTTAAACATTCCTTGCAGCATAAAATATTAACAAGAGGTTACCTAATTCCATGAACCTAAATCGATGCCCCAATTTGCGTATTGGCGATAAAGCGAAGCAATGAAAGACCTCGCTGCTCCCACCCTAATATCAACGCTCATGAAGCATTCAGGTATCCATGCGCACCTCTTCCCACTCAAGGCTATGTCTTTGGCCCTCCAAATCTTCCCATTCTCTTCAAAGGGCAACACCTGTATAGGATAAAAGCTTTCCATGTAAAACAACCATTCATTTCTGTAGAAGAGGATAAAACGATGAAAGTTTTTTTTTTGGTTATTCTTAAACATAATTTAGTTCAACAATGAAAGGTTAATTTTGGTTAGGACAAATTGATATAGATACAATATAAAATTCCTATAGTTGTTCGATTTAAGTAGAGTACCTGAGGCCCCAGAATAGGGGTATTATTTTTCACGTCTTGTGCACTGATACCACACATAACATGAATACCAAATTTGTGACCCATTTGATGCACTCTCTCTGCAACTTCTTTGAATCCTTTTTCCCCAACAAAAGAAGGCCATTGCGCAGGATTAGGAATGGGCCGCCACAATTTCATCTATAATATCATATCCCAAAGAAGCCATTGATGCACCATTCTCATGTTTCTTGTACCACAAGAAGTCTACTATTGCATATTGAAAAAAAACCATCTCTTTCACATTATTGAACAATACATATTAAAAGCTTCAAAAGTAGTTTCCAAAATAAACAGGGTAAAGAGGACTTCTAACATTTGAATGTAAAAAGGTTATGGGTTTACAAGACAGGTCACATGTTACATGAAAAAAATGGTATGCAAAAAATTCCTTGCGTTCGAATCCGGTCTATACTACCTTGAATGAATGCCTTGAATACACGTCATTTAATTTTTACTGCCTCGACATTCGAAGAATGAGGTGGGGATAAACACCCCGACGAATAAGGAATAAATGGGAGTTTCAATTCCACCTGTACAATTCCAATACACCCTAGGGAAACAAGGTAATTCTTATCCACACAAAAAATGAGGTAGTGCGGAAACTTTATGTTTGTATTTCCATAAACGAGGAGGTAGTGCCGAAATTTAATGCTTACATAAACATTATATTTCCATAAAGGTGAATCCTTCGAAATTTTTGCCCATAACACCTCAAATTTTTAGCCAATCATAAAATATTGGAACCAATTAAAAAATCTATCATTATTTTTTTGAATAGTATTTGTTAAAAAGTTTGCGTCTAAACTTTCTACAATACTTAACAATAAAAATACTTGTTTATGATTGAATTATAGACATTGTACAATATTTAAGAATAAAAAATACTTGTTTATAATTAATCACTAGCTAAGAATTTTTTATTAAAGAGTACTACCCAGGACAGGTACTAATAAGACGCTTATACCTAACTCTCCGAGTCTTCCGAGCAATGAAAGGTGTATTAAAACATTTGTACTTTAGTCGAGCATCTCTTTTGCAACTCTTGTAATTATTATAGCCGAGTATAACAGAGTTTCCTCGAACAGAGGACAGAAGTTTGTTAGAAGGAAAAAATATTTACTTGCGCAGAATTGGGTCTGTGAATTTCTTTTTATGGTGGAAATGGAGAGAACTCAGATGATGATTTTGGGGGTTTGCGCGTTTCTGGTGGCTTCTGATTTATGGAATGCATTCACACCCCCGCCTTCTAAGCCACACCACCACCACCATCATCATGCACATCATCAACAGGAATCGATTTCCGTACCTAAACAAGTTCTCCAATCAGCCGCCATTCCGGTAATCATACACACTGTTCTTTGTTTTCACTGCTTTCTTGCCAATGAAAAGCTCAATTTTTTTCTATAGATTTTCGATACACTCAAAATTCTGTTTCTGTATTTGTTTTTATAAACTAGAGTTTGAAAACATAAAGGGGATGGTGGCCGAGGCTTCTTAGACTTTAGGATTAGGGTTTGTGCAACTGTGTTTTGAACTTGTGATGCTCATTTGTGAATTGAAACCCGCAATGGCATCTAAAAACACTTATACTGATTAATTTGAAGTACAGTGATTCCAGAAAAGCCTCTTTAAAAAAATGATTGGGTGGATTGTTCTAATCCGCTTTGCGTAAGGGTACTTTTGTTCCTTTCAGTTGTCTCTCTCTTGGTTATTTCCCATAGTCACCAGGAAACTCCAATAGAGGGACATGGATCTTGTACACACGTCGTCTGGTGATTATATGCATATATAAAATAGACATATCCTTAACTGGCGTTGCCATGCCCCTACCAAGAAACTCCAGCAAGGGACAAAGACCCTAACCTACCTCCTATGGCGACTATATTCAGTTCATATATGCCCTTATTTGTTTACCTACATACCACGATTTGAATGGCAACGTTGTCTTCCTACCAGGAAACTCCAGTAACCTTATTCATTTATGCGCATACCCTGATTAAAATGGCATCCTCCTACACCAGTACCTGTGAACCCACGCTTTCAGGTATACATTGTTTTCTGAGTTCCATTGACCTTTTTGGGTTACTCATGGATATTAATAGAACTTTATTTCTTAAAACTGATCTCTTAGAAATAATATTAGCTTTTTTGCAAAGCTGGAAATGGCAATTGACTAGGATGCCGACTTGTCTTTACCACTTGGTGTTGTCTGGATATTTAGGACTGGGCCAGGGTTTATAGAATGGAGTGCTGTGTCTCTTATCAATTATGATGAAATTGTTTCAGAAAATTAGCTGATGGATCTGCTCAAGATGAGAAATCATGCAACTCTCTCCAGCATCTCGTGTAAGGCTGGCTGATGTTATGAAACTGTTTACTTGTTTTCTAATATTTTGAACCAGGTTTTTGTCCATATGGAAAGAAAAGCTGCCCGCAGGCAACCTGTCATTACTGTCATGTAATTTCAATTGTGTCTAAACTCTTTAATCATTGTTGAGGCTAGGAAAGGAACCCATTAAGCTAAGGAAGCTCTATTCAGTTTCAGAGAGGCCACAGAGCAGAGTTCTTTCTCGTTGATTATGACAATTGGATGGTAAATTGATATCATGTTTAGGGGAGGGTAAAGAAAATAAGAAAAAGCTAAAAAGACACTTTCTTCTACAATCAATTTCTTCATCATCTATCGTCAATATTGTGCAACACAAGAGTGCATTATATATGGGAGTGACATTTTCAGATTTTTGGTCATCTACAAGAGAAGCTATCTGCATAAGTTGGAACTTGAGACAAATATGACATTGTATTCATGCTTATAACTTCTTTACCTTGTATTCCAGCTAGAGAGAGAAGTAGAACTAACTTGTATACACAAGTTCACGGTGACGGTAAATGTTCGTAAGCATTTCGTCCAAAGGCTGATGCATTGTTTCAAAGAAAGTTCTGCCTATGGATGATGTTAGCATTTGTGACATTGTTTTTGTGTTAATGTTCATTGTGTCTGTTAATGTTTACACTAATTAAGACCCCTACATAGTTAGTGAACTGTTCATTGGGACCCAATTGTACCTATTTTGTGCTTGTGAAAAGTTGCCAATCTGTTCCCTTCATCCTTTTGCGATCCTCAGATTAAGTTGATGTACAGCAGTGTTGTCATACTGCATGCAAAGGATCATATCCTTAACATACAAAGATGTAAGAAGATCCAATTTTATTGAGTCTAAGACTATCTAACCATAGCCTTATTATTCCACATCAGATCTGAGAGGTTAGTTAGAAATTATGATTGTTACTACAGATTATTCATTAAGGAGACTACAAAGAAAGAACCTAAAATACAAGTAGAAGCATAAACGAAATTAGAGATTCTATAGGAATTGCCCTTATCACTCCCTACCATTCCTTATTGAAATATAGGACTATCCTCTGGCCATAGCTGAGACACATGTCCCCAGTACACCTAAATTCTCATCCCTGAAACTTGGCGCAACACAGGGTTTTGATTCCCAGCCTCATGTGGTTTGTCACTACCATTTATGTGCTTTTCCTAGCTTAGACAAAGTTGTTCTCTTGTATTTTGCTTTTGTGTGGAGGAATTTGGTCGGAAAATCTGTAACAGGAAGCTTGCATGATAAGATGTCACAGCGTTCTCCACTCTTGAACAAATTATCACTTATTGCATAGTAAGGTGATTATAAAAATTTGAGTACATGCGCACATGGAGCTTGTGCACAAAGTACAGCTGTTTATTTATACATATACAAATTAGATGCAAAGCTATTGTCTAGCTATTAATTGCTGCTTACAGGTCTCAATGATGTCATTTGGATGTTAAAGGTTCCTGTTGATTCTGTCCCCAAGTTTTAGCAAGTATATAGAGTTTCATTTACTAATCTTTACTCTTATTTAAAATTTAAGATGCAAATCTGTTTTAATAACTTTTTGTCTTTGCTAATTTTGCACAACTCAAGGTAATGTGCTACTGACATGAGCCCTTCATAACATGCCTTTCTTACCTTAAAATCTCTTAAATTCAGTTTACTGTTTGCCATGGTTTTCTGGGTGACTGGGAAGAGTTCCATCTTCTTTGCCATCACTTTTAAGGATCATCCCATTGAGTAACATGCACAATAACAAAGCACTTGCACCTAGACCACATAGGGTCAGGAATGAAAAAACCCATAGCTCTTGGATGGAGGAAGACCATCACTAAAATGCATTTTGAAGGATGGGTGTTCCCTGATGTGCATTTATCTGGCATTGAATTGATTCAAGATGGATACTGAACACCTTAGTTTTTAATCCAAAAACTAAGATGGATACTTCATACTATAGTTTATCAACAGTGTATTTATGAAAGAAATGAAGTGCTGTAAACATGCCAATTAGTAAAGTGAACAAAAAGAATGTAAATGAGATCAAACACCATGCACAATTGAGAAGAAACAGGATTTACCCTAGAGAAACCCACATGTTGGAAAAAACTCCAGCAAAATGTGAGCTACCACTCACTTCAAATCCACAACTTCAATGGCAAACACAGTTCTAGGCTACTGGGGCACATAACCAGCCTGTCTCAGCGATTTCAGTCCTTAAGACCTTTAACACAGCTCTCTTACAAGTCAAATTAGCCTGCAGTGGCAAACTGTTCACTAGGAACTATGAAATCCTATGGATTTCTACTCAACTCCTCTTCATGAGCTTTTCAATTCTCTCAAATTGATGTTTATAATGCATTTACAATGACATATGTAGCCTCAGAAGCCCGGATGGAAGCCCAAGTGTGTCCAGAAGTTGAAAGAAAGAAGAATAAATGAACGACATGGGGTGGTTCCTTGTCACAGAGTGAAACTGCTTCTTCTCAGTAGGGGGCAGTTTCAAAACCGCTGCTTTTTTTTTAAACAGTTTTTACCCTTATTCTTCTGGAAGCCATAACTTTTGCATATGGACCCAAAATGAGGTGCTGTTTTTCTTAGAAATTACATAATTTTTTGAGAGGAATCCAAATGTGCAATGATATTCAGATTTTGGTGCCATTTAAGAACTGTCTTTGGACCTGCAACACAAGTGTCCTGTTAGCTATGATCACTCTGCCATGGAGTCTTGAACAAAACCAGATCTTTTTACATATCAGCTTTATACTTCATATTCATACATTCCTTTACTTTTGAAAAAAAGATGCACAAATAATTCAAATAATTTGAAGTGGTAGCTTATTATGTTCTGTGTCTCTTTTTCTGTAATGAAATGTTCTCTATGCATGTGGCTTCATGGATATGGCAGGGGGAATCCATTTTGTCAAAGTCACCTGGTGATCACAACCAGCCCCAATCGCCCCCAGTAGGAATTAAACCATGGATGGCCTGCATCTTTCAAAATAGTGTTACATTAACATCCTCATCTTGTTAGGATTAGCTAAAAATGGTTAGTTTGAACTTTTGAAGCCATATCCTTTTCCCAGAGGTTTAGGAAGGGTAAATTGTGCATCTGTGGTAAATCAGATTTTTTTTTCATTCTTTCTGCGATACCAGGGGAATCAGTAGCCCAGTGACCTGGAGCAGCTGTGTACGGTGCTCAGACAATAGGGCGGGCCATTATAAATTTATAAGCCCTGGGCAGCACACAAGTGCCCCACTTCACATGCTGTGAATAAGTTGGGATTCGAAACTGAAACGTGAGGGATGCTACTCAAAGCACCTGACCATTTGGCCCTACCACTGTGGGGCTTGGTACACCATAATTTTATATCAAAATGTATCCTTGTATTTGTCAAGAATGTGTCTCTTACCCAAAATAAAATTATAAATCTAATCTCTTTATTAGCTATGCTATTTTATCTTTAAGAGAGTTTTCTAGGAGGACGGCAAACTGAAAATGCAAGTCTACTTACTCTACTGGCATGGCATAGTAGTATATTATAAACAGTCATATTGGAAAAGTTTAGAGCCAGCCAAAGCTGGTTGTGAGTTAGTATTTTTATGGACATGCCTGCATGCTTAGTGTAAGGGTAGTGTTGACAGGTACATTCATGTAGTGAGTAGGTATGTCTCCTTGATTTAATTAACGTTTACACCAATAAATGTGCTCAGATATGATATGTATGGTCAAGGTTCTAACTTAAGGACAGCTATTTACTTGAATGCATTCCATGCTACTGACACAGCATGAGAGGGTTGGATTGCCTACTAGTCAAATAGATATCTGGGTTATATGCTATGTTGCCGGGTTGGGTTTGGGTTCAGTACTGCTTGGTTTGGCCGTACTATATATATATAGAAGGGAAATACTGTTACAAAATTGCAGCCTTCAGAGGTTACAATAAGCCATCAGTGGCTAAATACGAACATTTGATGAACAAAGACTGCTACATATACAGAGAGTACAAAGGATTCAAATATATATATATATATAAGGGAAATACTGTTACAAAATTGCAGCTTTCAGAGGTTACAATAAGCCATCAGTGGCTAAATACGAACGTTTGATGAACAAAGACTGCTACATATCCAGACATTACAAAGGATTCAAAAACATACAGATAGATATGTGATCCACCCATAACAAATAGTATCAAGGAAAAAGCTAAAGAACCAAAGAAGAACCATATGTAGAACAGTATCAATTATGTTTGCTGCTGTCTTTCCTGCACAGAGGCCTAACTGTAGATTCCTTTCAAGTATATAGTCAAATCTTCATATCCTCGAACTGTGCATATCAATTGGCATTGTCATTGAATGACTAGTAGAATCTGGAGTATTATGCGCAAACTATTAAAGATTGATTCAAGCAGCATGTATAGGATACAAATTCAGAGTGTATGGTGGAAAAATGTGTCATAGATATTGCTTAGAATTCATATGTTCAAGACAAGTTCATGCCTAGACAAAACTCTCTCGTGGACATTTGTGATTTATGAGAAGAAAATTTACAGAGCTTAACTGCAATTGAAAAAAAATATTATGAGAAGAAAACTTACAGAGCTTAATAGCAATTAGTTGGTCCTAAAAATCTGTTCTTTAAAAAGAAAAGTAGTTGGGTTTGCCCGGGCTTGCCCAGGGTTTGTACTTGGGTCTGTGGGTTTGTCCTGGGTACATCTGAGACAACCCCTGGGCGAACCTAGGAGGGACCAGACCCAGGTCCTGTTCCCAGTCTGGTTCGGTATGGGTACATCCCCAGAAATGGGCAAACCCTGTAACATAGGTTATTGGTATAAATGGTCAGTCACGCTCTTATTTGCAATTGCCATTTGTTCTGAACATGTAAGGTTTTTTTTGGGGAGACTCAGAGTTTAATTGCTGTTCTGCACTCATCCTCAAATATTTTTATATATTCTTTACAATCGATATTTTTCTTTACGTACACTTTTGGTGCACATTACCAGGATCTAACTCTTACTTGTGTTTATATTTAGTGCTTCATCTTGATTGTTTTTCTATTATGTACAAATTTACAATGAATTCTCTGTGATCAACTTTCCTTTCTCAAGAATGCAATGCTACATTTAGCTATTTATTCCATATCTTGTGGTATTGATGAATGTTGATGTCAATCTCAAGATAGAATCAGATGTACCCAGAACAAATTCAGAGTCCCAGGTATGAACCCAGGGCGCACCCTAGAGGGACCAGACTTGGGACCCATACCCAGTCTGGTTTGGTATGGGTACATCTCCGGAAATGGGCAGACCCAGTAACATAGGTTATTGATATAAATGCTCAGTCATGCTCTTATTTGCAATTGACTTTTGTTTTGAACATGTAAGGTTCGTTCGGCGAGATTCAGAGTTTAATTGCTGTTCTGCACTTGCCCTCAAATATTTTTATATGTTCTTTATGATCACTATTTTTCTTTATGTACACTTTTGGACCTTGGTGCATGTTACCAGTATCTAACTCTTACTTACGCTTGTGGTGAGTGCTTCATCTTGATTATATTTCTATAAATGCTCAGTCATGCTCTTAATTGCAATTGACTTTTGTTTCGAACGTGTAAGGTTCCTTCGGGGAGACTCAGAATTCAATTGCTGTTCTGCACTTGCCCTCGAATATTTTTATATGTTCTTTATGATCACTATTTTTCTTTATGTACACTTTTGGTGCATGTTACCAGTATCTAACTCTTACTTATTCTTGTTGTGAGTGCTTCATCTTGATTATTTTTCTATTATGTACAACGGTACAATGAATTCTCTGTCATCAACTTTCCATTCTCATGTATTTAATGTCCCATATCTTGTGGTATTGATGAATTGTGATGTCAATCTCAAGATGGTATATCTTTGTAATTACAAGAAAAATTCCATTATGTTGTGAGTTGTCCTTACACTGATGAATGGATAGAAGAAGACCTTATAGGCTTATGCTTATTTGATGAATACAGTAATTGCATTATGAATGGGTTTCTTAGATTGATGGTATATCCTGGCAGTATTTCGATAAGAGTCATAGTTGCATTAGCATTGTTATGAGCTGTATACAATTATGATTCTACTTCTGGAAATTTGAATTTTCATCAATGGAAAAACAGAATACTGACAAAATGTATTTCTCCTTGTAGCCACTCGAAACAGTGGATGAACCTGGAGCTGGTACCACAGTTCATATATCATTCTGCTCATCATGTTCATACAGGTGCATTCCATTGGCTGTAATCATTTAGATAATTAATTTTTCCAAAATTCATTAAAATCCATGTAGTTTTTATGAAAGGGAGAAATATGTATTAACCATAAAACTTCTTTTTACAGCAAGTGCCTTTGTAGCCTCTAGGAAAGTTTATTTTAAGAATGCTAACTTATGCTTTAGAGTTTGCAACGACAATAGTTCTCTTATCTAAGTGTAAACAAAAGACTGGTATGTAAAAATTTCATATACAGTAAGTTAAAAACTTAAAATTCATGCCGTTTCTTTGTTTGGAAGGAAGCTGGTACATTAGTATTATTGTAGACTAGAGGCACAATCTTAAGTAGACACAAAGATGTAAGTAGACACAAAGATGATTATACCAAAGAGCCTTCCCTGCTTGAAGAAATTACATATATATTGAATTACTTAGGGATTTGAGAAATACTGACTTAGGAATTTCAGAAAGAGAAGCATATTTTTTCAGCACACTGTAGCTATCATGGATTCCATTGGAAGGTACGTATTCCATTTGAAGAATGTGTTTTTTATTAATTTAAATAATCACAGTCATTAGTTGAAATAAGGAGACTTTTATTTACAATGGCTTTCTTATTTATTTTTTCGTTTTCTGGCTGGATAAAGTGTGTTGATAAGGTGCTTGGTCCGTTTTCTTGTTATTGTCTTGCATCTATTTAGTTGATTATTGCTCACAGGAGGCATCAAGTAGGGTGAGTGGAATTGTGGGCCTATAATTAGAATGGAAGATATGTTTCCATTTTGGGTTTGGGTTTGGCGGTTTGTTGATTTTCTTTTTCCTGGGTTCAGTATGTTTGGGTTTGGGAATACATTATATATATTAAAAAATTAAATACAGAACTGAGAAGTTGATAATAGATAATTCAATGTCAAATGTCAAATGTTAAAGATAAATCAAAATGATTTATAATTATATTAATGCAGCAGCACATGGAAAATGACTTTTTAGGGGTAATAAGTTTTTTTTTTTTTTTTGCTTTTTAATTAAAAATTCACTTTTCTTGGGGGGACTTAGCAGTTTCTTTAGGGGTTTGCCCTGCTGACTCCCAAAACTACAACCCAAAACCCTAAAACATTTTATAATCACCTAGGCTCAGGGGCGTCGTCAGGGTGATTAAAAGAGGTTTATCAATAGGTGTTGGGCGATTTTGGACAACCTACAGGAAAGGGTAGGCTCTTCTGCGCTTTGAGCTCAGCTTAGACTCTAGAGGGATATTCCAAGGGGTATATCTAAGCAGGTATTGTCTTCAAAACCAGATGAACAACTAAAAATGTTTGAACAATCAAACCCAAGTCGCTCTTTTAGCCCCAAGTTTGTCATTGAACTAAGAACAACTGATTGTTACAAAACCCCTATATAGCTGATAAAACAATCCTACAGAATGAGGACGCTGGTGGAACTACTACTACAACTAAAATATGATGTATTATTTTGATTTTCAATGAAGTGTGGGTGATCATAGGCCTCTTAGACCGGTGCCTATCCAATGGGCTACAGAGTTTCAAGTTCATCAGGAAAACATTAAAAGATGGTGTATGAATGCCTATCTGGTTACTCAGATGCATAGAAAACCAATATCAAACCATGAAAATACTTAATAATCCAACACCATACAATATTCTTCCATATGTAATATTGAAATGACCATTAACAAAGCTTGAAAATGGATTAAGAACTGTCACATTCATTCAAATCAGATTTTACAATCATACCACAAAGTGTGGCAAGAGAAAACCATAACTGCGATAGAGACTTCCTGAAAGAACACTTACAACAATGGAGAAAAATAATGAATTGATATCAAGATTACAATATAGTTTGCATACACTTCTGGGAAATGCTTCCTGAAGAACTGAAAATAGACAATAGATGAAGCCTTAACTGCCTTGGATGTACAACACCTGTAGAGAGAAATTTTGCTCAGAATGATCAACACTTGAAAAGAGTTTTCATCCTCTATATATAGCCTTCACGCGTGGATCTGGGAAAGAAACAGGCGGGAAAATCCTCAACAACCCCACCAACTGCAGTTAAGACATTCATTTTGGCCACCCACTTTGCAGTAATGACATTCTCGGAAGCAATTGGAGCGTTCCCAGGTGGTGGGAGAAAAATGGAAGGCCAGACAATCGGCCTCCTGATACCTGCAACATCTACCTTGTCCTCCATGAGTACTTGTGCATTGAATAATTTCATTGTGCTACGCACCTGAATGGCTATGTTTTGCAGGATGATTAATTTTGAGTACAAATTTGCCTCTTTGAACATCCCTGTTCGTCCTCGCGATCAACTTTGAACCCTCTGTTTGAATCTACGTCGTAGATCAAAACCTGGGAGGAAATCAATGGCCAACGCTTGTTGAAAGACAGTGCAAACCTTCAATATAGATCTTTATTGCGAAATGCAAAATGCACGAACCGTCCAACCGAAAGAATAAAACACTGCTGTAGATCATCCGCAGGGAGAGGACACGTGTGCAAGCCATTGGATCGGCTTCAGTGCAGAAGATTAAGTCGCCATCGTTGATCATGACTTGACCAGGGGACAGGTGTCACCACCGTGCACGTGCGCGGTCATAAGTTTCTCCGACTTAAAGCCAAATGCACAATGCACTCTTTAAGTTTCGGGACCAACAGGATCAGAACAGGTGGCGTCCTATGGGATATGGAAGGCCATGAAGTCGACCTTCGACAAGTCGGACTTCAGAGCCCGGGCCTTCCGCCTTACAACTTGTATCATTCGAAAGAGGAAAGGGAGGAAACCCGACCCTGCTAATGTATAGAAATATGAATTCGTTAGGGATCGGCCCCCGGGCCTTCACCACTTTGCCTTACGCCCTCCGGAAGAGAGAAAAGGGAAACCCCGCCGTCTGTCCTCCGCACAACTAAAAGAAAAGAGCACCTGTCGGGGGTCGGCCGTTGGGCCTTCCACCTTACGCTTTCCTTTAAGGGAGGAAGAAGAACCAACCCCCAACGTCCACCACCCACTTCATTCTTAGAAGAATTTTCAAGTAGACCCTGTCAGACTTCGGCCCTCAGACCCTCTCCTTGACACTTGCCTTGAAGAAGACCGAAGGCCAAAGGCCTGAACACCTCCGATACACTTAGACGAATTTTGGAGCTTGATTTCGGAGTTGATAGACAAGGCAAGATGGAAGACACGAACCCCGAACTCCGAAACTCTAACAAAGGTGAAAAATACAAGGAAACACTTAGAAAGATTTGGACTAAGTCATTTTTTGTGCTTTTCCCTTGTACTTAGAAGTTTGGTAAATAATTCACTTAGGTTGATACTTTTGGTTGACATTTTTCTAGACGGCCATGTCACCTTTACAAAGACAATATATTTATTAATCTGGCGAAGTGAGAATATGGAAGATAAAACAAAAACTAGAAAAAAATTCTTGGAGAAGTGTGACAAGCCAAGCTGAGGTAAGTGATAAACCATAGTAGCATTCATTGGGATTGGGATTAACTTGGCAAGCCAAAGTATAATTGTAATTCAATTACTTGGGATTTAGCTGGAAAAAACTCTGAATATAAAAAAGCACAGCTTTCCCATCCTGTGCAGTCCAAACACTTTTTTATTTTTTGCCTTCTAAAACCACGGGGTTTGGGGGTGGCAGCCCCCAGTGGGCCCGAGAGGCAGTGCCCCTTGTGGGGTCCACCGGCAGCAGTGCTCCTTGCATGTTTCGTGTTGTTATACAGAGCGAGGTTGAGGGGTGGATCTTCCACCACTAAATCCAAATTAAGGCCTTCGAGGCCACATGAACTTTCATGGTGCATGCCATTTCCCATAATTTTATTGCTTTTAACCAAGCTCCAAACCCTTCAGAACACTCATGTATCAAGGGCATAAAGTCATAATCCAAATCTGCCTCAGAATCCGTGTCCCCTGGTTGGAAAATAAAATTGACAATCTGATCTGAAATTGGATTGCCCACAGTGGTGAACTGTGATTAATTGTGGTTTTTTTGCAGATTAATTGCTACCATGGACTGCCTTCAAAAATGCTTTTGTCAAATTCCGATGTCTCTTTGGCTCACAAAGAGTAAGATACCCTAAACCTTCTATGGTCATGGGAGAGTATTGTAGTAAAAAAAGAGAATATCAGGAAATAGAGTTGTGCCTTCATTTTACTCAGTATGGCATCACAATAGAAAATATAAGCTAGTTCATATAATCCTACTCGTTATTAGGGAATTTATCAACTTACTGTAACAATTTGTTGTCTTAATTAAAATTCTCATTGGTTTTTGTTTGTTAATGTTACTCATGTCTGTCTACCACAGAATATGTTCCAAAATATATTGAGTTGACTAGCACATATTTTTAGTTTCTTACCTTAGGTTTTTCCATTAAGTGAGATTGCTTATTTTCGTTACTTTTCATTGAACTTTCTCCAGGCTATTTCATTATTATATATTTTTCTCATCTGCAGGGGCACAGCCTTAACAATAAAGAAAATGTTAGAGACTGCATTTCCTGGTGTTGATGTGGTACTTTCAAATTATCCCCCACCACTACCAAAGCGCATGCTCAGCAAGTTAGTGCCTGGGCTGCAAATTGGTAGTATTGTGTTTGTTGTTGCAGGGGATCATATTTTTCCAAGATTGGGATATATGGTACCACCTCCTTGGTACTACACTTTGAAACAGAAACGGTTTGGAGTTATTGCAACCACCTGGCTTCTTGGAAATGCACTGCAGTCATTTCTTCAAAATACTGGAGCTTTTGAAGTAGAGTGCAATGGTGAGCTGGTAAGTAAACCTTTGCACCCTTCAGCTGGAAAGAACAATATATGAAATACAATGCATTTGTGGGATTTCACTCCTTAACAAGTTTATTCTTAGGTCATGAAAAATCAGTGTGTTTTTAGGTTGAGAGTTGAGTTTAAACTTACATAATGAAGATTTTTCTCTGTAGAGGTCATTCTTTGAAGCATTTACAAACAAGCTTGATGAAGAATTACGTTTAAAATGTTGCATGAATGCACAACTATTATGTATTGATAAAATTATTATAGAACATATGAAGTAAACTAGCAATGCCTTTCTACTCCAAAATAATTAATTTTACTTAAAAAAATTCAAGAACTTGTGCCCACAGTATGGATTTTTAAGGGCCACTTGAAATGATTTTACCTCCTTGCTCTTAATTCTTCTAGAAGCGCATAAAATGAAAAAAATAGAGGAGCTGGAATTCCTAATTTTCTAAATAAATATTGTAGGATTAAAACAGGGTTCAGCTTACAATGACACATGTATATAATTATCATAGAACAAGAACTAGTAGCATGGGACTGGTTTAAATCATTTACATGCATCTTTATAGACAAGCTCTATAAATATATATAGAAGAAGGACAAGAACTAACTTAAGAAAAATATTAAAAATAATATACCTAGAAGAACCTATTAGCTGAATTTCTGGCTTAATCAGAAGAAATTAATGTCATGTTTGTATGGCCTTGATTACTGCAAAACTTTAACCAGACATTTTGTAAGCTGCAAAAGCCGAAAATTTGTTGAAACTTAAGATAATATATTGAATGTGATGAGGAAGAAGATATTCTCTCAAAACCTTGGGTGGCAATTTCTACACAAAATCTTAGTTAGATAAAAATTTATGACATTTTATCAGTTTGGCATAAGATATTCTGAATTATTGCATGGTTTTCATGAAATCTTGGTGTTTGCCTTTGTGCAAATTTAATTGGATGGATTTTGCAATTAGTGCAAATCTCAATAAAAGGTTTATTGTATTAGCAAATATGAAATTCATTCAACATAGAGACATTCTACTGGATTTAAGATAAGATTCTCTTATGAATATTGTAAAGATTCTTGTAATAGCATTATCTTTTCTGCATTGTAAATTTGTTTTTGTTTCGTTGCTCTGCTCCTGTTTGATGTATTATTAATCTAGTACAGGAGTGTTTTATTAACCTATAGTTAGGTTGATAAATGAATTGAGATTTGTATGTTTTAACTTAATCTGTTATTTATTTTGCTTGGAAAAAGCACCTTAACTAATCTCTCTTGCTTTTATGGTTATACTACCACAATTTACTTACAAGTCCAGAACTTTTCAACATTGGACCATTGTTCTACTCCTTTGGTCTATTCCAACCTTGCTCTAATTTTAGTTCTTTCTTATTGTACATCTCAACTGCTTCAGCTGCTTTTCTGTTGCCTCTGACTTGGATTACGTTTCCTTTATAGTATTAAGTTTAAGCATGCTTTTGAGTTTTCTGGTTGATTCAGTATCTGCCTCTAATTTTTCTGTAATTTGGATCTGGTTTTACATCCCCTTGGACTTTCAAGACACGCAAATAGCTCCTTCCTGCTGGCATTTTCATTTTCTATCACATAATGGCCTCAATCCTGGTTCTGTGTAGTTACTAATTCCTAAAGCATCAAGGCATTGTGATCATTTATGTTTAAAGACATTAAGCTTGTAAAGAGCTCTTTGGATCCAAAATTGTCTTTTCTGATTTTGAATTGTATCTAAATAAGTTCTTGACTGGACTGAAGTCTTCTTTGAAGAAATTTTCAGGGCACTTCTCCCTTGAATGTTTGATTTTAAGATTTTTTCCTTTCCTTTTTGCAGTTTTTTGACCAAGGAAACATTCCACAAGGAGCTAACTTCTGTATTTGTCCAGTGGGATTGAGAATGTTTAGATAACCTTCAAGAGAATTCAATCAACTTCGTTCTTGCTTATGTACGCTTATATTAAAGTCACCCACAGTCCGGTTCATGCAAGTTAGGTTGTTAGACATCCAAGTCCAAAGTAAGTTGTTAGGCACATAATTGGAACACAAACATGAAATATATTCATTTGAATGGGTTCTTACCTATTCTTATTTCTTGCATCTTTTCGCCCTTTCCCCATCCATATTGTCCTTGTAGGACCTTTGACTTTCAATATTTACATGATACCACTTCTAGTGGAAGTTTTGCATCATATATAGCTGACTTAAAATAGGTTTTGAGGTGGTTGGGAGATCAAGCTTTGGGTGCCTTAGGACAAAAACTACTTAAAAAGATAAGGTCCATTTGGTGATTGGCAACTGTGTTATTGAGAACTGCTTGGTCCTATCGTGAGTTTAATTCATTTGACGTTTCCTATGTATGCCTTCCATATAGGTGTAGTGTACTAGTTAATGTGTTATGCTTTCTTCTCTATTCTTGTTCTTGGCGCCATACATATTACTATGGTATGTTTATCCTCAAATACCATCTCTAAATTGTTCAAAGATCTGGTTTGCTTGATCTTCTGTATGTTGTGGATCTTTCACACCTTTTACCATATTTAAACAAATATTTGACATAGAACAATCATGATTTGCCACATTTTAGGAAAAATTGATGCCAAATCCACTAACATATGCTTATCAAATGGAGGAGATGGCTCTAAGCATTAGAGCACAAGAATTGCTACTTTATTTGCAGGATGACTTCGAATATCACTTCTCTTTTATGGCTCTAAATGAGGTTGCTAGACAATGCTATTCTGAACCATAGTATTGATTGTTAATTACAGGCCTTCTTATGTCTCCTTGTTTCAAAATTTTTTCTCAAAAGTTTGAAAGATCTTTATTGAAAAGGTGCAATGGCATATTAGTATGGCATAATGATATGTAACAACCATGCACTACTTGGACTTTATAATTAATAAACATCAAGTTGCTGTCGGGGCATGTATGGATGTCTTCTATTCTAGATCTACTTTGAACTGTAAAAAATATATACTAATAAGGTTTAGGGAGACTACACATGTAGTATTAGTAGGCCCCACTAACAATGTCTTAATTTTATTTTCTTTCCTGACCTTCTGCTGTGCACTTTTGAGGGGAAGTTAAGATAATTGGATTTCCTAGCTCCTTTTTCTATGGTAGGAGTCTAAAAGACCATTAGAAGCCAACATTAGTACAACTATAGTTATGACTCAAAACTATTGGTGATGCCTTTTGAGACCTACTTTCACCTTTAATGTTAGATTGATCTTACAACCATTTCTTTGTTTGACTATGTTTTTTAGTCCATGAGATGAAACTTTTGCAATGCACGTGATTTGCATTTCAAATTCTATGATGCAAAGAGATTGCTTCCACGTGGTTTTGGTGATTACCTTTAGTTACATTTTTTAGACATCTTGTCTAAAGTTGATTTTGTTTGATGCCATGGTCAGTTCCATACTGCATTTTTTTAGTTGCCTGCCAAGTTATTATCGTGTGGAACAGCCTAGTAAAATAACACAAATGAAATCCCTCTGTACAAGTGAAATAACACAATTTGTTTTTAGTTTGAGTAACTTCTCATTAGGTGGCTATTTGGGCAAGTTAGATTCCTATTTTAACTGTGTTTAGGAAAAAAAATTGAATTTTGTTTATGATATCTTTATCATTGTTCCCTTGCAGGTGTTTTCCAAGCTGAGAGAGAATAGGTTTCCAAGTGAACTTGAGTTGAGGCAACTCATTAGCAGGTCATTGGGAGCAAAAGATTCATTGCCTCATAGTGGACATCTCATTTAAAGTGCGACATGGGTGAAATAATTTTGACCTTGGCAACGAAGCTTCATTGTTATTTTTGTACCACAACCTAATAGCTCTGTGCATAAGAGACACAGTTGAGATAGTTGAAGGTTACTCACAGGAGCTGAATTGTGCTCTTTAACTCTTTTAATATTTAGGTCGTTTATACCTCTTATAATTCATGTTTTTACTTTTAAAATGAAATTGTGGTATGAACATTTGGCTTTTTTAACAACATGCTGTCAAAAAGATATTCTGAAGGCAAATTTATACAGCATAATCAAATTGATTTTGGGACCAGGCTATAGATATAATACAACAGAAGACAGGCTAGATTGGTTCATTTTGTTCGGTGTATAATAGAGCCTAATTTAAAGTTTTCTTACAAAGGCTATTAATTTATGTCAAATTGAAATAAATTAGGAAACATTCCACCATGGAAATTCAGCTTGCCAATGCCCCCTCTACAAACATGAGCATTAACTTAATAGCCATTGGAGTTTCCACAAATATGATAAATGTATTCTCGTCGTGTATGACCAATAATGTTAATTCCATATACTTTATAAGTGAGTTAATAAAAAATAAATTACTTTATAAAACTATTTTCAACAATACCATGTATAGAGATGTTACAACAATTCATTTTCTAACCCCAATCTGTGGTGGGTGGCCTCTAGGGCATCAGTTGACATATCAATAGTGCCTCGTCTAGATTTTGTTTTCTGGAACTTATACTAATGTATGTCTGACTTACATCAAGATGAATCCCATGAGTGGTAATAACACTTATGATAATGATGTACTTTCTTGTATATGTTGATAACAATTACAAGGCAGGCAAGAGACCGGCTTAGTACACAAGCATCTATTAGGAACTACAAGCATTTATTAGAAAGGGGAAAATTACGAGGCAAGAGACTAGGTACACAAGTATCTTTTAATAGATTTTATTAGAAAGGAGAAAAATGTTGAATGCAATTTACTGTAACGGATTTTTCACCTTAAAGCTTCTTATTCTATTTGCAAAGGCTCTTGGATTCCTTATAAGTTATCCTTGTTAGAGTTTTTACTAACGTGGGATTAGTTACAGCCCGATTATGTATGTGTATTAAGCATGGAAGGCTTCTATAATAATTTTAATTTTTCTGGGATTTGACTTGTGTGCAGTAAAGCATTTCAAGGTACCTCCAAGATTTATAAAGCGCCATTTCTCCTGGAAATATTGACTACGTATTTCTTATTACAGATTTCTCTTCACAAATGCTTCAAATGGTTTTGCACGTAGCTTAATTTTCACAACCAAAATCACATGTTGAAGACCTTTATTTCATTCATTCCTAGGGAACATTGTTTTTCATATTTGTTTAAAAGTTTAATGTTCATCTACAAAATGGTTTTGGAAGTTTAACATGGTTCTCTCATGATGCGTGGTTGTACGGTTATGAAGTTCCCCATTTTTAATATTAAGTGATGCCATTCAACTGACAGTCTCTTTATTTTCAATTGCATATTTTAAGACTTGAGCGCAAACTATTTGCGGCAGCTATGCACCCCCAATCTTCATATTTTCAAAGTTCATGGCGATTTCCTTGTTGCCAATTTATTTACGACTTTACTTAGGCCCAAGCAAAAAGAAACTAAATGACATAAATATATGTGAATTGTACAAATACAAAACCATACACTTTTCTCCTTTGATTTGGACGTGCTTTCACCTTTCTATTCTTTAAATGGAATGACTAGCGTATTAAGTGGCACATTTCTGTGTACAAATTGCAATTTATGAGAGCCTTCTCTGAACTTGATTCCGTATATATGGAAAATTTGCACATGCAACCTTTTGTGATTGGGACAAGTCAAGCCATTAAGTGGCCAATAGATTTACCTCTACGGTCGATGTAGATTATTTGATGGATTTTGTTTGCAAGCTGATATTTGTAAATCAAGAGAAATAGCAGGTGGAGGTTGCATTCGCCTTGGCTTAGTGGGCTCTCTATGAACTTGTTTGACTCTTGCAATCTCAGCTGGATGATGGGACGAGGGTTGAAGTGAATACGTTGCTGTTGCAAACTACTGCAGTCATAGGACACCAAGTTGCTCGCGAGTAGCAAAGTTGCGGTCTTGTGTGGACGTGATGTATGTTTCAACTGTTGAAATATTTTGTCCATTTTGGTTTGTAATGTTTTTTTAATTTATGTTTTGTATTGTTTGGCTAATGTTCAACTACAGTGAATTGAAAGGAACATTAAGAAAATACGTCTAATCTATGTTCCTTTTGCATTATTCTCTTTTAATGCAATATTTAAAAAGTGCAACTAATAACTATTTTAATTTTCCAAATACAAATATGCAAATCCAATAGTCAAGTTATTCCTGTCAAGTAGGAAATGGAAACTCCAAAAACATGCTTTATCAGTTTTTAGTAATTAAAAAAATTATTTCTTTCAATGATTTGCAAGAAGTTATCCAAAACAAAAAGATGTTTGAGATTTGCTAATTTATCACAAAGATGGTTGCAAAGAAAATTGCATGTAATGTAGCTGTGGACGAATCTCACCAAGACTCAAATGATTATTTAAGGCCACAATTAAGGTGACATTGATTTTTGTAGGATTGTTTTTGGTGGTATCTTGGTTTGGAAATGACAAAATAATAACTAGACAAAAGCTGCAAATTATGCAATCTAAACTTACATGCACAAGTTTAATGGAAATACACAGATTTAAATTCAAATATATTTTAAATTAAACTGAAACTTGATCTACTCCAACAAAATGGAAAAAAAAATCAATTTAAACTAATCAAACAAAGGAATATAGATTAATTTAAAAATAATATTTTAAGCTAATTAAATATATAAAATGAAAATTCACACTTGTAGTAGCCAGATTTGTAGATATGGAGCAAGTTTGGTGTTAGGTCCTTAGTATCAAATTCTTTGTATTCTCCTTGTAATCAAGTGATTATGGTGTGGCTTCAAGACAAGACAAAAGGGGAAAATTTGAGTGCGAGGACCATAGGAAATATGAAAGGTTGAGTTGTGTAATGGTTGCGAAAAAAATGGTAGTTTAGGCCACTTCTTGAAAATTCATGTATGGGAATATAGTTATGATTGGAAACCAAAAAATAGGTCTAGAATGAGTGAAATTGAGGGAGAAATGAAAAAGAAACTCACATTTTTGAGGAAGTTCAGGAGCACAACTCACTGTAACCAAACTACCATTTTCGGCATGTAGTAGTTTCCCAATTACTGCTTGTCGAAAGCGATAGTTTCACCATGGCGGGGAAAACACAACTTTTAAGAGAAATATGAATACACAGGATAGACCCCTCCAACTATCTCCATGTTCGCCCATAATGTTTTTGGGCACATACATATATGCTCCCTTAGGATATCGTGTTGCATTAATTGGCAAGAATACTTTTTAAAAATGAGGCAGGGGTTTTGGGTCATTGACGTGTTCTTACGTAATTTTACCTATGGCAATGTGTATTTGTCCCACATATAAACCTCCCAGATATAAAGGCAAAATCAAGTGTAGCATATAAATGCCTTGAAGCAAAGTTGAAATAATTTTACAGACAAGAGAACTCACCATTCCAAGGGCTTTAGGTACTACCTATCTCATCTGTTGCCCAACATCCATCTAGCTCCTACAAAATGAAAAGAAAATGGATTCAAATGCATCATCATGACATTCTATATTTTGTTTGAAATGAAGGACAAGAGTGCTTACTATTTGTGTGGGGTTTGACCTATTATCTGAGTCACATGCACAATGCAATTGCAAAAATGTTCCTTTTCCTTCATATTAGGTAGGCTAATAAAAATAAATTTGGGTATTTTCAACTACACGAGTGTTAAATTTGGAATTCTAGCCCACTAGTGACCAAATTGAGCATTAAAATAACTGACAGAGAGAGCACAACATGGTGTTACAGACATGGAGGTGGTTCAAGGTGCTACGCAAAGATAGGTACAAAATGGACAAAAAACCCCATTTCATTTGAAATGAGAAAATGCTAGAATCATTGCCTGGGGCAATATATTTAGGAACGAGTAAAAATGATTACCATGACATTTAAAGTAGGGAAATATAATTTAAATTTTACAATTTTGAATATTTTATTATTATTATTTTTTTTGATTTTTTTGATTTTTGGGTTTAGAGTTGTAGTTGCAAAACTACCAGTTCACAATAAAACCACTAGTTTTGCTTGTGATGAAACTACAACTTGGCAAAACCAATGGTTTCATCCAGGTTGGAGAAATGTGAAGTTTAAGATATTTTTGTTACATTTTTTGAGATGACACTAATTAGCATTTAATTTGTGGGTGCATGTAGAGTGACTATATTAGGTGAAGTAGAGTCCAAGAGTAGGATTGGTTGAGTGAGCTATTGACTTATTAATGGATGAGGGGGGAGGTATGTTCGAAAGGGTAGGGCTTATGAGAGTGGCATAGATTCTCTTCATGCCACTATCCAACAAGATTTTATGTGACATCTTGATTTATTGGGATGCAAACCAAAACACCTTTCAATTATTGTAGTTATAGGGAGAGTGGACAATCACTCTATGATATTTACAAGATCTTGTGAGTCCTTGCTATTGAGAGGAGAATCATTTTGAGCGATGTTAGGGATAGGAGGGAGACCCAAGATTGCACCTCATAATTTAGTGACATAGATGACAACAAGAGTGCCAAGTGAGGTATGATACTAAGGATTATTGAGGGGGTATACATTCTAACCATTCAGAAGGCCATTAAGGGATCATTGCCACCATATTAGTTAGTGACAAGGGATTTAACAAGCTATTGTATAGTTAGGCCTTGATAGTAATGGAGATTGAGATTCGAGACACAAAAATAGCTGGGGGATTGACTTCCTATACCATACCTATTGTGATTTGTATCAAATTGCAAGATTAGGGGCCGAGTTACTCAACTACCCCTTATTGACGATGATTTGGATTTTGGAGCACTTCACTCCCTACTAGAAGGGGATTTCGATTCATGACAAGACAACATCCTGAGTAGTGAGATGGGGGACACTGCCTTGATGCTTGGAAGACATCTACAATGTTGGGGCAATGACTATGGTTGATATTGTGGTAAAGCCAAGTATGTAGACATTGGCCAACTTATTGGAGAGGGATGATGTAGTGTGGATCACTTGTACCACAATGGCATCATTGGTTGACATGAGAGGTTTGTAGGATGTTAATTGTAACACCCAATTTTGAATTCACTCTAAAAACTAAGTTTTAACCAAAGGTTATATTTTTTTTTGAAATTTAAAAGAAAAAAGTAATTTGTTTCCAATTCTCATAACCAAGAAGAACATCCATTGACAAAACAATAATCATGAATATATATTCGTAAAGCAAAAGGATATAATCATCCATAACATTTAAACAATATGTTGTTAAAAATTACTCAAAACAAATCCAAAATAGGAACTTACCAATGTCACAGCATCTCAATTGTCGACCATCCAAATTCAAGTCTTGGCAAACCTCAAGAATTAAGAAGAGATAGTATCTTCAAGGAGCTTAACCTCCAACCACAGACCGTCGGTCTCCCACACTCCTTCCTAATTGGAAGTGGCCCTACCCTACTCAAAAGGATAGACTTGGGATAACCAATGGTGTTTGCCATCTAAGCTCTGGTGTTGTGACCTACGTGAATTGTTATCATGCAATCCCCTAGATACCCTCTAGTCATGCATGACCACTCCACAAGCTATGCCATCCAGTCACAGTGACCATTCAATGCACTTGAGGATCATGCATTACATTGGCCAAAGGGTTTGAATTTAATTAGCGTTGTATTAACGCATGAATTAAGTTCACCCACCCCACTCGACTCGAATTAATCGCAATCCTACAGTTACCTATTTATAAGTTCTATATAACAACCTCGATAACCTCCAGGTGTTTGAATTTCATCACGCATTAACACATGGCATTGAGGTTTACTCTTTCTCTAAGCTCATGGAAACCTCTCCGTCTTCACGATAAAAGAATGGTTTCCTAGCACATTGATTATTCAGATAACGTTTTGCGTTGTTACAACGATCTCGAAGTTTAGCCCATTGTTTAAATTATCCACTCTTGAGTGGACACTAAACCCAACTTTCTTGTTTTCGGAAAGAGATTACTATAAACCAATTTATAGAACATAAAAATTCGAAGTCCCTAAGTTTAAAATTAAACATTCTAAGGAATCTTCTTCGACTGTCGATTCTTCAACATAGCTTTATCTTTGTCATTTTTGGAAGGGTTTCTCTAAAAGACAATTCAAGAATACAACGTTCGAAAACCCTACGTTAAAATTTAACTCACAATGTACTACTTCGACGTATCGAAATCTTCGACATAGCATAATCTTGTCGATCTATACATTGGAAAACCTTGTCATGTCGTTTCTTCTAACAAATTAGATTGCATGTAAGTCTAAGCTTGAGACTTGACAAAAGACTCATTACTTGTTTGTAAAAACTTCACAATAATGATTGGTAAAACAATAAAGTCTTGTCTAAGAAAAACAATAGTTTAAATACTTCAATAACAAAAGTATTACCTTCAAAAGCATATAATCTAATTCTTGTTATTATTCACAGCTAGTTAACAACTTCGCCATGGTCAACCGACTAGTTTAAGCTTAGAAAGAGAGGATGATTGTAAAGACTTGCATGTTTTGACCTGCACCTCTTCATTAAAAATAGTCCTTCGACGACGATTGACACAATCAAGTCTTTTATTCTAATACTCACTGGTCTTTAAAGCCAAGGTTTTTGTATTCGACTGTCGAAAGAGATCTTATTCTCTGTCGACAAATGTTTTGCCATTATGGCTTGTATGGGCTGAGAGATGATTTGCATCCAACTCATACTCAGATTTGCACCCTACGTTAACTACAAACCTTCTAAAGTAAAACCATTGGCTTCACAATCATTCTTGACCTTCGTCAGACATACAATAAACTTTGGTTTTTACACCTTTGGTGCAGTATAGTGCAGTGTAGCAGATATAAACAATGCTTTCATTTTAATGATAAAAAACTCACACATGCTACAATTATTAATAGATAATACTTTGTATCTTCAAACACAATCTATGTTCCATCGCAAATGCTTGTGAAAACAACACTAATAACTAGGAAACTATGACTGCGCAGCAAAGTGAGATAAAGAACCTGTCGTTAATCTCTTGAGTTCACTTCAAACTGGTCTAGGCACTTGCTATTCTCTCAGCTGTTGCCCTTGAAGCTCCTTGCTCAGACTCATTTTGCTTCTCCTCTGTTTCACTAACTACAAAACTGACTCAAAACTACTCTATATCTTCCCTGCTCACTGCGAAGGAGTAACTGTTCCCTCCACTCTCCGACCATGCCTATTGATAAGGAAATCTAACTGATCATGCCAAAAACGTCTCCCACCTTATGCGACCTCAACCAGAAATTAGTTTGGCCACTCCCTCAATTTGCAATCACTCTCCAAGATGGAGCTCCATGAAGGCGAGGTGGTGGTTGGCAGACTTAACAATCCATCCACTACTCAAGAATAAAGGCTTCATTCCCCACTTAATTCGCAACTACACAGAAAAGTGGAGTTCAATCTCTTGCGGGGTGGCAGCTTTAGTTGAATAAGATGTTCCACTACTCATAACCGTTCATGAGTATAAAACAAATGCATAATTAAAATAAATGGATAAGCCGACAATCCACTCATAAGGGTTAAAGATTAAAAGGAAATAAGTTGTTTCGAAATACAAGACATCATAAATAAAGACTTGAGTGAACTCCTTGAACTATTGCTCGATTACTAACATCGTAAAAGAATAAAGAAGTACCTCAAACGACTATTAAATATAACTTATATAATTTAGTATATTCCTTTATAATACGACCAAAGATATTACACATCATGGTCTCTAGAACAATTCAACATCTGTCAAATTTCACAAAGAGATGTTTACGACATACGCTCGAAGTGTTTTATGACAATAACGACGAATTGAGCACAATTGCAGAACAAGACTTGAGATCAACTTACGCAGAATTTTGACTTTTACGCCGAACAAATAACAAGACACGACTTACAACTCAACCATAAGTAAATACATATATTTACATATAAACAATATATCAGTCGTTCATATTTGATGACACGACTTAGAGTATTACGACACCGATCTCAATTTCCCATACTCTAATCGACGACTTACGAAAGGAGAAAGACCTATTCTAACAGATGTCGATATCTCGACTAAGATTGACTTAGCCCGAATTCATAGCATCTAGGTTTGTCTACCTAATTTGTGTCTTCAGTGGCAAGCACCCATGGGTTATTCCAGAGTCTATCTTCTCCTTCTCAAAGATACTTTCTCTTCTTCTTTCTTCCTGGTGAACATGTTCCATCGATTCCTGCATTGACAATCTCACATACAATTTTGTGGTCAAAGTACCAATATTCTACTCAAAACACATTTATATCAAATCATTTCATTTTCATATCGAAAAGACATTCTAATTCATAACATCATATTGATCATAATCAAATAGATTCCATAATTTCATAAAATTAACCTTCTCTATTTATGTCATCAGTTCCTATGATGTTAAAAACATATCCACATAACTGTACTATTTAAGAAAAAGTAAATAGTAATATTGAATCCAAAAAGGGGATGTAACATCAATCATTTGGACAAGCTATTACAACAATTTGGAGTTGTAATTGTAATTTTTCTTCTCATGGCTAGAATATATTAGAATGGTCAAGAGGCCAAGGGATGGGAGAGAGAAATGATTCATAATAAGAGGAGTCTTCCTAGATGATATAGTGTGTTGTATACTTGAATTAAATATTATTTTGATTCTCTTTTTTGCAACCCCCTAATTGTAACCTCATGAAACTAGGAAGATGCAAGGGCTTAACACTAAAGGATGGGATTAGGTGAGTAAGGACACTCCATACCTCATGTCCTCAATCCCATGCAATTAGAAGATGTGAGGGAATCACTTGCAATTAGAAGAATGGCAAGAGGACTGGGGGATAATTATATGCAAACGATGCCCGACCCTTCTTTTTGAGAATTATGAGTAAAAGAGAATTTTTCCTCTTCACTTCTAGATAGGATTGTAGGCTTAGATATATGCTAGGGGGATTAGGGGATAATATTGTAAGAGTTGGTATAGAATGCTCTATACCATGCAAGATTTGGCTATGGAGGTAGCCACCCAAGAACGAAGATCTAGGAGCTTCAATGAAAGCACAAAAGAGACCTAACATGAAAGAATAAATCTATTCTATCAAAGGATGCAAACTTACAATATGCATACGTTATGTACATAAGTAAGATTATAATGAGAAACCCTTGGTTATATAGGCCAAGGTGAGACATCAAGGACAACATAAGATTATGACATGTGTCTTAATCTTATGACTTGAGACATTAAGTGATCCTATGAATGCCCTAAGTAAACTAGTGTGAATAGGACCTAAGAGGTAAATTGGTTAGGTAATATACCCCATTCACACCAACATCGCTACTTAAGTGCAACTTAGGGAGAATGTGAAAGATGCAAAGATGAAATGATGGGTTCTGACTACAAGGCCTAATGAGGTACCCATGTATAAATGAATCTCTAAAAATAGAGTAAAGGAGAACAACCCATAGGAAAAAACTTCTCCAAAAGAGAGAAAACCTGCATAACATGTTCAAGTGAAAGAAGGAAGGAAGACTCAACACAACCCACAAGGACTACTCTTGTTAGCAATATACAATCAATGGCCCCCCATAGGAGAGAAAAAGAGATATTATACAACCTCCCCACAACGTATAATCTCTTGCAGTGATCGTGAATGCTTGAAAAAGGATGATGATGAAGATCCAAGAACATTAAACAATGTGCCTCCTCTTGGGAAGAAACAAAACCATGGATGCATGTAATATGTCTTCCCATTCTGGACAAGAATATGAAGGGAAAAATATTAGGATGTGTGATGATGGTGTTTCTGAACTCTGCTCAAGTGTCACCATGTCGGCATGAAAGGATGCCACAGTCAAATTAGGGACAAGCCCAATTAATGAAGAAGGTGACACGCCAAGACCAAGTGGAAACTAATGAAGAACAAGATCCAAAGACATAGATGATGGTGGGGCAACTAAAATGGGGCTATCATCAAATAAGAGATGGATGTTCTCAATAGTGTCATCCAAATTTACAAGATAGGACACAAAAAAACTTGTAATATCTGTCAAGTACTCATCCCAACGAATGAAATTTGGAAGATTGTGATGTACTTGCTACAAAGAATCACTTGAAGCAATAAGGGATGGGGATGTGATATCAATATAAGTCATCCAACTATACTAGCTATCCCACAATAATGTGTCCACATAAGATGTCTGAATATGAACATATGTAGATGAATCTACCACTATTGGAATGCAAGAGTCCTTAGCCTCATAATACTACCTCTGAGACAAAGAAGAAGCCTCTGAATCTAGATTAGGAGTCATAGAATCTGAAGAACCAATTGATGTCTTTGTAGGAGAAGGAGCATCAAGAGAAGCCTCAATGCCATCACAACTATCAAGACCTACCAAATAATCAAGCTCCTCTTTTGTATCATCATATGCTAGGTTATCACAATTAGCAAGGGGTACAAGATAGTCCATAATAAGATCATTTGGGGATGGAGAGAGATGTGGGTCTTCATAGATCTCTTAAATTCTAGTCCAAACTATGCATGGACACTCAGTCTTGGAGATGATATCTGAGATCTCCCAAAAATTGTCACCATTAATAGTATAACCAATCAATCCAAGGACATGATCATTCCTGTAATACCGTGCTTACTTTTGATATGGAGTACTTGGATTAGGGACAAGTCCATAGAGATGGGGTAAGAGATGAATCCACTTGAGATGTTTTAGGATGCTATCTTGTGAAGACTTATAGTTCTATTATGTTAGGGTGATTACAGAAGGATGAATTATAAAACCCATGATTTACAACAATATTCTCCTCAAATTTTAGTCACACAATAGACCAATCAAGATACTCAATCCAATAAAGACACATTATTACCCCCCCAAATTCACTCATTCATGAGACCCCCTAGCAATATATGATCTCAAAACCTTACACTTAGTATGATTATAGTTGCCACTTGCCAAATCTACAAAGTGGTTGTGATCTTAGTACATTATAGATTCCAAATTAAGTCATAGGTTGAAAGTACAATTTTAATATAGAATGAGATAGATTAGAATAAACCAATGAGAAGTAAATGAAAAATTATGCACTTAAAAATTGCACCAAAAAATGTTACTGTATGAGCCCAAACAAAGCCCTAGAAGTTCTTGAATGAGAATTGCTTAGAAACAACTGTGAAAATCTATAATTTTTAGAAAATATAGACACCAAAATAAAAACTATCTACACCACTATAGATCTCTTGAAATTCTTCCCCAAATGAAAAAAAATGCTCACAAAAAGGAGCCAATATTACTGAGAATGGAGCTTGCAAAGTTCAACACCAAAAATAAAAAATACAATGGAGTAGGTGCTAATTGGGGGTAGAAGGCCGATGATGTCACCCTGATATCATGTTGATGTTAGTAGACCCTGGTGATGGAATATTTAAAGATTCCCTCAATATATGCTAGATTGCCTGGAGATTGAAACTATCAATTGTTTGCCAGAAAATTGCCTTTAAAATGCAAAACCACCGAATCTGTGGTGGGAAACCACTTATGTGCAAAACTGTGGTTGCAGGGTTGTTGAACTAAAACAAAGTGGTTTCCAGTTACCACTAGTTGTTTTGAAGGCCGCTATCTAGGATGACATGGATCTATGCCACGTGGTGCCCTTGAGGGCTTGCGTACACTATAGACTAACAAGACCCTACACAACATTTTTTTTAATAATAAAATATAAAAAATTGAACTTAAAAAATAGATTTAAAATAATAAACCTCTGTACAAATGTTGTACCAACCAATATTCTACAAGCACAGGGAATATATTCTGATGATATGATCCATATGATCGAGGGAAAATGTTTCCCTGATGGCTCCATGCAAAGTGCTCCAAATTTGACAAAATGGTAGTCGATCTATAGGTTCTTAGGCCTTTTAGATGTTATGACAGGATTATATTTGACCCAAAGTGCTCCAAACATATGGCTACCTTCTAGATTTGACAACCACCTCCCAACTTCAAATGCTTGTAGATCTGGCCTCCAATGCCTAATTTAGACAAATCAAAAGTGAAACTAACTTTCTTGGAAACACTAAACTCAATGATAAGCTCAAATTTACTCTAGGAATCTCCCAAAGCAACTTGCAATACAAAACCACAAAGAATAACTCTCCTCAAATCTGGTATTTCTATCAATTTTTTTTATTCTCTAGGTCATCATTTGATGCAAGAGAAGAGCATACTCAACTTTTCAAGAGAAACCAAGATTTGCAACCTAGATCTCTCAAAAGACTAACATGAAACAATCTCACATGCTTTGATACCATATAAAACTTGGTATAGAATGCTCTATACTATGCAAAATTTGACTATGAAGGTAGCCAACCAAGGTCTATGAGCTTCAATGAAATCACAAGAGAGACCCAACATGAAAGAATAATTCTATTCTATCAAAGGATGCAAATATACAATATGCATACATTATGTACATGAATAAGATTACAATGAGAAACCCTTGGTTAAATAGGCCAAGGTGAGAAATAAGACCACATAAAATTATGACATGTGTCTTAATATTATGACTTGAGACATATAGTGATAATTCCCTAAGAATTCCTTAAGTAAACTAGTGTGAATAGGATCTAAGAGGTAAACTAGTTAGGTTATATACCTTTGTCACACCAAAAAATATGAGAATGGACTAGAAACAATCTCCTGCTTAGGACAAATTTAGAGAAGACCTTTTTGGAAGAAGGTGTGTAGGATATGATCTTTGGGAATCTCATAATCTACCACCAGTAAAAAGTAGGATAGAAACCAATGACTCCCACTAAAGTGAAGATTGGAAAAGAGATGTTTCAATATGAGATAACAAATGTTCCTATTCTATCATGCAATGTAGAATGAACAAACAAATGTAGAATTTATTACTTTATTTTTTTATACTTAATATTTCTTGATATGAAAGACATTGATGGTTTTGCCAAACTCTTCATCCTCTAATGTGCATAAATAGAAAGCACCATTACCTAAGTTATCTTTAACCAAGTAAGGGCCAATTCAATTTGGTCTAAATTATTTTTAATAATATGGTAAATGTATTCTTATCATACATCGCTATTAATGCTAAATCTATTTACTTTTATAGGCAAGTTAATACAAAATAAATTATTTTCTCAAACTCTTTTCAATAATACAATGTATAGAACATCCTCTATAGAGGAGGTATTTCGTGTCTATTGGAGGCCATGAATGGCCATGACCCTATTCTATCCATGAAATTTGCTAGATCTTGGAATAACAAGGTAGTTTATGTCAGGAGCATTTCCTTCAGTGTGACCGAAGAATTAATTGTGGAGGCCACTAGGTTGAAGGTGAAAGGTCTTAGGATGCAGAAATACAATATTGATGAGAATGCCAAGCACTTAGATAAGTTCCTTAGGGGTAAGGAGAAAATCAACTGCTTCTAAAATGCTATGCAAGGAGGACTTAGGTCCTTGACCATGTCTTTTGTAAGAAGGCCATGTGGACATGTACAAGAGGCCCATGCCTTTGTACATTTGGGGAATGGAGAGGATTTGACCAAGGTTAGATTAAGATTCAGGTTGTGCAAGTGGGGGATTAGGTTAGTTAATTAGGTTTAGGTGATCTAATCAAAAGTGAAGAAAATATGAATAAAATAAATACAAATATTTATTTAATTCATGGGATGGGATAAGGGGATATTAGATAAATTACATTTATCTAATGTTTAGACTATAGGCAGGGATGAATAAATGATTAATAAATCATTTGGGCTAGGGCTAGGTACCGATTCGGGTACCATAAGAGTACAAATGAATAGTGAATAGTGCGTGAATAGTGATTTCAACATTGGAAAATTAGGGATTGAAGGGAAATTGATCAATTAACTATTTAGATATGAGTTTATGCAGTTAATGTTGTAGAAATAATGATTTAGGGGTGTCTAGATATGGTTTGAAGATGTTTAGGAATGAATAGGGATAGTTAGTGATGAATAGGGATGTTTAGGGATGAATTATAAAATTAGGGATTGAATGGGAATTGATCAATTAACTATCTAGACTTGAGTTTATGTAGTTAATGTGGTATAAATAGTGATTTAGGGTATCTAGATATGGTTTGAAGATGTTTAGGGATGAATAGGGATAGTTAGAAATGAATAGGGATGAATTAGGGATGAATTAGGGATGAATTGAACAATGGACAATTTTAGGTGTCTACACACTCCAAAATCATTCATATTAGAAATCAAAAGTAAATTTTGTGCAAGGCCTAGAATATGCAACAAATCTATGAGAGATTTTACTCTCCCATCACTAGACACAAGTTTTATCTTCCCTTTGCTAATAATCCTATGTGAATTGTTCACCAAGGAACACTTCACCACCATCGTATGCTCTATAATGAGAAAACTACTCCTTGTGAGGAGCCATGTGATACGAGGCACTTGAATAAATAAGCCATGTGTCATCACTAGCAATGTTAATATAAATAAATAAAACATCAGTTTCATCATTAGAAGATTTTTCTGTAGAGGAATCATTAGTGCTCTTTTTCTTATTTTTGCATTCCTTCTTCAAATGGCTCCATTTCCCATAGTTCTAAAATTTGAGCTTACTCTTACTAGGTTTTTATACCATCCTTTTGATTTGGATCTCTCCTTATCCCTCTTTTTCTTATCACCTTTTTTCTTGGGTCTACTCCTAACATGCAGTGCATCCTTAGAAACCTCATCCATGGATTTTCTCCTCATTTCTTCACTAAGCAAAGTGGAAAAAAAGGAATCCATATTGATCTATAGTACCACCACTAATTGCAACTATTAGGTTCTCCCAAGATTCAAGTAAAGAGCAAAGCAACAAAACACACTTATCCTTTTCATCAAGATTAACATTTATATTTCCTAGATGACTCAAAATAAGATTAAAATCACTAAGATGTTCAACAATTGAGTCTCTTTCTTCATTTTTAAGGAATAAAGTTTTCATTTTTAATATAAATTATTTACCAAATTCTCCTTTTGATAGATTATACTTATCCTTTTCCACAAATTATATTCGGTAGCCTCCTCAAAGACATTCAAAAGGCTAAAATTAGAGACATAGCCATATGAGTCCTCGAGACTTCTCGTCAAGCTTCTTCTAATCTTCATTTGATAACCTAGTAGGATTTTCTTTGTCTGCCATAACTCTCCTTTAGTCTCTTTCCTCCAAGAGATCCTTGATTTTTAGTTTCCACAACTCATACCTAGAGCTATTGAAATTCTCAATCTTTAAATGGGATGTGCTTTCGATGATTCTCTAATCACACTTGGATCTACAAAACCACTAAATCAAATGATCCCATTACAATGGAAAAAAATCCACAACCCTACAAGAAATGCATCCCTCTCTAAAATTGATTCATAGCTTTGATACCAAACGCTAAAAAATTAGGTATATGACACAATAGAACCATTCGCCAAAAATGTTTAAATCCAATTAACATGTGATTAAACCATAAAATATTAATGAAATAGTGGAGAAGCATAAACAAATAAGAAAACCATATAGACACTAGATTTACATAGAGAAACCCTTATAGGAAGAAAATCCACCACTAAGGAAATCCAAGCTTGTATTAATCTCAACAAAGAGTACATTGATACAATCACTTATCCCTTTGACAATGATCTAGTAGCATAATAGTACCCACAAAATAACTTATAAATCTACTATCACATGCCTCCAATATATAGGAAATAAAAAACTAGAAACCAAGAATGGTTTCCAAAAGAAGAGTCAAAACCATGGACCCAAAACTAGGCATCCATCTTCCTCATGCAAAAATATAATGTCCCATAGTCATGGTCAAGCAACCTAGAATAGAAACTTGCAACTCCTCTTACATGTTGATGAGCCATAGATTATGCCATAATCATCATATTGATCAATTTCTGAATCCTAGGTGCTTTATGAGGGCAATCAATTCCTTGTCATAGCACCTATCTTGGAAAGATCCTCTATAACTCCCTATTTGACCTTTTTCCAAGTAACCTCTCTATTCAATGCCTTCTTACACAATATTCCAAGTATCCTAGAGAATAAATAATAAATACATATTCTCCTACCCTCACATGGGCATCCCATTTTCCCCACTCCATGGTGTTTGTAGATCATACATTATTTATTATCTATATAATTAAATACATTTAGTAAGACTTAAGATTTGTAATGTGAATGGAACACCTAATCCTAACATCTATGTTACCTTTATCTAGTGCTCTAGCCCTAACTTCTATGGAGATACATCTAGGGTTTCTAATTTATGTGATTATTCTGTTAGACTTAATGATGATGCCATCTCCTTCTCTCTTGATGATTTACTCCATGATGGTTGTGTGTTTAATGATGGTCTTTTACTTCCTTTGTTACATGATGTTTCAAGTTATGATGATTCTTCTCCACTAACAAATGCTAATAATACACCTATTGAAAATGGTTTTATTTCTCATGATGTTTTGGATCTTATGCTTGATAGTGCTTGTATTATTAAAGATACATGGATAAATTGATTTTGTGGTGATACACATGGTTATTACAGTTGTGCATATATACACTTTCAAAAAATTTACATCTCATATATTGTACCTTATTGCATTAATGATATGTTCCTCATGTATGCATTTATAAAAACTTTATTTGATGAATATTTATTATGGTTTGATTCACATCATGGTTCTCATACTTATTTATCAATATTCCACATGCTTTTATAAAACATTTCACTTTTAGTCCTAATAAGTGCTTGCAAGATTATACTAATCTTTTAGCATCAAGTGCGTATCATGCAGCACCATATAGATATCCTACAATTTAAGAGGTATGCGAGGTGACACATCTATTCTAATACTATTGAGAATGAGAACATCACTCCACCATGAGTAAGGCATCAAATAAAGTTATCTAGATTGGTGGATTCTACAAATTGGATTTTGAAATAACTTTTGCCAGCACAACTTATCAAGTTGCCTCCCATCAAGCTAATTGATCCATCAAAACCCATGCCAAAGAAGCTTACTAGTTATTACTTTTGTGCCTATCATTGGGTGCATGGACATACTATGGGTAGATGTGTGACACTTAAGCACAAATCTTAAAAGATTCTATTGACAAAAAAGGTGTTACAAGTTGAGGACATTAATGGTTATGCACAATTATCTTTCACACCTCATCATAATAGAGAGGATTCTTCCAAGGATTTATTGACAAGACATCCACATCTAACACATCATGTGGCACACCTCATTAAGAGCAAGACAAAGTCTACATCCAAGTACACATCAATGGAACAATATATGGTGGTATGCTTACCAAGATATACATAATGGGAATCCAAGTCACATGCAAAGGTTCAAGAAGATACATCTTAGGAATAAGAAAAGATGTGTTCTTGAAATATTCCATCATTACATGACACCTTTGTTCAAAAAGAAAAATTAGCAAATTATATTTCATTTATATATCATGATGCTATGAGAAAAGATTCCATTGGGGGCAATAATTCAAGTGACACATCTTGTGGTTCCATTTTAAGATTACATTTCTTCATATCTTTGTTGTGCACGTGTTATTTTATGTTCTTTACTTTTCATTTAGTCTTGCACCACTTGGGAAAAAGATTGTTATTCACTTTTTACAAGTTACATACACTCACAAATCTTCTAATTTAAAAGAAAAAGAAGGTGGCATATTCTATCTTTCATCTTCCACATAAAAACAATATATCATGTATGTATCTCTATTTTTCCATTCATTTTATCTTATATTTTTCATAATCAATGCTTATGCTCCATGCTACTCATACTTATCATTCATTTCTTATGTTATTCTTGATATTAATCATTTGCCACATTATTTTTCATCTCCAACTTTGATGTATACTTTTATTATTATTAATTCATTACATATACACATTTAGAATCCAAGCTCAATAATTGTAGAGTGAATTATTCATTTATATTAGTGCTGATCCACAATTAATTAACGTGGGATATTTATGATTTTATTCCATTACACTCGTCAACCCCCAATTTCTTATCGATTCCAAAAAGAGCAAAAGCTATTAAAATCTTACAACTTCAATTTGTAGCCACAAAATATCGTTCAACGTGGCAAGCCAATCTGAGCCGTTGGTCCGAAGAGGCAGCTCATCCGAGCCGTTGGAAAGTTCGCGGAATGAAGAAAATCTGGCGGAATGGAAGCTACCAATCTGAGCCACACAGTCTGTCGTCTCTGGGTATTCCCGATAAGCGATTTCAGCCGTCGACTTCAATTTAGAAAAGCTTGGCAACTGTCTCGAATTTCATTTGTAGCAGATTTGGCGTCATTTGGGATTGAATTTGAGGACGTGTGTTGGGTATATATCCGAGGAGAAGGGTGAGGAGAAATTTGTGTGCAGTAAGAATGGCGAAGAAGGGAGGATTGTGTAAGAAAGCCTTCCTCACCTTTTTGGCTGGCAATGGAGACTACGTGATGGGCGTGGTGGGGCTGGCGAAAGGCCTCCGAAGGGTTAACAGTGCTTATCCTCTCGTCGTAGCCATGCTTCCCGACGTTCCACAACAACACACAGACATTTTGATCAAACAGGGCTGCATATGTCGCGAGATCGAACCCATCTACCCCCCGGAAAATCAAGTCCAGTTTGCCATGCCTTACTACGTCATCAATTACTCTAAACTCCGCATATGGGAGGTCCTATTCTTTTCTCCTTTCCTTGTAACTTGTGCTTCTTTCATGCTTTCCTCCAATTGTCCCCAATCCCAACATTTTTTTTTCTCTTTCTTGCATTTGCCATTGTTTCAAAATCAGACTTTTATGTGAAATCTGTCTTTCTGTATGTTATGAAGAGAGAGTTAAGAATACAAGCGTAGACGAAATAAAACAAATTGTTATGAATAGAGAGCTAAGAATTCATGTGTAGATGAAATAATATTTATTTGCGGCTCTGTTTTGCCACAAGACGAATCTCATAGAAAGAGAAAAGAAAGAAGATATCTCACAGAAAAATCAAACACCACGGAAAAAAAATTAGAACGAAAATAGATGAATGGAATAATTTTTTCAATCTCAAGTGTGTATTTGATTCAAGCTTAGCTTTGACAAATGATATTGGTCCTTTAAAGCAACACCCAAATTATGAATGGTAATGGCTATTCTTAAACATCATCCATTTCAATAGTGAAAAGTTAATTTTGGTCCATAGAATTAGGACAAATATTTACAAATATTGTCTTCAATCTCAACAATTTTTTCTTTTTTTTTTTCAATTAGACTTGGCATTGTTTCAAAATCAGTCTTTTATGTGAAATCTATCTTTTGTATGTTATGAACAGAGAGCTAAGAATATAAGTGTAGACAAATAAAACAAATTATTATGAATAGAGAGCTAAGAATACAAGTGTAGACGGAATATTATGAATAGAGAGCTAAGAATACAAGTGCACTTGTATTCTTAGTTTTCTATTCATAACCATTTCCATTGAGAGGATTTCGACCAGTGACCGTTATACAATGCACCAGCAGGTTAAACTTTATGTGAAATCTCTTCTGTATGTTATAAGCACCATGAAAGCTAATATGATTAGAAGGTGGGTGTTGTTGCAGTTTGAAGAATATAGCAAAATGGTGTACCTGGATGCAGACATTCAAGTGTATGAGAACATCGACAACCTTCTGGACATGGCGGACGGTTACTTTTACGCCGTGATGGACTGCTTCTGCGAGAAGACATGGTCCCACACTCCCCAATATCAGATTGGCTACTGCCAGCAGTGCCCAGAGAAGGTTCCATGGCCGCACGCCCAGCTGGGCCCACCCCCTGGTTTCTATTTCAATGCTGGAATGTTCGTGTTCGAGCCCAGCAACCTCACCTTCCATGCCCTCATCCACACGCTCAACCACACTCCTCCCACGCCCTTCGCAGAGCAGGATTTCCTCAACATGTTTTTCCACAAGATATACAAGCCCATTCCGCTCGATTACAACCTTGTGCTGGCTATGCTGTGGCGCCATCCCCAAAATGTAGAGCTTGAAAAAGTTGAAGTCGTCCATTACTGCGCAGACGTAAGATTTTTGGAATTTTTTTTAAAACATTTTCTACAATGTTGTTTTTTTGTCTTGTTCAAGATCATTCTACTTAAATATCATCTGTTTCAATGGTCAAACAATCAATAGCGATTTTACACCTCATTCACAACTAAAAGTCGTAAATATTTGTCCTATTTTTATTAGGGAAAATTAACCTGTGACTATTGAAGTGGATAATATTTAAGAAAATAATGAATGAGGATGTTCAAAGTTTCAAATTGTTTTTGTTATGTGGTAAATTCAGGGATCTAAGCCATGGAGGTACACAGGGAAGGAGGCCAACATGCAGAGGGAAGATATAAAATTATTGGTTCAGAAATGGTGGGACATTTATAACGATGAATCTCTAGACTTCAATCCTCGCCAGGAAGAGCAGGAAGAAGAGAGAATTATATCGAATTCCTTGATGCCTGAAATTCCTTCTGCCACTTCCTTCTTTCCTGCTCCTTCTGCAGCTTAGCCTCCCTCCATATCAAGCTACCTTATTAATTTACTTCTTCGACTATGTTTGCAACTTCAAATGTTGTATTTGAAATTTCATTTAATTATTAAAATTAAAAAGGAAAAAACTAAACTGTACTTCAAGCTGTACTAACATTATAGCATATAAGCCCTTTCATCTAGAACCACAGAAAAACAGTTCTGCATTGGCCTTCATGGTGAAGGCTTGGGGATTTTATAGAGAAAATTGTTACATGAATGTGCAAGTGGCATAGACTAGGATATTTTAGTTTTTTTTTTTTTTTTTTGGGTAATTAAAAATTATTTGGTAATATTAATTGGCACTTGCATCTTTAAGAGGTGTAAGGGTTTGGTTGATAGGAAAATAATGATATTAGTAATTTAGATGTATTAATTAAGATTTGTTATTTTTACATCATGAAGATTTGATTTGTGGGAAGATTTGATTTTTCACATTATTGATTTTCGGTGATTTGAAAATAGTTTAATAGCAAGTTAGAAAGTTGTTTACGACGCGAGACAAATTTCTAGTACAAGGCTAACAATAATATAGCCTATCGACTACAATGTATTGAATATAATGGCTGATAGGGTTTCAGCCACTTTCTGTAGTAAAGCCGAAGAAAGACTGGCAAAAATGGTTGTCTTAGATGTCTTTGGCACATCTTCCGTGTATTTTCATCTTTTTGATTAATACAAAACTAAATCTTACGTATAAAAAAAAAGTCCAACGATTAATTAAAGGACTGCTTTTAGATTAAATGTATGTTTTTTCATAATGTTGCAATTTGTTATATAAAAATAGAGATGTTGATATTAATGGATATCAATTATTCCCATTTTAAAAAATAGTAAGATAAAACATAATTAAATTTAATGTTATCTTTCTCTTGGATTTCTAGCTAAAGAGGTTGTTTTATGATTGTAGACATTTGCCATTTCAAAAACAATTATCTTTTAACTTACTTTTAAATTATGTCATTAAGCTTGTATATAATTCTAAGTTTATCTTTGAATTTAATTTAACCTTTAATTTGTACCATCAATCTTTTACACAATTTTAAGTTTGTTTTATTTACCTTTGAAATGGTGAAAAGTGTTACCTTGTATTTTTACTATTTGTTTTACACCACTTTGTGTGGATGTTTGAATCCATGGTCAAGTAGTGTATGATTTTAATTGATTTAGTGCCTCCTTTTACTTAAACTTCCATTATGACTACCAAAAATAGAACTAAATCCATCCCCAGACATTTATCATCTCTTAGATTATCTATTTCTTCAAATCCAAACTCATAGATTTGACCCAATTTAATTCATGGTTTGTGGATTTGACCCAAGCTATTTTAAATTCAAATTTAATTATGGGTCCTAGCGGACTTCCTCCAGTCAATCATCATGCATAATCTCCCATGCCAAAGTATTCAAATTATGTGTCTAAGTCAAGTATAAAAGGACGTCACCTCTAGCTCATTTCGTCATCTAAACCAAAAAATATTATTCACAAATCATTACTCCATAATCAATCTTTCCTGTGTTATGAAATCATATTGCCTCCACATATTCTGATCAGCACCTCTTTGTTAACCAATTCTACAACCCTAGTTGCATACTATGACTTTTGATGTAGGAGCAACTTAGGGAGTGTGATTTGAAACATTGATGCAAAAATCACCACATGATCACATGCAAAAGCACTCTTAATGTCTTAAGAATTGTGCAATCTTGCATCACCCAAAAAATATTTGTTCGATGTGGCTTTCTTGTTTATATTTTGGCATAGGTTTTCTTGTCGCACAAGTGTTGCAATGTTCTACAGAAGGATCTTGAAGATTTCTACTCGTGCAGAGGAGAATTTTGATTGCATAATGACTTAAGAGCTTTGCACATATGTTTTAGGTCCACACAAGTGATTTTTATATGCACATACACTTGGTGAAAGATAGTTGATTCCAAAGTCTATATGCAAGGTTAAGCCTTTGTGTGAAGGATGTTTATGCATGTAGTTGGTTATAATAACCTAGAAAATAGAGTAAGCTACTAGCAATAGGAAAATACATTATGAGATGAGAAAGAATGATTGGGAAAATTCAACGGTGTTTTGGAACTTAATATATCTCAAGCATAGTAATAGGTTTTCAATCTTAGAAGATGAAACAATTTTTTGTACCTAACTTACCCTATTTATGATGCATCAAATTATAGAGGTAGGGGGTTGGAATTGGGTAGTGGAGAGGTTGGTGAAGATCAATGAGTTCAAGTGGTTATAAAACCTTCTATCATGCCAAAGCATTGAAAGGGGTTTAGATTCTCACGTAGAGACTATTTGAATGTTAATAATCTCTTTGTGAATGGATATCATATGTTTGTAATATGTAATACTTATACAAGTGAATAAAATATATGCTTTTATGTCTCCAAAGTTTTTATTTTGCTTTTAATTGTGTACTATATGTGTCTGATAACTAGTTTTTCATTTGACCAATTACTGGCATTACATCCATTGCTATTAGAGAAAGTGTTCTAAGTTATGAAGGATGTAAACTATGCCCCATAATTGGAAATGATTTGTGTATGTTGAATTAGAGGTAATGTAAAAGTAAAATATCCCATGTTCATTAGAAGGAGAAATAGCAAAAACTAGAGAGTAATACATGACAATGATTTGGCTACATTGAAAGCCATTTAGGCAAGGCTCAAAGTCATTGAGACCACACAAAGGCAAGGAGTGGTTGTGACTAAGGATGCTAGTGAAGATGAGGGAATGAGTCAAGAAGTGAGCGAAGATGGTGCTACAAGTTTCAAGGATGAACTCAATATAGAAGATAGATTTGACATAACCAAGTGATGAAAGTGGGGAGTAAACTAAGATTTGATCTCACAAGATACTCAAGAAGATTAAATCCAAAAGACTTGTTGGACTATATCACAGAGCTAGAGAAGCGTTTTGAGTTTGAATCCATAGAGGACCCTAAGCATGTGAAGTATGTCACCATAAAGTTGAAGGGGCATGTTTCCTTGTGGTGGGATTCAATCCAAAAGAACCATGTATAGATGATGGAGTACAAGATCTCAAAGTGGGATTGCTTGGTGACTAAGCTCAAGGGTAAGTTTATGTCGACCCACTATTCAATGGAACTATTTAAGAGACACTAGAACTTACATCAACAAGAGACATCTATGAAGGAATACATGAGAGAGTTTTTCTAACTTAGTATTTATGTCAAGGTCATGTAGAAGATGACAAGGAAAACTTCTCTAGGTATGTAAATGGTTTGTGTACCTAATTCCAAGATGAGATTTGTTTTTTGTAGATTAATTCAATGAAGGAAGAAAATCCCCTTGTGCTAAAGCAAAGGAGAAGTTATCTTGTAGATGGTTGATGACACAATAGTGTGTACCACTTTTTTGAAAGGAAACAAGGTATGCGGAAACAACTTCCTACACTGATCTAATGAGGAAAGTTATGCAAATTTTAATCTTTTCTATTTACAGGGTATTAGATGCACATTAATAGAAAGGTAATAACACATCAAAAACAAGTACAATGCTTAAAACATAAGATATACATGGGGAAAACCCTTTCGGGTAAAAAAACTCCACACTCCAAAACCTGCACAATGTATTATCAAATCAAAAGATTATTACAACACACTTGCAATGCAAGCTCTTCTAGGAGTACACAAATATCGATTCTGATTCACATCCCATGACCTTTCACATTCTCCAGCCGCTTATTTATCAAGCCTCTTTGGCGGTTATCCAATGTTAGTCTTTCCATGTCAGCCAATAACAAACTAACTATCGACACCTTTATTAAATATAGGGCATTTTTTGCTTCAGGGGTGCTGCCCCCAACAAACCCCAGACACCCACAATGGTCTCCGCCCCCCTACACTCTCCTGTTAATTATTTTGGGGGGAAACTGTGGTTGACAAAGTCATCAAAATTTACCTTGCTACATGTAACTGCAACCTTGCAACATGATCAGTCACCACATACTAACAACTTGTCACACCTATCATTTCAACTATTACATGTCACAGAATCTATATTATTAATAATATAGATGACTTATGTTGTTAGGCTGACCATCACCCACGATGAGTGGGGTGAATGGGGGCCGATGTGGAACCAATCTTATCTCCTACCCACGTTGCCCACTCCATCATGGAGGATAGTGGACTGTTGGAGCCCAAATAGGCCACGGGTAGCGAAGTTGGTTATGGGGTTTTACCCCTACGTGGAGCAAAAAATAGTGGAGAACTATGTTGCATGGGATTTACATGCAAAGTGGGATCAAAACCTTGTTTTTGTTTCCCAGTTTGGGGTAAGATGTGAAGAGTAAAGCTCATGGGGGAGCAAGAGAACATTGAAAAGAATCCTGTAGGAGAAGTTTTCTATAGTCATAGCTAGGAAGAGAGATATACCAGCTCGAGATAGAGCTATCGAAGAGCATTCACAAGTTGATCGTGACAAGCCGACTCCATTGTTAACCATAACAGGTATGAAGATTAGTAATCTTATTATTATTACACTCATTATGTGGTCGACAGTGTCAACAAGATAAAGTAAGAGGTCACAATGTTATAGTTACAGGCCTTAGAGGCTGTAATGCCTAGCCATGAAAAATATCAATAAATAACGATAATAAATAAATTTAGTAAGAAATAATAAAAAATATAATACGATGATAGGAGAATATTCACTTGTTCTAACTTAATAAAAAAATACACTTCGATTAAACATAAGTTTAGCATCATTCATTGTAAATGGAAATTTAAGATATAATAATTTCTTATACAATTACAATCAATTACAATAAATGCCAAATGATCATCCACTCACAAAGTGGGAAAATACTTCCTTAGCTTCAGTGTCTTGCACGATTAACAAACCTGGATCTGTACACTAAATGTAAACATTAGTTTCGCATAGTCAATAGATATACATAGCAAATATCAATGTACAAGATAATGAGACCAAGTCCCTAAGGGACTGTCCTAATGTCTCGGGGCTCATGATGGCCTTACCTACATATGCGTAGTGTAGAGACTTCGTAGTTCAGGGTAAACTAGTCTTGCAACCATAAGGTTGACTTAGATACAATAACTCATAATGGATCTAGTTCATCACATAATATTTTCTAGAATCAATAAACCAATTAATATACACATCCCTATTGTTCTCAAGATTAAATACACCATATGCTGACTAAATCATTCAAGTTCTAAAAAGTGCATGCAACTATTAAATTTATAAATAATCCCTATAGGGGTAAAATAAGGAAGTTATAACAACAAAAATATTCCAACCATTCTCTTGGATAAAAAGCATAATTTTTCACACACAATTACTTAGATTGCAATAAATGAAAAAGTCTATCATAATTATGAAAAATTATCATCTTATATTCAAGTTCTACATAGAATAATTTATAACACTATTCCACAATATATATTTTATCATTAACAAACACATAAAACCCTTATCGACACCTTACTAATGCATGCAATATCTACTCACTTAAAATAGATGAAAGAACATCCTTTACACATGCTCAAATAGAGATGACTAATTTACTCTTTATTTTTGACATTCAACTTCCTACAATGCATCAAGCAAAGACAGACATAACTTGTCATCATTTTACCATTGGTACATCCTAGGTTTGACCATCATAGAAAGGTTGCAATAATATTCTCAAGGACTAGTCTTCAACAAACATTTTCTCAATTTTATCAATAATTCAAGATAATACATGGTAACTTCCAAATCAAGTATTCACAGTTCATTGAAGTCAACAATAATGATAAAAAATATTAAATAGACATTACTGAAGCAATTCCACAATTTTTTGTCTAATCTATGATTATATCTTATATGATTTTTCTAACTATACTAGCATTTCCAAACTAACTATTTAGTCTATTATTTTAATTATAATCCTAACTTGGCTAACATGATAAAATATTCTTAACCAAATCATAATAAAAGGTAGAATATGAATGAAGATTTAACATAAAAAGATTCTTCTAGACAAAATTATCAAGTTAAAATTCTCTAATCAAATATATTAATTACTCTTACTAAATAATTCAATACCAATTTAATTCTAACTATAAGAAGATTCTAGACAAATCATTAAAGATTTAGTTTCTAACATCAATATGAAATTATCATCATATATTCACTAATTCATTATATCATCCTAGACTTATTAAAAGAATGAACCCTTTATAGTCAATCCTACACCATACTAGAACAAGTGTATTAAAACATAATTATTAGAGATCTAGGAACATATATGATATTAATAAATTAAATGTAATTTCAACTTGTAATTTCTACGTACTCATTCCCATGGACATTGATATGAAACACACTTTCTATTATAATTCTATCATCCTCATCTATACTATAATTTAAAGTTTTAGCCTCATTTGTAAATTCTAATCTACATTTCTATTATCCAAAAACAAGTAAAATATAGCTTAAGGTATTTAATGAAGAGCCTACTACATTTTCCATTCAATAAGAAAACCTCCAATTCCTAAGTCAATAGAGCAATGCGCAAGTAACTCTAGAGTTCTAATCTTTCATACATGACTAGTTACACATTAAAGATTCTAAGAAAATAACTCACTCTACTTACTTAAATGAGATTCACAACTTCAAATATTGACCTATATAAAACAATTTCAAGTGTTGACAAAACATTCTAGATGATTGTAAATAAAATCTTTCTATTATCTTCTTTCAAACTCAAAATCTACCTCTTACCATTGTTACTAACACAAGCACACAATAATATTAAACATAATATAAATAATGTATTAAAAAGGAAATGTATTTAATTTTATTAGTCTCCTATCCAATCTCAAACTTAATTCAATGAATGGAAATGAATTTAAGAATAAGAATAAAATGAAATAATTGAATAGAAATAGCCTTAACTTGAAAAACTATCTAGTAGTAAATCTATCGTAACTTTCTTATTTCTTAGTGGAATTATAAAATTAAGATGTTTTGGAAAGGTAAGAATAAGGGGAATAAAACCCAGAAAAAAATTAGAAAACTTATGTCATATGAGGAGGTAGTGTTTACTACAATCATCCCTTTCCCACAAATCCAGATTTAACCCAAACTTGATCATAAATCGAGAATGATTTGATTGCTCAAAAGTATTCCCTATATTATAATGAATGATAGAAATCATAAAAGATAAAAGATCTATTATTTTGCTTTAATTTTGACATTCAAATAACTATGCAATATATATATATATGTCTGATCTAACAATTGTTCTCATAAGCTAATCAACATAAGGATTTAATTTGACCTTCTTGCACTACAAGTATATTCTTGATTCAATCTTTTTTTTTTTGCATGCAACTAAATATGTGAAAGATTATCTAATCATACCTATTCCAAGAAATAAAATATGCAAATTCATCTAATACACTTATGTAATGAAAATAATTCATTTCCAACAAAATGAACTACCAACAAAACCCTAGACTTTCAATTTTCTCTACAATAGTGGTAAAAATGCAATAAATTTCAAAATATGTAACCAAATATAAAACCGTAAAATGTTCTAGAAATATTAAACAAATATTCTCATAACCCAGAAAGAATTTTACAATCCCTTTCCCATGCAGAGAGAAATTTATAAAACATCAACAGGGTTTACATCAGGGTTTTAGCAGGGTTACAACAATACTAAAATCACAATAACTCTCTTAATACTTAATAAAATTTAAAACCGTTAGATGTTTCAAAATTTTGAAAACATGATTCTAAAAACCAGATACCTTTTTATAAAATAATTCCTATGAACGGATAAATTTCATGAGACAACAACAAGTTTTCATGAAAAATTTCAGAAAAACATTAACATAAATAATTGTGAGTTTTCAAGGAAATAACTCAAGGATTTTATTATTGAAGAATACCTCCAAATGGTCGTGAAGAGAGATTCCAAGATTCCTTAATGTGAAAGTTTTCATCTTATTTAGTTGTGCACTTCTTTTCTTCTATCTGGAATTATATTGTCCTCATAAAATTCAGAGATTTTTCACCTAACAAGTCACCATGGATGTATCCTTACATTGCCTCATTGAAATGGATGTAATTCCTTTAAAGAATATCTTCACCATCAGCTATCCACGTCCTCTTAACCTACAAAAATCAGAAATAAACTTGGGCTCCTCTTGTTTTCCCCCTCTTGCTTGTGGCGTCCGTTTCTTTTTCCAGAAATGTGATTCTTGGGATTTCTTTTTTATTTCTTTTCTTCATGATTTGGATGCTCGAAGACTCTTCAAGAGAAGATGACTCTTCATTTGCCAATCTCGTCACTTATTTTCTTGTGCACTAAAAATGCACTAAAACAACTCTAAAACATAATTTTTATGAATAAACAAGTGCCCTACCCATAAGTGATTGACCTATGGTCTTAATTTTACCAAAAATAATGATAAAAGAGCTCTTATTCCCCACAACACACAAGAATAATTAATTTAAGTCAATTAACTAAACCATATCAAGACCTTATTGCTAAATTCTAATCTCAGTATAACTTATATCATAATTTCATTAACAAATCTATCATATGCATAAGAAATTGTTAGTAAAGATTAGGCCTTACATAGATGCTCCAACAACAAATAATTATACATAAAATTATTTCTATAGCGTAATAGAATTATAAATATATTCAAATTAAATGAATAATAATACTTACACCAATGCATGTGGAGGAAACAACAAGGCACATAAAGTATTTGTGTACCTGAATGAAATAAATGATGAAAATGCAAATCTCATACTTTGTTTATCTCCCGGATTCTCCTTTACTGTTAATGTCTCTTGATATTATTATAACTAAAATCCTTTCAAGAATTCTGATTGACAATAATAATTAGGATAATAATTTCGTGAAGATCAGTTAGTCTAATATCATAAAATAAACATCTATACTCATAATTTAACTAAATAAGAAAACTTCAATATATCTACCATTAAAGTTATTAGATAGGATTTAGGCACCCTTACAAAGGCTGAAAGAAATGTTATGTTTAATTTACGATGCATCGTATGCAATACTATGTTTAACTATGATACTCCTGAAGATAATGTTGTGATTAAACTATGTTACTAATGTAGCCATTGCTATGAGTAAACTATGATACCACCCATTGTGGAGTTATCTTTATAGGCCCTCAGGGCTGCATATGCATTAATAATGTAAAGACTATAAGCATTGTTCTGTAAACAAGCTGGTCGTGGCCATAAGGTCGAGCCCGCGTATTGCCAGTTGTATGCAAGAAGTCAGATTCCGATATGGCAAGGGCTTAAAGTTGTTTCTTCCCTTCTTTCTTGAAGCTATCATTGTTATTAATTGAGCCAACTGTGCTCACATGGGGATTATTTATTAAATCATACTGACTGTGTATGGATACTATGAGGTCTTTCTTGAAATAGGTCGAGAGCCTCTCTCAAACTTTGATTACATTATCATTAACCATTAACCCTTGGCTGTGCATGAGCCACTTAACATTTGGTCATAAAGACTGCAAGTAACAATGTTTAACTGATAATGACAGTTATTATGATAAATATGATGCATATTATGTATCTAAAAGGATATGTTGGCTCCTTGTGAAGAAGGAGAAATTGGACAAAGGTAAATTTGTATTATTATGTAGGCAACATTAAGTGTATGCCAGGTTATTGGAGGAACTGTTTCTCCTAGATAAATATTTATTTATGTGAATAAATACTATGGTTAGTGTGAAGTTCTTGCTTTTTAATATAAATGAAAGACATCTTCTTTCGAATGGGCTTACTTCTCGAATGAGGTATAAGATATCAACCCTCATGTGGATACTTGAGATAAGGTCTTTTTAATAAGACCAATTGACTAGACTATTATGATATAAGTCTTAGATGACTTGAATTAAATGCAAACCTTGTGATAGGACCAATATGAAGCCATGAACCTAGAAGGTTATAAGTTGAAAAGTAAGAGTTGACTATTGTTATTTTGAGAAGAAGGGAATAGAGTGACGTGGAGTCATAGGTTCCTTGTTGCGAAAACAACATAACATAACTACTGTACTCCTAAGATAGGAGTTGATTTGTCCTAGAGTTGGATTGAGACTGAACCAAACCTACATGTTCTAGACCTAAAGAGGTTGAACTAAGGCTTCTGTAGGATGAGACAACTTCTAAGTTGAGTCGAGGTGGTGGACATACGGCAACGTTCATTGAGAAACATTTATGTATGAAAATCTTTGGCCAAAATAATGCATTTGTCTCTGCATGCATTGTCAGTCCACAATGATCCAGATGACATAATTTTTGTAGAAGTGTAATACATAGTTAGAGTGGATCTATAGTTGTATGACCGTGAGACATTATGAAGGACACAACACCAGATATTCAAATAGAAAACCTAACGGTTTCTTATATATCTATACCTTTCGTGAAGGGTAGGGCCACTTCCATGTAGGAAGTTGTGCGAGGGATCACTGGTCTGTAGTTGGAGGAAAAACACTTAGATGATGCTCTCCTTCCAAAGCAGAAGACAAGCTGAGGCTTATGACGACAGATGTCAAAGTTCCAGATACAATGCTTTTCTTTATATGACTTGATAGTCAATTATTATGTATATTTCTATATTTGATGCATTGAGCATAGCTTTGTATATGTGCAGTGAACATCATTCACTAATGAGGTATCATTGGATATTGTAATTCTAAGTTTTGTTATGTTCTAAAAAAAGAATAACATGCTTAATTATCATGAGGATTTTAATTCATTCTTTCTTAACTGCACGATTATGTTAATCATGATGTATTCTTACTCTTAGTTAAGATGGTTAATTATGGTTATTTTTGGGTAATGTGTGATGGCATGTTACATATGGTATCGAAGCTACCAGGTTCAATACATGGACCTATGAACTCACTAGATAATGATTTTCTTTATCCAACATTAATGATTGCCAATGCTTGGATGTTCTTATGCCAAAATGGTAAGAATAAGAACAACACCCAGAAAGAAGGTAACAGAAAATGGATGTTACCTATGTTACCTTAAGGTCTTGAGGGAGTGAGCCTCAAGAATGAAACGTGTTGAACAAACTGGTTGCGTAGTGGGCACATGGTTAGCTGATGATGAGACCTTCGTTGATACTGTTAAACGCATCAAGTAGGAGTTGAGGAAAGTAGTTAGGATTGCTGCTCCTAACTCTGAAAATGAATCAGCAGGACCCTCTGCACCTAAGGAACCAGTCATGGAAAGTAATCCTAAAGATCCTAATGTTAATAAGGAGGTTGTGGATGAGTACCTGCGAGTACATCCACCTCTTAAAACTAATGTGATGAATCTCAAGGTTGAGAAATGAACATGGGAAAGTATCCCAATCTGATAATGACTTGCAGTAGTAAGATGTAAACAAAATTTTGTAATTTTGGATGGATTATATGTAATCCATGGAAAATTATAATGCAATTGAAAATTTTTTTTGGTAAATCTTTCCTTTCTTTTTAAAGTTACATGAATAAGAATAGATTTATATTATGAATGGATTCAATGATATGGAAAACTAATCCATGATTAATTTGCAAACTTCAGGAGAAGTAGATTGCAGCAAGGTTTAGTTAAGAACCAGGATGGGAGATAGCCAGGATGAAGGGCAACCTTCAGGGTGCTCTGAATCTAAACTCAACTAGATCCTCGCTATGCTTCAAGAGACGAGAGTGAGAGTTGGAACTCTCGAGAAAGAGGTCAAGGGTCGGCATGGACCCAGGCGGGAGGCCTATTATGGGGGTGATGACGAGGCACGTCATAATGACACCACCCAAAGTGAGCATGGAGAGAATAACTCGGAGGCCAGACAAGAAAAGGATAGAAGAAGCCATATGGCTTTGGAATTATCCCAGGACATGAAAAAGGTTATGCCACCCAAATTCGATGGGTTTGAAAGTGGAGATGCTGTGGAGGCATGGCTTACGGAGATAGAAAAGTATTTCGAAATAAGAAATTACACTGAGATCACTAAAGCGGTATGGGGAGCATACTAGTTGGCGGGTGAAGCATCCACATGGTGGATGAATAAAATGTTGGAGTACAAGACAACATTGAGAGGGGGGGCGAATCAATGTTGTATAAACTTTTAAAACTTTTTGCACATTTTGATCTACAGGGTAGAGAATGAGAGAAACTTCAAAGGTTTACCAAGTACATATGAACAAGTATGATTATAAACATTATTAGGGCACACACATAAAGATAAAAAAATATGAATCATAACACAAGTTTTTCATGAGTGGAAAACTCTCAAGGGGAATAAAAACTACTCATAAATGCCTCACTGGCTACAAATAGGTCTCACTGACCAGTAGAAACGCCTCACTGGCTATTGAACAATCAGGTGAACAAGAAAGAAAAAATATCTCAGGGGGTTTCCCTAACTCACTGCATTACACCAAATGATTTAACCCTCTTCATAATACAAACACCACTTCAATCAGTACTCTGCAAATTACTTCGACACCTTATGTCTCCAAAGTTTTATCTTGTTGTCATCATCATATTTCTGTTTGCTGCTCATAACTGCTCTGCTCAAGGAAGCCTTCAAAAACCTTTATGACTTTGTACATTATGAATGCCACCTAGTATAAAAACATAACTTAGTAACTCTTACAAACAAAATACCTGATCAATATTCTATTCCTTTTCATGTTTCATACACAAGCCTTGAAACATTGCATACAAGCTCTTTTTGCAATGTATCCTTTTATAAAGTATCTCCTTTAAAAGTAAAACTTCTGCACATATTTTGCAGTCAAACACACATCCTCTCCATACTCTCACAAAGATGAGATCAGGACAATTTGTTTATTAATGACCACACACAACTATGACCTCTGCAAGGACATTGGATATGATATGCAAGTTTTGCTCCTCTTAGAAACTCTATTTTCCTTCATAAAACTTCATCAGTCTGAGTCATTCACCTTAACATTAAACTCCATTATCCCTCATTGCCTATATATAAAACATTCTCTTCTTTTGATATCAAACAAGACTCATCATTGGCTCAACTCTATACATAGCATGTTGATTACTGTTCCAAACCTTCTCACAGAGTATAAAACATGAATTCATCTCCAAGAAAATTTCTCTATCCTTATACCCCTACACATACTTAAATCATACATCAAGTTTAAGCCCTTTCACACAAACTGATTTGCATTAGAATCTTAATATTATGCACATAATCTTGTAGATATTGCACCCTAGAGTTCAAATCACCAACAATTCTTTTAAAAATCATTCTACAGAGCCTTCTTGGAAATTCCTTGGCCCATCTGGTCATTCCATACTTTACCAAAAATAGTTAAAAGCTTTTTAAACTATAACTGCCCGTCAAAAATAAAGCAGGAGAATCAAACCGTTGGAATTTGAAAAGTTTTAAACTTGAGTCGTAGATTTACTTTTTGGCACCTTCAAATTAACGAATGATATTATCTTGCCGCCCAAAACAACCTTCTCCACTTGTCTCTAGAACAAAGGGGCCAGTATTGAATGTTTAAAGAACCCTTCAAAATGTCACCTTAAGTGACTTCACCTCTGATACCCGGTTAACATTAAAATAAAACAAAAAGCAACTATATCATGTGACGAGCACAACTGATATTAAGGACTTAGTATAAGTTAGGTTCTTATTAGGGTTTCAAGTGAATATCTAGGGTTTTAATATAGACACTTAGAATTTCTAGAAACTCTAAACCCTAATCATCTACATCTGTTCAAACCTTCAAACAAACTTATGAAACTTCACTTGCCCCATTCTATCCTTTCAAGATCTTTATAATGGTTTAGGTCTTACATCTTATACCATTGACTTAATGTTGCATAAATCTTGACATTAACAATTTTTTACTCCATATAAACATCTAACAACACCATGTACATATTTGACTAGGAAAACATCTTGGAAGTGAAATTGAGTTGCATATGCACACATCACATATCACTCATGAACCTGAGAGACCATTTGATGCTCCTTGAACATGATCCTTGTCAAAGCAACACCATGAAGCATAAAGGTCCTGATGACCATTGAAGCACTCTTGTTGAAGACAAGTTGAACCAAGATGAAGATAAGAACCTAAAGTCATCTGATGGAGCTAAAGTCATCTGATAGAGTCATGAACATAACAACTACACCCAATTCATCATCATACCAACTCACCATAGGAAGAAATAATAACTTATAACATCACTGCATACAAAATCTGAAGCAGATTAACATCATAAATACAATGAACATCAAACAAAAACTGAGAACTCCAGCTCTATCCATCCCGAGGTCAAAGATCAACATAGTATTTGGCATCCAATATCACATTCTGATACAATCAACTTCACATCCACATTCAATTGTATTGTTGTCATTTAATGATACCTTTCATCAATCACAGACAGACCAACATCTGAAGCATGAAGTACTCATGTTATAAAGACACTCTCAACCATGACTTACTCAACTCCATACCTTTGACTGAATGATGTACTTGTCAACACCTACTTTAGGATTTTAGTTATTAGGTTATAGGATGTAGAAACTTGCAATAACCAAATCCCTAACCTAAGATAACCACCAACTCTTTATAAACCACATTGCCATCTACCAACTCCAACTTTGTGAGGGAAACAGTGACAACCCTAACATCAATTTGCCAACTCCAACTTTGAATTCAATTCCTCTAAGACTTCTTGAGCCCATACCAATACAATGATGACCTGAGACCATTGTAGGTGATGAGTCCATTAGATCACTATTGCTTCTATTGATGAACAACTCAAATTGCCATTGTTGATGAACGACTCAACTCCAACAAACGAACTTGAAGCACACCTAAGTCTGACAAGCAACTATGATCCTATGATCTGATCCACAATTGATCCCTATAATTCATCCTACCACATCAAACCAGATGACCTTGACACCTTGAAGCAACCAATCTCTCTTACAATAATGAACAACTCAAACTATCACAACAACCTAACCTAACCCTTTTTGTCATCAATGACAAACTAGCCATCAAAGAAAGATGGAGTTAGGCTTGAGGTCTGCAAGTCTAACCTGGGATAGGTTCATGGAAATTTTTAGGCAAAGATGGTTGCCTTAGTTGTTCTATAATCAAAATCTTATAGATTTCCAGAATCTGAGACAGGGAGATCTAACTGTGAACGAATACTGAGAAAAGTTCACTCGCCTACTTAAGTATGTGCCACAATACCAACAGGATGAGATATTTCACATCTGAAAGTTTATAATGGGATTGAACACCTAGATTGGGAGTGAGGTCGACATGAATGGTCCCACTTCAATGGACTAGGTCTGTGAGAAGGCCATCAAATAGGAACAATAATTGAAGGCTATGTTTGCTTACAGGGAATGGAACCGAAAGAGGTATAAATGGTCCCAATCCTCTCAATCCTCTAAGAAAAAGGGGAAAAAGAAGAATTTTACTGAGAAAAATGATAAAGGGGCCAAGAATAAGAAACTTGAATCCAAGGGGTAGAAAAAGGGCAATAACCACTCCAAGAAAAATGGAGACAATTCTAGGAAACCTCAGGAAAGGCGAGGACCTGTGGGAGGGTGCTATACATGTGGCAAAGATCATTACACCAACCAGTGTCCTAACAAGATGCAAGGAGCACAACCACAAGGAAACCCTCTGCCCTCTCAGCAGATGGCGTTCCAGCAATGCATTCATGCAGCCTTGCACAATAGGCAAGCCGAATACCAAATTACTCCCATTAAAACTACAGGTATTTTATCTGGTCTCCCAATTTCAATTTTGATTGATACTGGTGCTACCGAATGTTTTGTTTCCCCTAAAGTTTTAAACAAAATTTCTAGAAAGGCTGGATACATGGCAAACACTTGGTCAGTAGAATATGCAAATCAAACCAAGGCTTAGGTAGAGAAATTCTTGTTTGAGGCTAAGGTTGAACTTCCAAGTTTCTCCAGAAGTGAACCTTTATGTAGCCCCACTAGGCTCATACAATGTTATCCTTGGGATAAATTGGTTATGGAGACATTGAGCCAAAGTGGACTGTTATACCAAAACAATAGAATGTCTTGATGACTTAGGAAACAAAATCTTTCTCCAAGGGAACCCTAATGAAGTCAAACTAAGACAAATTTCTGCCCTACAAATGAAAAGAGCTCAAAGAAAAGGATGTCAGCGTTTTGCAGTCAAAATGGAAAAACTAAACAGTTTTGAGGAAACCAATTTCTAAGATGATTTAATGTTTTATGAGTCTCAGAAAATCAATGGAGTTGGGAAGAGGGAGCCCATAGATCAAGAGAGATCATATATGGACAAGTACCCTTTTCTTAGAGATTTTGAGGACATATTTCCCGATGAGCTACCGGGATTACCTCCTAAAAGAGCTTTTGATTTCTCCATAGATATAATTCTAGGATCAGAACCTATATCTAAAGCTCCATACAAAATGACTACTACAGAATTAATGGAGCTAAAGGCTTAATTGCAAGAATTATTGGATAAAGGATTGATAAAACCTAGTGTGTCACCCTGGGGAGCACCAATAATATTTGTGAAAAAAAAAGATGGTATCTTGTGGTTATGCATAGATTACCGCATGTTAAATAAAGCAACAATTAAGAATAAATATCCATTGCCCCACATTGATCTATTCGATCAAATGAGATGAGAAACTGTGTTTTCTAAGATCGATCTTTGATTTGGATACCATCAATTGAGGTTGAAGGATGAGAACATCCATAAAATAGCCTTCAGAACAAGGTATGGGCATTATGAGTTTATTGTCCTGCCTTTTGGGTTAACAAACCCACCTGATGCATTTATGAATTTAATGAACAACGTGTTCAGGGACAGTTTGGAGAAGTTTGTCCTAGTTTTCCTAGATGACATCCTAATCTACTCTAAGAATGAGGAAGAACACTTGCAACATTTAAGGATTGTTCTCTAGAGGTTGAGAGAGCATAAACTGTATGGCAAGCTCTCTAAGTGTACTTTCTTTCAAAAGGAAGTGCAGTATTTGGGCCACATAATTTCAGCTAAGGGAATATCAGTAGACCCAGCTAAGATTAAGGCTATCTTGGAATGGACGGTACCAAGGAATGTACATGAGGTCCAAAGTTTCATGGGCCTTGTAGTTTACTATAGGAAATTTGTGAAAAAAATTTCAAAAATTGCTTACCCTATAACTTCCTTGCAGAGAAAAGACAAGAGATTTGAGTGGTCAGATAAGTGCTAGGAGGCCTTTGACCAACTGAAGGAAAAATTGACTTCAACACCAATTTTGAAAGTATCTGACCCAAAGGGTCAATTTGTAGTCATTACCGATGCCTCAGGGGAAGGTTTAAAGGTGGTGTACTAGTCCAGGATGGACAAGTCATTGCATATGAATCCTGAAAATTAAAAACTTTTGAACAATACTATGCTCCTCATGATTTGGAGCTAGCAGCAGTCATTCATGCTCTACATATGTGGAGACATTACTTGCTTGGGAAACCCTTTGTACTGAAAACAAACCATCAATGGTTCAAATATCTATTCACTCAACCACATCTAAATGCTTGCCAAAGAAAATGGTTGGAATTCATCTTGGATTAAGATTTTGAGATTAAATATATTCAAGGAAAGGAAAACCAAGTGGCAGATGCCTTGAGTAGGAGAAGACATATCTCCTCAATGGTTGCCATACATTCTAATTTTAAGAATCAGGTATTTCAAAAGTCTAAGGGAGATGAGTTTTACGAGTAGGTAAAACAGGCCCTTTTGGAAAACCCCCATAATCCAAAATATGATGGATTTTACCTTGAACTAGATGGGTTATTAAGGTACAAAGGGAGGATGTATGTACCTAACTCTATGGAGTTAAGGAATATGGTGTGGAAGGAGGTTCATTCTACACCGTATTTGGGACATCCTGGAGTAACAAAGTTGCTTGCCAATGTGAAACCCTTATATTTCTGGAAAGGAATGAAGAGGGATACTACAAGTTTTGTAGCTACATGTATAGAATGCCAAAGGGTGAAGGCGGAACACCATCACCTAGTAGGACTTTTATACCCTCATGAAATTCCAGAATGGAAATGGCAAATTATAAGCATGGACTTTGTGCAAGGACTTCCTATGTCAAAGAATAGGAACAATGCTATTTTGGTTGTAGTGGATAGACTCACCAAAGCAGCTTATTTTATACTTGGGAACTTGATGGATGGGGCACCTATCGTAGCTCACAAATTTGTTCAAGAAATTTTCAGATTACATGGCATTCCTGAGAAGATTATCTCAGATAGGGATGTTTGAATGACATCGAGGTTTTGACAAACTTTGTTCTCATCACTTGGAACCCAGTTAAATATAAGCTCTACTTATCATCTCGAAATGGATGGCCAAACTGAAAGGGTAAACCGAGTGATGGAGGAGTTGTTGAGAATGTATTGCATAGATCAGCAATAAAATGGGAAGATTATCTTCCTCTGGTAGAATTTACCTATAATAATTCCTATCATTCTGCAATTAAGATGGCTCCATTTGAAGCATTATATGGAAGAAAGTGTCGAACCCCTATAAGTTGGGACAAGCTAGAAGATAGGGTTATCCTTGGTCTAGATATGATATCAGAAATGGAAGAGCAAGTCCATCTAATTAAGAAAAGGCTAGCAGAAGCCAATGATAGGTAGAAAAGTTATGTGGATGCTAAACACACTGAAAGGTATTTCTCAGTGGGAGAAAAAGTCCTAAGGGTAAAACCTCAAAAGAGCTCCATTAAGTTTGGGAAGACATCCAAACTAGCGCCTAGATAGATGGGTCCCCTTGAAGTTCTCGAAGAGGTCAACCTAGTCACATACAGAATTGCTCTACCGCTAGCTCTTGCCATGATTCTTATGTTAGAAAATGTCTCCCTGGACTTTTTCCCTCCTAAGTTTAGCTCCCAGGTCCCTTGCTTTGCATCTTACATGTTCATTTTGACTCCTGGAAGAAAATGGCCCGAAACCCATGTCACATGGGGCATGAAGGACATTGTTGTACTTAGTCTTGCCCTAAAATAGGACCTGAAGACATGGGCACTCGCACCCTGGTCCTGCCCTATTTCAGGCAGGTCCCAAATTTGAATGTCAGTTATGTGACGTTTAGTTAGGTCCCATGCCAACATCTTAAGTTTGAATTATGAAATTTGTAGCGGGAATGTGTGTTATTGCATATATAAGCATGTTTAGGGTTTTATTTGTAAACTAGAAGATGATTATGAACTTTTGGCAAACTTATGATTTTAGAATATTCAAGATATTCATTGTTGCAAAGCGAAGCATTATTATTGTGTTTGTGATCGCAGATTTAGCTTCATCTTCTCATGTGTTGAAGTATCTTCATCCACATGCGAGTTACACCTCTGAGGTGATATCTATTTGTGTTTGAATCATTTATCATTTGGTTTTTGCCTCTATCCCGCAAAGATACACACTTTTTATTTGACAACAGTGTTTGGAAGACTTGAATGTCCTTCTGAGGCTTAACTGAGGCAAGCCTCTAAACACCACAACCCCCAACCCCATTCTTCTTGTGATTGCAGGTTACATGTATCAGATCTCGCAGAGTGGAGTTGCAAAGGAGGGATACAAAAGATAAGGATTCTAGATTCGGTGAAAAGAAGCTGCTTGGACTCGGGCCCTAGTGCCAGTGTCCTCTGAAATTGCAAACACAGAAACCATTGTGATAGTGACAATCAACATCTGAAGAGGCTCCAACACCCTGAAGAACACCCTGCCTTGGACTCAGGTGCTAGTGTCAGTGTCCTCTGCATATCCTGTGACAGTAATGGAAAGTACAGTGATCATTGGTGTCGGAAGGAGATCAAGATTCCCTAAAGAAAATACCACCTTGGACAGGGGCATGAGTGCCAGTGTCCCTGAATGGTCCGTATCTCAAACTTCAAAAAATGGTCAGTAATTAATCTTTGTCTACTACTTTAGTCTGCAAGCATTTGTCATAATTCGTCATTTTACCTATTGTTTTGCTTAATTAGGGTTTTAAGGATATTTGAGCGTTAAATTAAGACATTAATTAACAATTCCAAACTTTCTCTTTGTTCCAAGTGATAGACAATCTGTAGTAGAGTCTCTACTCATTTGAATGTCCCTGAATGTTAGATGCGAAAGGAGGATTCAACCATATCTTGCCTTAAATTAAAAATCCTTCATTTTTTTATCATAAACAATGATGCATAATGTTTTCCATGTTTCTTATTTGAAAAAGTTTAATGCAGGAGATAATCATATCCCTATTATTGATTGGAATGCAATATAGGTGAAGGACCCAGGGGTGGTAGTGATTGAGCCCATTAAGGTGCTCGAAACACGTAAGATACACTTACGTAACAAAGAGATAACTCAGTGCAAGGTCGAGTGGGACAAGTATGCAGAAGAAAATACCACCTAGGAAAACTATGAGGATATTCATGTGAGATTTCCCCATCTCTTTTGAAAAACTTTTTATTATGCTCACACAACACTTTTCTTATTATGTTGGTTGATTATGAAAACATTTAATCATCGGGGATGATGATTCTTATGGGGGCAAATATGGTACATCCCCAACTTATGGTTTAGCTTAATCTTGCTTTTGTGTGGTAATAAGGATGATTAATCATAGTTTAATGATTAGATGTTTGTGGAAAATATCATATTTAATCATTGATTATGTGAAACTGACTAATGTTAGTTAGACATGGGATTACATGTTGATATTGTTGGGAATTAAGGTGTCTCAACCTTGGTAATTCCTTGTATTATTTCATTGTATTTATTTATTTATTGCCTATTAGTGTAATTAGGATGCATATCCTGTATTGTCATTTTGTGGGAGTTGGCACAGTGATGTGTTATCCTACATGGAAGGTGACAACATGTAAATTTGTCCTCACATGAGGAGATAGGCGTCCCACTTAGTGGTAGGAATATTTTGCCATGTGTCAGCATCTTGGATAGTGTGTAAGGGAATATTGACTGAAACAGTCATGAAAAATTCCTATGACAAATCTATGACGCGTAAGAGTCATAAATGGAATGTTCTATGACAGGTGAAGACGTATCACAAGGCATCTTGGAAGAAGGCATCTTTGGGTGCCCCAAGGAGGGTTATGACATGTTGTAAGAGAATATGTTATTTTTAGCCTGTGTATGATAGATTCTCTTATAGCTATAAGATATGTCAGTATGATGGATTCTATGATGGTCGTAAGAGTCGTAAGAGCATCTGTCATTCCCCAATTTGGGAATAGGCGACCATTTTTGGGATGGGGTGTTATGACAAGTGTCATGACAATGCAGCAGTGTTGGACAAGTGTCCTTAGGTGTGGGTTTTGGGCAATGAGGCCATGTTGGACGCCCATCTCAAGGAAAACTCATCTTTGTCTTGTAAACTTCTATTTAAGTAGGTGCTTTGAGAGGAGATGTATTATGTGATTGATAGGTACTGTTATGCTGCCAGTTTGTCTGCAGATACAAGTGTTAAAGACTCCTACAAGAGCATTGGTTCCATGCCAAGCTTGGGATGTGCATAACCCCAGTGATCCTCTTCACTCGTCCATTAAGGAATCGGATTGAGACTCTTCCATGACCAACAATATTTATATGAGAATCATCACCCAGGTACACTCTTCCACCATCGAACTCTTCATACTTCATGAACTAGCTTCGATGCGAGGTCATGTGGAATGATGCACCAGAATCTCTCAACCACACATCATCAGATGCATGGGTGGTCAGGGCTACGATGAAGGCATCACCATCATCTTGTGACTTGTCAGAATCTGAATCTGGGGATTCTTCTTTTTCTTTTTCTTTTCCTCTTTGCATTCCTTTCAAAAATGCCCAGTTTTGCCACAGTTCCAACAAAGAGCCTTGGACTTTCCAGGGGATTTAGATCTCCAATGGGATTTGGATCTACCCTTTTCACCTTTCTTGTCCTTCTTCTTCCCTTTCTCTTTGGGTCTTCCACGAACCGCAAGAGCTTCTTGGGCTGACTCGGTTGCCTTTCTTCGCATTTCTTCAGATAACAACGAAGACACCACATCTTCCATCTTAAAGGTGGTTGTAGTGCTTTTGATGGCCATGACAAGATGATCCCACGAATCTGGCAAAGAACAAAGCAAGGTCATACACCGATCCTTCTCTATTTTCACACCCATGGATGCCAATTGTGCAACAATCATGTTGAAAGCATTCATATGTTCTGCAACAGATCCTCCGTATTCCATCTTCATAGCACACAACTTCTTTTTCAGAAAAGCTTGTTCACCAAGGACTTGGCCTGATAAACATCTCCCAGCTTCTTCCAAAGATCTTTCACGGTCTTCTCCTCATGGACATTCAATAGGATAGAGTTAGCTAGACAGAGTCTTATGAGACCCTTAGCCTTCTGATCTTTGACGTCCCAATCAACTTGTGACATTGTCGTAGGTTTTGTTCCATCAATGGTTTCCCATAGGGCACGATCAACAAGTAGATCTTCCATCTTGAGTTTCCACAACTTGAAATTTGTGACATTGAACTTCTCCACCTCTACTCTTCTGGATGTTTTGCCATCTCCTTCCTGCAACAAGATACAGAATACTCTACACATACTCCCACTCAACCTAAGATTAGCTCAAAAAACCCCTACCTAGCAGCTAGAACCAAAACTGGTCAGGCTTTGATACCAACTGAAAGGAAGCTAGGTGTGCAGAAATCGCTTCCTACACTAATCTAAAGAGGAGAGAAGAGTTGTATAGCAGAAGTGTTATCTTCAGAGAGCTAACACCTTCTTCTATTGTTCTACAGCCAGAACAGACAAAAAAGAAAGAGGATGTGGTTCAGTTTCCTTCTACCCCTGAGAAGACTGAACCGACAGAGAGAAGACTGAACCGATAGACCCTGTAAGACCTGATGATGAGGAGAGCTCTAGCAGCTCTGAAATCTCAAAAGAACAAGCAAAACCTCAACCTCAACCATTGAGGAGGTCTACATGAACAAGGAAGCAACCTAATAGGTTTGGTTATTCATTGCTTGATTCTAGTTGTGCTTTTGCTTTGCTTACTAACACTGATGAGCCTAGAACTGTGACATAGGCTATGGGCATGAAAGATGCAGGTTCCTGGAAGGAGGCCATGGAAGATGAGATGGCTTCATTGGAGAAGAATAAAACATGGGACTTGGTGCCTTTGCCTAAAGGACGGAAACCCGTTAGATGCAAATGGGTGTTCAAGAAGATATTCGGTGCAGATGGCAATTTGAAAAGTACTCACAAGTGGAGGGAATTGATTATGGTGAAATTTTCTCTCCCATTGCAAAGTTGACATCCATTCAGTTCTTGTTATCTTTTGCAGCTACTTATGACTTAGAGGTGGAGCAGATGGATGTGAAGATAGCTTTCCTTCATGGTGATTTGGAGGAAGAGATTTACATGTCACAGCTAAAGCATTACATAGAGAAAGGTAAAGAAAATTTGGTTTGCAAGTTGAAGAAGTCTTTGTGTGGTTTGAAGCAGTCTCCTAGGATGTGGTATAGGAAATTTGATGCCTTTGTGTTGTCGATTGGATTTCTGAGATCAAAATCATATCATTGTGTGTATTACAAGTTTGACAATGATCGCATTTTCATTATTTTATTGTATGTTGACGATATGTTATTGATTGGGAATGGTAAGAATATGATTTTTTATTTGAAATCTCAGTTGTCAGCATAGTTTGAGATGGAAAATATAGGGGCAGCTAGGTACATTCTGGGAATGGAAATCAAAAGAGACAGAGCTAATAGAAAACTATGGTTAAGCCAGAGTATGTGAAGACCATGTTGGATAGGTTTAGCATGGCAGATTGTAGACCATTGTGTGTTTTTGTTTCATTCGGGACAAAGTTGTCTGTTAGTGATTGTCTAAAATCTCCTAGTGAGGTGGAGGACATGAGCAGAGTACCTTATGCTAGTGTTGTTGGTAGTTTGATGTATGCTATGGTCTACACAAGACCAGACATTGCCCAAGAGTGGGAGTCCTTAGTCAATTTATGGTTATTTCTGGACGGGTACATTGGGATGCAGTTAAGCGAGTGTTTAGATATTTGAGGGGTACTTCTGAGTATTCCATATGCTATCATGGTAATGCTACAGGACCTTTGCATTCAGTTTATATTCATGGATTCGTGGATTCTGATTGGGCGGGTGACATTGACAACAAGAGATCCACCAGCGCCTATGTGTTTACTATGCAGTGGTGTAATTAGTTGGATGAGTAAGCGACACCCTGTGGTTGCTTTGTCCACGACAGAAGCTGAGTATATGGCAGCAACTCATGCTTGTAAGGAAGCCATTTGGCTTAAGAGATTGTGTTCAGATATTGGTGTTGATGCAAGACATATTATGATTTGTTGTGATAGCCAGAGTGCTATTTGCCTAGAAAAGAATCCAACTTTCCATGCCAGAACAAAGCATATTGATGTACAGTTTCACTTCGTACAAGACATGGTAGAGGATGGGAAGGTGAATTTGGAGAAGGTAGATACTTTGAAGAATGTTGCGGATGCATTGACAAAACTAGTGGGCACAGAAAAGTTCAGATGGTGTTCAGAGTCTATGGGCCTCTCGGCCTATAGCAGTTAAATCATGTTATTTTATTGGCTCTTACAAGGTGTTCGACAAGTGGGAGAATGTTGGGAATTAAGGTGTCTCAATATTGGTAATTCCTTGGAATATTTCATTGTATTTATTTATTTATTGCTTATTATTGTAATTAGGATGCAAATCATGTATTGTCATCTTGTGGGAGTTGGCACAGTGATGTGTCATCCTACATGGAAGGTGCCAACATGTAAATTTGTCCTCACATGAGGAGATAGGCATCCCACTTAGTGATAGGAATATTTTTCCATGTTTCAGCATTTTGGATAGTGTGTAAGGGAATATTGACTGAAACGGTCATGACATATTCCTTTGACAAATCTATGACGTGCAAGAGTTGTAAATGGAATGTTCTATGACAGGTGAAGACATGTGTCACAAAGCATCTTGGAAGAAGGCATCTTTGGGCACCCCAAGGAGGGTTATGACATGTTGTAAGAGAATATGCTATTTTTAGCCTGTGTATGACAGATTCTCTTACAGCTGTAAGATATGTTAGTATGATGGATTATATGATGGTTGTAAGAGTCGTAAGAGCATCTGTCATTGCCCAACTTGGGAATAGGCAATCATTTTTGGGATGGGGTGTTATGACAAGTGTCATGACCATGATACAGTGTTGGACAAGTGTCCTTAGGCGTGGGTTTTGGGCCATGAGGCCATGTTGGACGCCCATCTCAAGAAAAACTCATCTTTGTCTTGTAAACTTCTATTTAAGCAGGTGCTTTGAGAGGAGATGTATTGTGTGATTGACAGGTACTGTTATGCTGTCGATTTGTCTCCAGATACGAGTGTCGAAGACTCCTGAGAGCTTGCATTGCAAGTGTATTGTAAACCATTTCAGTTTTGATAATACATTGTGTAGGTTTTGGAGTGTGGGGTTTTTCACCCAATAAGGGTTTACCTCATGTATATCATGTGTCTCTCTCTTCTGTCTCATTTCTGTGTGTATGTGTATTGCTGCAATATTTCCATTGTTGTGTTTAACATTCTGTAACTGTAAGGATTTAAAGGAATTTGCACTCTTCTCTCCTCTTTAGATTAGTGTAGGAAGCAATTTCTGCACACCTAGCTTCCTTTCAAATATGATTATTTAATTATTATGATCTATGAATCAAATGATGATACAATAATCATGGTTATATGGATTTTGAGTGTATTCAGGAAAGAATCTTCCTCCAGGAACAGAAGGAGAGTATCATCTAAGAGGAGGAGATAGATGTTTGGAAGAGGTCATATTGCCATCTGAGTATCGAAGCTAGTCCTTAAGAACGCTTGCAGGTAGTCTGAGTACGTCTTTCCCTGGTTAATTGTTTTCCAATTCTTTCAGTGTCGTCTTGGCAAGGTGGGATATTTTGACATTTTTTACGTCGATTCGACTAAATGATGTTCTTAGAATGTCAATTCTAGTTGATGAGTGAACTCGTCGGGTAACCAATTCCTTATTGAAATCTTTTGATTATTATTATTGTTTCTTTTATATTTTTCTTTTGGTCAATGTGGCGAAAAAGGGAGAGTGGTATTTGACCCCAAAGTCGCATTTTGATTGTGCCTCCATATTAATGATGTCGTCATTTGGTGACATTTTAGATTATTTTGTTTACCCTCAAACATCATTTAGATGCAACGGAAACATTATATAATATAAATTATGTTAGCCCTTATGATCGGGCACCTTTGTTATTAATAATATAGATGACTTATGTTGTTAGGCCAACCATCACCCACGATGAGTAGGGTGAATGGGGGTCGATGAGGAACCAATCTTATCTCCTACCCACATTGCCCACTCCATCATGGAGGATAGTGGACTGTTGGAGGCCAAATAGGCCGTGGGTGGCAAAGTTGGTTATGGGGTTTTACCCCTACGTGGAGCAGAAAAAGGTGGTGAACTATGTTGCATGGGATTTACATGCAAAGTGGGATCAAAAACTTGTTTTTGTTTTCTGTTTGGGGTATGATGTGAAGAGTAAAGATCATGGGGGAGCAAGAGAATAGTGAAAAGAATCTTGTAGGAGAAGTTTGCTACAGTCGTAGCTAGGAAGAGAGATATACCAGCTCGGGATAGAGTTATCGAAGAGCATTCACAAGTTGACCATGACAAGACGATGTTGGTTATTTTCTCCAAATCGGCAGAGCGTTTGCCAGTTCCAATGCATGGGCAGATTCAGCCAACAGATTACGGGAGGTTGCGTGAACTGCCTCCCCTTCACTTCTGGTTCTACTGCACCAAGGGGGTATCCCTATAACTAAAGATGTAACATTGACTAGACCAGCAATGATAAAAAGATTTAGCTTGACAACAACAGGCATAATACTCTCACGTATGGACCAAGATCTGCATGATGGATCACAAGGTTGGCAACATTCTTGGACTTATTTGTCTGGTTAGGGATGAGAGTATGCAGGGGGTTCCTAATCCTACTCCTACAACTAACAGGTGGAAGTTATGGAATGGTTTGAATTTGATGGTTTGGATGCAAGACAGGGGTTTTTGGATCATAACTACTTCACAAGAACAGATCGGTGCCTATCTCAGGGCAAGGAGTCAACTAGACGTATACAACAGATGGTTTGCAACTAGCATTCAAGTTTCAAGGGGTTGGATCTGATGTTTGCCTTACAAACATCACCCAAGAATGGGTATTTAGCTGCCTCTACTTACAGATATCCCTGCTGACAAACAACCTTCTCCATGTTTAACCTAAAACAATTTAATGCACTCCTTGAATGGAAGTCAGAGATGAAGCATGTGATATAGAAACTTATACCCTAGAATCTGAGAAACCCTTAGCAGCCAGATTCAAAAGAAGGAAATGCATGTAGAGAAGGAGACAAACAGATAAACACATGCATAAGAGCATTTTTCATATAACATTAACACTGAAATTGAACATACGTACAAAATACATTCATGATGCAACTCATAAACTCCAGAATGAGATAAAACAACCCAGGAAATGCCATGTTCTTCATTATTTACACAAAAATGCTCAGGTCTTCAACAACCAAATATGAGTGACACAGTTTGCATTTTATAGAAAAACTGTGTACTCAGCCAAAATTACAACGGTCAACTCAAAAATCGCCAGATACCATGCATCGTGAGAAATGGCACTCAAAATTGAATGCAGCCAGGAAGCAGAGGAAAAGAGCAGGTGGGCTTGGGATCTGAGCCGCCGCTCAAAGACTTGCATCTTAAAAAAGGTGGTTGACCTGTCCATCATCGACCCATACCACTGCATTTCTTCAATTAATGCTTCAGCCACCCGTAGCCTCTTCTGGAATGCAGCAGCGGACACATCTAAAGTTTTTCTTGCTCAAAAATGGGCCGCAGATAAAGAAAACCATCGCTCCAGCAAAATCAAAACACAGCCATCAATCACCTCCCCATCGCTGAGACCCACAGCACTCAAAAATGTTGAAAAGTCATCGGCCAGTGAAAACGTGCCACGTAGGCATCCCATGATTCTATCGCTGGCCTTTTCCCCCTTGTATTTTACGTTTTCGCCCCTTGTATATGCATGTTCGAATGCATATACAAATCCCTTTTTAAATCTTTGTATATGCAGGATGCATATACACGCAACTGCTTAACATACAAGGTGGACCTGAAACTTTTATGCATCAGAATGTACCTCCTTTTGAAGTCTGACTTGTATCTCTTTCACTGCATATTGGCTTTGTATATCGCATATACAAACGTGATATACAACCCGTGGACCTAAAAATCTATCTATTGCAGCTTGATTTCCTCTTCGGGTCCAAAATGTATATTTCTTCTTCGTATATTGGCTTGTATGTGCAAACATACAAACGAATGCACATACAACTGGTGGGCCAAACCATTTTCTCTCTCCTTGCCACTGTAGCAAATGTATATTTGCACCTCCTTGTATATTTTTTAATGCACCATTACATACAACCCGATATACAAAGCGAGAATATTCCTAAGAATCTGTGAAAGATTCCTCCTTTGTATATGCACCTTTTAGAGCCTGACATGCACTAAAAAATGCATCTAACTGATTTTTTCAAAGGGAGCTAGAGATTTTTGACCCGCCAATGCACATTTTGACCTGTATGTACATACAAACCCCTTTGTATATACAAAGACACCTGCACTTAGCTAATTTTTTATATTTTTTACAACTGCAGGGGTTGAAAGAGAATTTTTTGGATTTTTGGGAAGGGGCTTGCATATTTAAATGCTTAAAACCTGATTGCTTATGCAGGCACCACCAATGGCTCTGGCCTAAAACCCTAAACATAAATGATTACCAACATAGGCTCTGTTTGGTGACGCACGCCTCTTGCAGGCATGGCAAGAACCTCAGATTTCTGGGATGCAGACCAGTCCCTTATCCATTGGGCTACAGAGTCAAACTTGCACCAACCTGTATCACCAAACACACTTGATGGCCTAAGGCCACCAAGAAAAGAAAAACCTGTATCTCCCCTTATCAAACACCTTGTTTTCATCTGCATTCACTGGGTCAAGCCTAGAGATACTGTCATGACCTACCCACAAACAAATCTTGTCATCTGCATATTCAAACATCTCACTGAGCTTATCCTTGTCAATCTTATGCAAACAACCATCAGCATCAAGCAACATGTGAATGCAATATTCATCAAACAATGCATATTCAAATAAAATATAACACATGTTATCATCTGTGTTAGCATTATGCATTGCAAAATGATCTCCTAGCTGGACTGAAAACTGAAAACACTCAAAGTCCACCATGCAGCTAGGAGCATCAGGGCTCATCTTATCATAAGCTGGCATATCAAAGAAAAAAATTTTAAATTCATATTTGTGTACATCATGCACACAACCATCAGCAACACCAAACTGGAAAAGATCAGGCTCTGGCATCTCTTTGCAGCAGTTTTCATGATGTATGTTGGTCTCTCTTTCATCAGGATGAGGGCTAGAATCCATATCAATGACATTGCCTAAATTATCACCATACTCAAACAAATCCTCATCACCATATGTGTCAAAAATGGGTGATCCAGAGGTTTCAACTTCATCATGGTATGCCACTGGTTCATGGGCAGCAGAACATGCATCTTCATTACGAATGGATTCCTGTGGAGGAGTATCAGCCTGTGTGTCATAAGCAAAACCATAATCAAATGAAGAACAATCATGCTCAACACTAGCACTTGTTTCAATCTCTGATTGCTCTTCATCATCTCCATGTGTCTGAATAAAAGGCAATGATTCCAACATGGGACTGCTGCTCTGTTTGCTTATTTCTTCTCTATCCTGAGCACAATATTCACAATCATCTCCACAAATCCATTCAAACATATGTTCATTTCTGTCCACAACCTCATCATTATTTTCAGAACCAGACACCTCAACCTTGCAACGGGGGTTATCATTGATCCTTCTACTGGCATGCTCAACTGATGTATTTTCATTCTCATAGTTATCTTCAATTGATGCCATGATCAATTGGTCATTTGCAGCTACACAATTGTTATTCATACCAAAGCCTGTGGACAGGGAATTCTGCATATGCTCATTTCTCATTTTTTCTATATTTTCTAAAAAATTGTATGCCATCTGCATACTTGTCATCTTGAATTCCCTTAATAATGCACTAGAGCCCTCCTCAAAAGCTTCAAAATATATGCCAACATAGGCTGAAATATCAGGTCTGAAGTTTTTAGGGATTTGTAAAAGGGCTATTGCAAATCTATGACTGAAATCAATACAAGGCTCTTTATCTTGTTTTCTAATTTCCATTAATCTTGCAACAAGATCAGCAGGTTCTCTTGCTAATTCTTCTTTGAAACAGTCAGCAAGTTCATCCCAACAGGAAAATGATCTCTTTGGAAAGCTCAAATACCAATCTCTAGCTTTTGCATCAAAGGATCTAACAAAAAACCTCATCCACATATCCTCATCTCTAAATGAATGTCTTTCCATAAAACTATAAATTTTTTGGATATGTGCTCCCCCATCACACACACTGTGTCCATTAAATCTGGGCATGCATACTTTCCATTTCATAGTCAACCCATGACAAATCTAATTGGTCATACAAAGGATCAAAAGGGCTGACAAGAGGGTTACCATTCTGACTGGCAGACACAACAGGGTTACTACTATTTAACTGAGCCTGCCTGGCTTCTAAGGATATCAACCTATTCTTTATCTCTTCAATTTTTTTACTCAATACATCATCCCCCTCTTGACTGAGTATGGGCAAATACATATTTGGATTCATATAAACTTCACTCTTAGACATCATTTGTCTATCTAAGACCTAAGGCTTCCCCTAGCATCTAACTTATGCAATAAAACAACAAATACAAGTGGGAGGAAACCAAGTACCTTGTCTCATCCAGATGCTGAAATCTAAACGTCTTTCATCACACAACATACATCTACCTTTCATGTGCACTTAAATCTTATGCAGAGTCGCCACCTCTCCAAAGAGGATAAAAATTTCAAACAGCTGAAAGCTCATCAAATATGTTTCTGAGTTCATTCCACCAGCAGAGCACCATATTCACATGAAAGAAACGAATATGCAGCAATGATTTCACACTATTTGACTCTTGTTCCGCAGCAAAGTCGCCAATTCTGTTGGTGACTCGGATGGATAAAATATAACACTTCTTTTTTCATCAATTCTTCCCCAGCGGAGTCGCCAAAATCTGTTGGTGACTCGGATGGGTAAAATATAACAATTCCTTTTTTATTAACTCCCCAGCAGAGTCGCCAAAATCTGTTGGTTATTTTCTCCGAATCAGCAGAGGGTTTGCCAGTTCCAATGCATGGGCAGATTCGGCCAACAGATTATGGGAGGTTGTGTGAGCTGCCTCCCCTTCACTTCTGGTTCTGCCGCACCAAGGGGGGTATCCCTATAACTAAAGATGTAACATTGACTAGACCAGCAATGACAAAAAGATTTAGCTTGACAGCAATAGGCAGAATACTCTCATGTATGGACCAAGATCTGCATGATAGATCACAAGGTTGGCAACATTCTTGGACTTATTTGTCTGGTCAGGGATGAGAGTATGCAGGGGGTTCCTAATCCTACTCCTACAACTAATAGGTGGAAGTTATGGAATGGTTTGAATTTGATGATTTGGATGCGAGACAGGGGTTTTTGGATCATAACTACTTCACAAGAACAGACCAGTGCCTATCTCAAGGCAAGGAGTCAACTAGACGTATACAACAGATGGATTGCAACTAGCATTCAAGTTTCAAGGGGTTGGATCTGATGTTTGCCTTACAAACATCACCCAAGAATGGGTATTTAGTTGCCTCTACTTACAGATATCCCTGCTGACAAACAACCTTCTCCATGTTTAACCTAAAACAATTTAATGCACTCCTTGAATGGAAGTCAGAGATGAAGCATGTGATATAGAAACTTATACCCTAGAATCTGAGAAACCCTTAGCAACTAGATTCAAAAGAAGGAAATGCATGTAGCGAAGGAGATAAACAGATAAACACATGCATAAGAGCATTTTTCATATAACATTAACACTGAAACTGAACATACGTGCAAAATACATTCATGATGCAACTCATAAACTCCAGAATGAGATAAAACAACCTAGGAAATGCCCTGTTCTTCATTATTTACACAAAAATGCCTAGGTCTTCAACAACCAAATATGAGTGACATAGTTTGCATTTTATAGCAAAACTGTGTACTCAGCCAAAATTACAACGGTCAACTCAAAAATTGCCAGATACCATGCATCGTGAGAAATGGCGCTCAAAATTGAATGCAGCCGGGAAGCAGAGGAAGGGAGCAGGTGGGCTCGGGATCTGAGCTGCCGCTCAAAGACTTGCATCTTAAAAAAGGTGGTTGCCCTGTCCATCATTGACCCATACCGCTACATTTCAGCCATTAATGCTTCAGCTACCCGTAGCCTCTTCTGGAATGCAGCAGCGGACACATCTAAAGTTTTGCCCGCTCAAGAATGGGCCGCAGACAAAGAAAACCATCGCTCCAGCAAAATTAAAACACAGCCGTCGATCACCTCCCCATCGCTGATATCCACGGCACTCAAAAATGTTGAAAAGTCATCGGCCAGTGAAAACGTGCCACGTAGGCATCCTATGATTCTATCGCTAGCCTTTCCCCCCTTGTATTTTGCCTTTTCGCCCCTTGTATATGCATGTTCGAATGCATATACAAATCCCTTTTTAAATCTTTGTATATGCAAGATGCATATACACACAACTGCTCAACATACAAGGCGGACCTGAAACTTGTATGCATCAGAATGTACCTCCTTTTGAAGTCCGGCTTGTATTTCTTTCACTGCATATCGGCTTTGTATATCGCATATACAAACGCGATATACAACCCGCGGACCTGAAAATCTATCTATTGCAGCTTGATTTCCTCTTCGGGTCCAAAATGTATATTTCTTCTTTGTATATTGGCTTGTATGTGCAAACATACAAACGAATGCACATACAGCTGGTGGGCCCGACCATTTTCTCTCTCCTCACCACTGTAGCAAATGTATATTTGCACCTACTTGTATATTTTTCAATGCACCATTACATACAACCCGATATACAGAGCGGGAATATTCCTAGGAATTTGCGAAAGATTCCCCCTTTGTATATGCACCCTTTAGAGCCCGATATGCACTCAGAAATGCATCTAACTGATTTTTTCAAAGGGCGATGGAGATTTTTGACCCGCCAATGCACATTTTGACCTGTATGTACATACAAACCCCTTTGTATATACAAAGACACCCGCACTTAGCTGATTTTTTGCATTTTTTACAACTGTAGGGGTCGAAAGAGAGAACTTTTTAGATTTTTGGGAAGGGGCCTGCATATTTAAATGCTTAAAACCTGATTGCTTATGCAGGCACCACCAGTGGCTTTGGCCTAAAACCCTAAACATAAATGATTACCAACAGACGACTCCATTGTTAACCATAACAGGTATGAAGATTAGTAATCTTATTACTATTACATTTATTAAATGTGGTCGACGGTGTCGATAGGATAAAGTAAGAGGTCACAGTGTTATAGTTATAGGCCTTAGAGGCCATAAGCAATGCTATGTTTAAATTATGATGCACCGTATGCAATATTGTGTTTAACTATGATACTCCCGAAGATAATGCTGTGATTAAACTATGTTACTAACGTAGCCATTGCTATGAGTAAACTATGATACCACCCACTGTGGAGTTATTTTTATAGGCCCTCGGGACTGCATATGCATTAATAATGTAAAGATTGTAAGCATTGTTTTGTAAACACGTTAGTCGTGGCCATAAGGTCGAGCCCGTGTATTGCCAATTGTATGCAAGAAGTCAAGTGCCGATATGGCAAGGGCTTAAAGTTGTTTCTTCCCTTCTTTCTTAAAGCTATCATTGTTATTAATTGAGCCAATTGTGCTCACTATGGGGATTATTTATTAAATCATACTAATTGTGTATGGATAATATGAGGTCTTTCTTGAAATAGGCCGAGAGCCTCTCTCGAACTTTGATTACATTATCATTAACCATTAACCCTTGGTTGTGCATGAGCCACTTAACATTCGGTCATAAAGACTGCAAGTAATAGTGTTTAACTGATAATGACAGTTATTATGATAATTATGATGCATATTATGTATCTAAAAGGATATGTTGGCTCCCCGTGAAGAAGAAGAAATTGGACAAAGGTAAATTTGTATTATTATGTAGGCAGCATTAAGTGTATGCCAGGTTATTGGAGGAATTATTTCTCCTAGATAATTATTTACTTATGTGAATAAATATTGTGGTTAATATGAAGTTCTTGCTTTTTAATATAAATGAAAGCCATCTTCTTTCGAATGGCCTTACTTCTCGAATGAGGTATAAGATATCAACCCTCATGTGGATACTTGAGATAAGGTCTTTTTAATAAGACCAATTGACTAGACTATTATTATATAAGTCTTGGATGACTTGGATTAAATGCAAACCTTGTGATAGGACCAACATGAAGTCGTGAACCTAGAAGGTTATAAGTTGAAAAACAAGAGTCGTCTACTGTTATTTTGAGAAGAAGGGAATAGAGTGACGTGGAGTCATAGGTTCCCTGTTGTAAAACAACATAACATAACTACTGTACTCCTAAGATAAGAGTTGATTCGTCCTAGAGTTGGACTAAGATTGAACCGAACCTACCTATTCTAGACTTAAAGAGGTCGAACTAAGACTACTGTAGGATGAGACAACTTCTAAGTCAAGTCGAGGTGGTGGACATACGACAATGTTCATTGTGAAATATTTATGTATGAAAATCCTTGGCCAAAGTAATGTATCCCTCTCTGCATGCATTGTCGGTCCACAATGATCCAGATGGTGTAATGTTTGTAGAAGTGTCATACAGAGTTAGAGTGGATCTATAGTTGTATGACCGTGAGACATTATGAAGGACACAACACCAGATATTCAGATGGCAAACCTAACAGTTCCTTATATCTTTACCTTACGTGAAGGGTAGGGTCGCTTGCAGGTAGGAAGTTGTGCGAGGGACCGTCGGTCTATAGTTGGAGGAAAAGCACTCGGATGATGCTCTCCTTCCCAAGCAGAAGACAAGGCGAGGCTTATCAAGACAGATGTCAAAGTTCCAAGTATAGTGCTTTTCTTTATATGACATGATAGCCAGTTATTATGTATATTTCTATATTTGATGCCTTGAGCATAGCTTTGTATATGTGTAGTGAAGATCATTCACTAATGAGGTATCATTGGATATTGTAATTCTAAGTTTTGTTATGTTCTAAAAAAAGAATAACATGCTTAATTATCATGAGGATTTTAATTCATTCTTGCTTCACTGTGATTATGTTAAGCATGATGTATTCTTACTCTTAGTTAAGATGGTTAATTATGATTATTTTTGGGTAATGTGTGATGGCATGTTACATCATTCGCATCCCCATGACCTTTCACATTCTCTAGACGCTTATTTATCAAGCCTCTTTGGCGGTTATCCAATGTCACTTTATCCATGTCAGCCAATAACAAAATAACTGCTGACACCTTTATTAAATATAGGGTATTTTTTTGCTTTGGGGGTGCTGCCCCCAACAACCCCCGCTAGGGCTGTTGCCTCCAGACCCCTACCACGGGCTTCGTCCTTGGGCCCTCGCTGGGGGGGATAAGCCCCCCAGGCCCCGCAGGAGGGGCTTTGCCCCCTTTGCACTCCGACGTTAATTACTTTGGGGGGAAACTGCGATTGACAAAGTCACCAAAATTTATCTTATTGCATGTGCACAAGGTGCCGACTATGGGATCCTACAATATAGTGTTGAATAAATAAATACAACATTAGGAACTTGCAAAGGTTGAGACACCTTAATTCCAAACAATGAAAACCCTTAAGATATGTGAGTGAGTGATTGAACCAATCGCAAGGATCAAATCCCAATGTAAAGTTAAGAGTTAAGACCCATCTCCTAGTCAATAAGCTTGTTGCAAAGATAGCGAATCAAGGACTTATTCAAATGCTTAAAGGTTTAGGAATAAGGGTTCTTTTGTGTGCCAAAAGACCAACACTATAGTATGGTTATGAGCGTGGAAGTTCACATTAGTAACAAAAATACAAAAAACAAATAGATGATATGGAATTATAGATAGTGATCATTTGAGTATTGCCCCATAGATTTTGATGTCAAGATTATAGTGTGTCATCATGCCCTCTCACAATTTTCTATCTCCTATGATACTATCACAATGTTCAAACAATAATAAAACATCTACAAACGAACAACCATTCTCAATGTCAAGATCAACCAATATTTCCTTATCGATTTGAGCAAGTTTTACATAGGAAAATAAGAATTCCATATCATTCATATATGCAATCCGTATGCTACAACATAAGAAGAACTATGACAATCACATTGGATGGGTGAGGTGGATATCACTATGTCATTCACAAAGCAAGCTCTATGGGCAACAAAGGGCTATGCATGTTTTGCCCTCAATACATTCAAAATTATAATATGAAAGTCTAATAAATCTTTCAATCATCCCAAAATGAATGCCCAGGTATCAAGCTTTTCAAATTAAAAAATTTGCATGCCTAGTTATTCATGTTGACAAAATGCAATGAAAGGGAATCCAAATATGTCCTTGGCCCTGGTTCAAATCCCACGACCTCACAATTATTAACAAGGTGACAATTCTTTGCCCAACTCCTCATAAAGTATATCATAGATAACTAAAGATACCCAAAGAAAGCTCTCTTTTTTTCAAAACACAATTAAAGAAAAAATCCAAATGAATACCTATTGCCTTCTATTTTCCCCTTCAAGCTCTTAATAACTCTCTTCTAAAATCATCTCCACCTCTTCAAGTTCAATTGTAGTCCTCAAATTCAAAACTACCACCAAGACATGGAGTAACATGAATGTAGTTCTTTCAGGATTGTGGGTGAATGGTATGACTACCACCATCCCAAACTAGTCCTAGTTTGGTGGGGTGGGTGCCACCACTTAAGCCACACTAAAACATTTTCAATAATTCACCCTACATTCAAGGGTTTGACCAAAACAACCCATAATTTCATCAAATCTTCCAATCTCCAAAACATAATGGAGCGTGAAAAAGACTATTGACCCCTCCCCCTCTTCAATTTTAATAACTACTTTCATTTATCTCATGTGGTTTTAGGGTTTGGTTAGAGTGTAGGGTTTAGTAATGCAAGGTTTTGATTATCATTTAGTTTATAATTCTTATACCATTCTTTATTCAACTCAACCAAATAAACCTTAGGTTAGAGTTCGAATACAACTTTGTATATATTAGTTAAGTTGGCCAAGAGACCCAGATCATGTGTTGACTCACAACTGGGTCCTAGTCTTAAGACAAACTATCACCCATGCCAAATGACTATAGAATGGAAACAACATTAATAAAGGCTAACAAAATTGTTGACATCCTTTGATCAATCAAGATACAACTAGACAAGAAAAGACTCAATTTTATGATTCCTAATTTGGCCAATAGTCCAGAGCACTAGATTTTGTTCTCTTACCTTTTGTTCATGACATTGGAATTCATGACACCACCCTCTCATGATGCTATCCCTCCAATCAAGGACTAGTACTTTGCAAAAATACTTGACAATTCAATGAGTTAGATATATCAATAAATCAATATTCATAATTTTGCAAATAACTACTTAAATAAACAGGATCATATCAAATTAATCATATGTATATACTTAGCACTAATTAATTAAATTCAATTTATGAATCTAACTAACTTAATAACAAAGTATATTAATGTCTAAATCCACATCAAAACCCAATAATCCTAATATTAAAATTATGCTTTATCACGATATCACACCTAATAAATACCTCCATTTAGTCGATAGAGGTATAACATGTTTGTATCCAAGTAATTCCACTACATTTGTAACTGTATGGATGTTTTTGATTGTCTATTGGCCCAAGGAGGTAACAAACTGTAAAGATGTGTATTGATAGCGAAGATAGGAAGAATACTTGGATATTTTTCCATAGCATAAAATCCTAGTGTCTGTCTGTCTTCCAAATTATTTTTTATTCATTGCTAGCTTATCCATATTAAATACATCTAATTGACATACGTTATAACACAATACAGTTTTTTTTTTCAATTTTATTACAGCCAATAGTTGTTAAAAAGATACAAGTTAAGAGGAATCAACATAGTCTTGTTGCATCAGTTTTTCTTGTGGATGAATATGATATGCAATAGATGTAGACATGATGAAGTTGCACAAATAGATATTTGATGTAGCTGGCAGACATAAAACTGTTAAGTAGGATATTTTGCAGCCTTAATTTGTTGTTCCAATAGCATAGAGCGTAGAAACAACACATAATAGAAATACAAATTAGGTTGATGATACTCATGCTACGAATAGCTAAGCATACAATAAAGACAACAATGCATTTTCTTTATAGAAATAACACGGCCCCTAGTTTCCCTGAAGTTTATGGTGCAAGCATGGGCGACCAAGTACAAGATTTAAGTAAACATGCCTTGCAAAGTAATCAGTTCTATAATTCCTACTTAGAAGCTAAATAGTGTGATTCCTATAGAAACTATAAACTGTAGCATTGGAAAGAAGACTAAACATTCTAGAGTCCCTGCAGACATTAATGTGGGAAAAGTTATTCAACACACAATGTGCAGTTCCAGGAGGATGTTTAAAACAATGTGAAATTCAAAACACATTCACCCATAAATTTAGTATAAAGTTTGTATGGAATGTCAACATCGTTAAGCCTCATTTAAGGGTTTACCACTAACAAACTAAACTAAATTGTAGAGTGATGAACCTAGAACAATATCTTTGGAGAGACTAAGCAAAATTTCTATTTGAAGAAACAGATTATATTTACCATTGAAATAGCCTTCCAAAATATTTAAAATTCTCCCTATCCGCATGATACCATGTACAACATTTTTGTAAAGGGTACATCCTCATCACTGGAAATGCTTGAATCAACAACAACCAATGAGGATTCCTGCAACACTCAAGAAGAAACATAACTGCAATATGCCAGGGATCTCTACCAAAAAAAAGTCCCCTTCGAAGGGAAACACATAAATGCACGTAACGGACAGAATGTAGTGCTCTCTGAAGATATATATAATGCAGAGCTCAATCATGTACATAGAGAGTAAAAATCCATGTACATGGAAGTAAAGATCCTTGCACATGATGGAATGTGCTTTAACCCCTTTACTAAGCCCCAATTAGGCTTTAACTGTTCCAACCCAATCTTTATTACATTACAGTTAATGAATAAAATAAGCCATGTGATGTAGTGGGGATTGAGAAAAAACACTTCCCCCGAGCAGCCCTTAGCCTGCCCCCAAAAAGTCAGGTATCAGAAATACTTTGCCAGGAAAATCTGAGTCACATGGGATCCATGATGACATGTTTTTTACAATGGTTAAAACAGCAAATGTCGGGAAACTAAAGCCAAACCTACACATTTACAAATGATAATACAGTCTATCAATAAATAGCATCATAAAAATCAAATTTAACCGATTTTCTGCTCCTGTAAGATACCGTGGGTGGTGGTGTTGGAGATAGTCCAGACACCAGACCATTAACTGAAATGTGTTTGTGCTAGAACCACTCTGTTACTAAGACCTCTTCCAAACGTAACTACATTTTACAAAAACTAAGCAAGAACCAAATTGAGCTTTTATGACGAACAATTCCAAAATTTATTGCATTACAAAAAAATAGGGTAACTTTCTGACTATAACCATTCATGAACCTCATTTGTAAAATGGAAGTGTGTAATTGCTAAAAGGTCAAGGCATAAAATATGAATAAGTTTATTGACACTGGCATGGAGATTATTACAATATAACTCAATACAGATCCCTTTGAACAAGTCTTCATGAGAAATCTTTTACATAGAAGTAAATACTATAACAGAAACTCAAGTAATCCTTGAAGATATATGGAATGCCCACAAAATTTTAGAATTGCGGGAAATTAGAAGAGAACAGCATGCGGGGTTAAGAAGCACTTCATTATCATCTTCTTTTTGGAATCAGAGGCAAACAATTTAACATGTACAAGATGAGAGAAGCGGAACAAGTGCTGCACTCTCATGTATGAAGAACAGTTTTTGAATGAAAAATGATGGTACAATGTGCCAAATGTGGCATACATAATTGTTTTCAATTAGCATGTCCAGGAAACTGATCTTTTGAGACGTGGCTTGAGAATCTTTTTATCTTCTTCTAAGGAGATCATGCCCAGATGGGAAGGATCTTCTAACATCATTTTGGAGACAAGATAACCAGCTACAGACCAAGTCTGGTATTTTCTAGCTTGCTTCCCTATATACCCACCAGCTTTTCCATCATAATATTCTGGCCAACCATCCCTAGCCAGCCTTCTTTCTGTAAGTTCAATTGCTCTGCGAGCTATCTGTGGCCTCCCTGTCTTAATGCATGCTGCTGTTAATAACCACAGCAAAACTGCACAAACCCAAAGTTTGCTTTAATATCACTATACAGAGGAATAAAAGGATTTCTTGTTATAGAATAATATTGAACAGAACAGAGAAAAAATTCCTAGAAAACCAAAGTTCCTTGGTGATTAAGACTTGAACCGGCCAACAAGGTACAGATGTGTGGAATTAGACTGCATATATAGTATGCAGGATAACAGTGAAGTTCTTTTGTTTCATAACTTCAAAAAATACCAGTACATGAAAATGGCATGAAACAGTAAATGCTAATTTGAGAATGTCATAATCGAAGGCTTACTTGAGCAATTAATAACTAACTAGTATCATATGAAACAGCTATGACACAACATAAACAGGAAAGTATTCAGCATACGGAATACAAAAACAACAAACTACCACGTGCCAGTGCAATAAAAGTAAAGAATAAAACTTAAGAAATGGCTTAGAAGATCAGAATAAGTCCAAAATGCTTCTAGAGGAATAGGCAGAAATGATATGATCATCTTTTGTCTGGCAGGCTAAAACCACCGAGATGTCAAATTAAATAGCAAGAAGTCACAGAAGCATTAACAAGGCATGACAATGAACAATCACCAAGAAAGCCTCAAATAATTATGGTCAAAACTTCATACGTAATATATCCAGAATCTCTTCCACAATGAAAATCCACCACACAATCCTCATACCTTTTAGATACAACAAATTGAAGGAACAACAAAAATATGAAACCAAATTTAGGCTTATAAAGATAAAATCAGGAAAAATGTCCTACAACACAACAAATGCTAGGTTAATGTCATATTCCGATATTAAGGCATTGTTTAAATTTAAGATTTAAACATCATGATAGACAAGAAATCACTTTGATAATAACCATGCATGTAATATTATTAACATACAACAATATTAGATAATATAATAGATATATGCTAATATTATCAATTTTGATTATGATATAATATATATTATATAAATAAATATAACTTATATAATATATAATATATAAATAGCGATCAGATTATAATAGAAGCGATTGTCATATTAAAAAAATAAAGAGAACCATGAGTTTTTATAGAAAGGTGCCTCCCTTCATAAAGGACGTCTCTTTACAAGAGAGACATAAGATATGTAAAGGAAGTGAGATAGTACGAATCGATCATTCGGGGAGCAGCAGGAAAAATATCTACCAAATCATATATAGTAAGTCTCCACCATTCTTCACAGCAGTCACAAGGACGAATCCTAAGGGAATATCAACAGCAGCCCATTACCATCATTCTAGCATTCCAATTTTATATCTGCATAGTTGGTTCAAGGTATGACATCTTGTTGTATTGCTGTTACAATATACTGCTCCATGCATTTATCACTAGAATGAGTATAGATAAGTGGTTCTTCCTTTAATAGATATGATATGTAATAACCAATATTTGATGCATAATGAAACCAGACCAATCGCTGTTAGTAATAGCATGAAATTATCATAGATAAGATCTGAGTTGTTTATAGAATGCATTGCATTATATGGAGTAGAATAGCAGCCAATATAGTTGGATCATGTAATTATTATAGAACCTTCAGGTGCATTATCAAGATGATCTAGAATAGAAGGTTAAATGATTATATTATATGAGTTTATGAAAGAAATATGATAAGTTAATAATAAAGAAGAGATAAGAAATAGAGGCTCATGGCCCATCAATCAATATTCCAAGGATCGAGACAAAGGAAAGGAGGCAATGCAACATGGTATTTTGGTTGATGCCTAAGTTGGTCAAGAGAACCTTCCAGGCTAAAGACCCAATAGGCCTTATCTCAATGTTGGTCTATAGGACCCCACGGGGATAAGTTTCCCATTGTCTCATGTTGGTCAAAGGGACCCCACGGGACAATGGATAGGCCCTTGTCTAATGTTGGTCAAGAGAACCCCACAAGGCAAGGGATGGGCCTTTGATTTGGGTTGGTCTCCAAACAAAGGAATGAAATATGGACCCCATGATTGTACCTCCTATAGGCCCTCTCTCGTGGGAAAGTGAATTGATGGACATGTAGACCTAAGTATAACTCTCTCAATGGATATGTGTAATAGTTATAGTGAAAGTATAATACATATGGTTTATGTTTATAAAGTTTGAATTAAGATTTCTTATGGTTTATTATGATTAAAATAGAAGAATTGGATTCTAATGTACTCTTTTTGCAAGTTGAAATTGTGTTCAAGGTTGCAAAATTTTGGCTTGTGAAAAGGGGACATTACAGTTAACATCATAGTAATACAACCAAATCAAATATAGAAAAAATGAAATGCACATAGTTTTTCAAATCATATATGGCAGGTCAATGCATGGGTGATGGAGATAGGTGATGATTGCACAGTGAACTAAATTTAGCAACAGCACTCCCTTCACATAGATCTCTGTTCCAGACAAGGTTTTCAGTCAAACCAACATTTCAGAACTTCAGTCAATTCAAAAGAAGCATGTTTTTGGACTTTAATGTAATGAATTTTTACTCTTCATACCGCATGCTGCATAGTGATAAGTAGAGACAACATCATTCCCCACAGGCAGATTCTACTAAAGAGTTAAAACAGAACAAAGATTGAAATTTTAAAAAACAACATATTGCTTTCGACAAAGGAGTTTACTCACCCGGCCAAGATCCACCATTATGATAGCTCCATCTAGTATTTTTAGGATCACAACCTGTTACAATGCGCCATTCATGGTTTTCTAGGGCAGGGTATGCGATTTTGAGAGGCATGTCCCCAATCAAATCCTCCCATCTTTCTTCAAACAAATCCATAATTGCAGAGGCCTGTTCTGGAGTTGCCAATGAGCTCAAAATTGCAATACAATTACCTAGACAAAACCACCTAAAATCCAATCGGGCAGGGCTGACATTTCCTACAAAATATCCTCCTCTCATTGGCATAAAATCAAAAACCCAATCAGGGATTGAATCTGGAATAACATTAAATTTGTTTACAGCTGTGTGAGAGTATTCTTCTGTCTTGTACCGATAAATATTGTTAAGTTGGTCATGGTCAAGCCAAAAATATGTCCTCATATGGTAGCTTAAGGCATGAAGCCGTGTATCTATCCGTTCAATAAATTCCTTGCCTCCACGTTCAGGTTTGAGTAAAGTTCTTGCACAGCGTAATGCAAGAAAAAAAAGGGCTTGAATCTCAATTGGGTAACCATAAATACCCTGCAGAAAGCAAAATGCCAAGGATTAGAGAAGAGTCCTTGGGCATGCAAGATCTCTATGGAAATAAACCTTACATCACCAGCATTCTATTGTAGGATAGCTAACAAGTATCTAATTGAAAGGTATAAGAAATTGAGGTAAGATTGCTGACCATTCTTCTATCAATCATACAGCAACCATCTGCACAAAGAAGTGTTGGGAAGGTGTCAAACCCTTCAGAAAGACATAAAGTCAAGATAAGCCTCATCCCGCGTTGTACTTCGGGCATGTCTATAAGGCTGTGATCTCCTGTACATTTGGTGTAGGCTCGGAGCAGAATGATCCACCAAAAGCCTGAATCAACAGGGGCAACCCTACCAATAGCACTTTCTCCAAAATCTGCAATCAAGGTGTCTGAGTTCCGCACCGGATCATGAAGAACCTTAAAGCTAGCAGGCATAACACCTTCACCAAGAGTAAAACAGTCAATCCTCTTCTCCCAGGCTTGGAGATGCAGAGTCTTCAACAAAAAGTTCTTCACAATCTCAGGCTCCCCATTCATCAGAAATGCCATAGCACTCGGAACAAAGTCCCTAACAAATACCTGGTTATAACAAAGAAATCACAATCAAGAACACAGATTTGGTAGCCACTGTCATCAAACAATGACATCTTATCACAACGCAATTCCCCAGGGAATAAAAGAACACTTTTGGCAGCCATCATCATCAAACAATCTCATCTTATGACAACACAATTTACCAAGGCATAAAGAATGCAATTTTTGCAGCCATTGTCATCAAGCAATCTCATCTTACAACAATGAAATTTCCCAAGGATAAAAAAAAAGCTTTGGCAGCCTTTACCAGCAAACAATCTCATTTTCTGGCAATGCAATTTCCAAACGGATAAAGAACATAATCTTGGAGGCCACTATCATCAAACTGTCTCATCTTATTACAATGAAGGGTTAAACAACACAGCTTTGGCAGCCATCACCATCAAAAAATCTTATCTTATGACAAAGCAATTTCCCAAGGGATGGAGGAGCTCAATTTCTGCAGCCATTACCATCAATCGATCTCATTCTACGACAATGCAATTTGCCAAAGGATAAAAGAGCACATCTTTGGCAGCCATTTATATCAAACAAATTCATCAAGGGATAAAAGAACCCAACTTTGGCAGCCATTATCATCAAAGAAATCTTTTGACCATTGGGAGACAACTCTCCTGTTTGACCAACCCAACTGGAAAGGACTCCCCAGGTAACAATGCAACCAACCCAAATGGAGAGGACTCTCCGGATAAGAATGCAATTTCCCGAGGATACAAGAGCACAACTTTGGCAGCCGTTAATATCAAACAATTTCATCATATGACTGCAATTTTGCAAGAAATAAAAGAACCCAACTTTTGCAGGCCATTATCATCAAACAATCTTCAATCTTGCGACCATTTGGAGACGACTCTCCTGTTTGACCAACCCAACTGGAGAGGACTCCCTAGGCGACAACGCAATTTTCCAAGGGATAAGGGAACACAATTTTAATATCATCTTACAACAATGCAACTCGGAAGGGGTCGATATACCAATCAAACTCGCAGAGGGAAGATCTTGCGCCAGTGTTATGACAAAATGTTTACACAAAAAATATGAGCAGTGGGCGAGAGAGATCTCCTACACGGCGAAATAGATCTTGTGCAAAAAAGCCTGTATGCGTATGGTCAAACAAGGCCCTCCCTCTCCAAAAACAAAAAGGTCTCTACCACACCCACTAGTCCAGGCGACTAAAACTGTGCAGAGTACCTATTCATATGCAAGGAAAAAAAAAGAAAATTTAATTAAAAATCTTAGTTTTAGCACACCTGATTATAGTTTAAGGCCTCTTCTGTAGAATCCAGTGCAGCTATGGTTCCCACAGGCTTCCCACGAAAATAAACGAGAGATTTCCTGAGATTCTCCCACGCATCAGCCACCATTGGATGTGGCGCGAAAGGGGTATGGCACGAAGAACGAGGAGTCCCCATTCCAGATCGGAAGCTCATGCTGGGAGACACAGTAGCCGTTGCCATTGCCTCAAGCCGTTCAGAACTCTTTATGGGCTGCAATCCCACCTTATTGCTGCTGCTACTGGAATGATTCACAGAGGCCAAATCATTCAGAGTTTTCTCTTCCATCGATCTGCGCTCCAGATTCAAAGGCCTCGGCCTCATTTCTGCCATTGCCCCTCCTTCCCCATACTCCACAGACATGGACTCCATTGTTAGCATATTGGAAGGCATTTGGAAACCAAATTTTCTTGACGCCTTTAACAAGCCTGGAAAGGAAATACCCAATATTGTATTCCAACCAGACTGCAAAGAACCAAGCGAAGCAACAAAAACTATAAAAAAAGAAAAGATTTTGGAAGGGAAGGATTTTGCTTCACATTCACCCGAAAACAAGCAGATTTAAAGACAAGAAGGCCTCGCGAAAAATGTGATGAAATGTTGGTTGGCAGAGCAGAGTTTTATCAGAGAGACAAGGGAAACAACTTAGCAGAAGGCGTGTCTATGGTGGGGACCCGCACAATGAAAACTAAAATGGATCACGTTGATGCACAGCAAGTCAACACTGAAAGGGGAAATGGGAAAATGAAATGTGAAATATGAAAATCAAAGATTTAATAAGTAATCTATTTTTATATAGAAAGAAAGCAATGGATAATGGTATGTATGCAATGCGAATGAATGAATGATTACATTAGTTAACACAGAAATGGTCTGTTTTATAGAAAAAAGAAAAATGTCCAGTAGCTGAGCGTGGATTGCAGCGTCCGCCAAGTGAGGTGATATCTATGCCTTGTTTTTCAAGATAATCATTGTTTAACAATATGAAACACATGAATTCTGGATAGGTGGGACCAGCCTGGGTTTTACTTCTTCTTAGCTGTTCACATTTCTTCTTTCGTGTTCGTGCTGGATATGGATTGACTGGTCGAGTGCAATCGTGAATTACACCTAACCCAGTTTGCCTTTATTGGATTTTTTTTAGTTTAAATTTTCTTTAATACTTGTTTGTTATGTTTCCTCGCCTTTGCTAATGCCGCGTAGGTATACGGAACGTGTTTGTAGTAATCCAAGGTCAAAGTAGGTGGGTAAAGCATTGCCCATATTTGTTTTCTTTGTGGTTGCAACAAATAATTGATGGATTAATTGTTCTTCTACTTAACCCTCATTATGTGGGACGGTCTTATGCATAGGGGATAGGTCAGCTTGGACATTAAAATTTATGTACCATGGAGAGGGGATTGGTCAACTTGGACATTAAAATTTATCTACCTGTTCAACAAAATACAAAATCCTCTTAGCTAGTCATGTGAATATCTCTTTTTTGTTACCTCAACTTACAAAACTTATTAGAAGTTTCTTATGGGTCAAGTGGGGCAAGGAAAAAGGGATCCAAGTGACTATGTGGAATCGTTGTATTCAGCCCAAACACTCTGGTGGTCTAGATATCGTTGATCCATACACTCAAGGCATTTGTCTTGTAGCTAAATGGATCATTAGAGCATTGCAAGGGATAGCTCCTTGAAAAATATTGTTTATTTTTGTGTTTATACATCCACATATGTTAAGTCTTGATCTTTTATTTGGTGAAAAGACAAAATTTTGTTGGCTCCTTATTTCAAAATTCAAGCCTCTAAACAAGTAAAAAACATTTGGAAAGCTTAGCAGAGTGTGTCACCTCTCCTTTGTTGGTATGACGACACTTTGAACTCCAAGCTATCTTCCAACATTTTTCCTACTGCCTATCCCATGATTCGTAATTGGAAAGCATCTCTACTAGGAACCAGAACATCTCGTCATGTCATCATAGAATCATGTCGTCAAATATCCTCTATGTTTATGGAAACAAAGATGCTCTACCTTGTTTAATAATAGCATTATTCTGCCTAGTATGGCATTGACAAACATTCTTTCTCACTTCCTATTTCACGTGGCAAATCCAATACATAGCATGAATGAGTCCCTACATGTTAATATGGTGCTCAAGCAACAATTAGATGACATGTTGAAGCAACTAGGATTGTTTGCAGAATAAGAGATCTATTTGGATAAACGAATCGAAGAAGTTACTAGGAACTCAAACTTGACCACTTTTCATATTCCTCCAACATGATCTAGCATGTGAATATTCAGGTGACAAGGTGGACAATTGTTGTTTGGGGCTAGTAGTTCATTGGGCTTCTTTGCTTGGGTTGTTTCTATAAGCTAGCTTGGGATTTTTTTGTTGTGATTTCACAGTTTTGGATTATGGTTTGAGAGCTTGTGGGATGTCATAGGAAGGTGTTATCATTCTAATATGTTGTTGGCTTCAAGCCTGGATGTGTTAAGTTGCCCCTACCTTCTATTTATTCTAGCTATGATTTGTCCCTAGTTCGTTGGTGTTTGTCATCATCTCTACTATTGATTTTTATGCTGGGACAAAGGCTCTACTACCTTCTTTAGTTGACAAAGCTATAGAGGGCGAATTTCTACTACCACTTTCTTGTTCGTGTGTTGGTCCTTGTGTCTATTGTTGGTTATTAAGTGTTCTATGAGAGGTTTATTTCAAAGACATTGAAACTATGTAGCTCTCCATGTTTGGATACCTTGCTACTATTTTTTTTTAAGATTGCGGGGAGCTTTGTATAGTGAGTCGATTTTGTTCTATTACTGCTCTCTCTTGAAGTTGCGGTTGTTGTAATTCTATCATTTTTTATTAATGAAGTTTTCTTTCAATTAAAAATAAAAAATTTCTCAAAACTTTAAAACCTTTTTAACAAGAGTATAAAAAAAAATGATTTTAAGTAGAAATTAAGATGTTTAGATGAGAAATTATAGTAATTATATGTAACTAGAAATTAGAATCTTAAAAAAATGACTCACTCAAAATTTGTATAATATATGTGGAGCTCTAATTTTGTAAGGAAATATTTATTTTAATTTAAAAAAATAAATTAAAAATATATAAGTATATAATATTTACTAGTTTTTAAAGTAAAAACAAAACAAAAGAATTACCCAAATAATGAATGGTGATTTTTCCAAAAGTAAAATTAAAAGTTACATATAAAAGTAAAATAGATCTTCAAATAAAAATAAATTAAACAATGTAGATAAAATAAAATAATTTTTATAAAGTAAAATAATCTCAAATGTATTTAAGATATCTATACTAATTATTTTAATCTTACTTTTTTCAATTCTATGGAACTCTAAATAATAATTAAAAAAAAGAGGCCCAACCAGGGCTTAAATTTACAGTTGACCTTGCCTCTCAAGTAATTTTTTTATGATAGTTATCTATTCAATGTTGCCTTTAAAATATTATGATACATCTTAGTATAAGTAAATTATATAAAAACCAAATACATATATCAGCATAATCCTATATAAATTTTGACAGTGTGTTCAAAATCTCTCTTTTCATATGATATGGTCTTTTTAAAATTTCAATTGTATTTTATAGCAAAAATGCCTAAATATAGCTATACAACTGTCAAATTTAAACCCTGGGCCCAACTATTTCCATGAGACCACATCTTTACCCACTTTTGTGGAATGGTTAATTAATTAATAGTTCCTTTCATTACAATTAAAATATAAAAAATAATAACCTTTTAAAAATGTGACTAAATAGAAAAGAATATAATATATAAATTAAAGATTATTATAATTATTTTGTTTGTTAAATTATCCCACACTATAATATATAAGAGGTTAAAAGATTTTCAAGATCTTGATGAAAAGAAGCTTATCATGAGGGAGCACGCTTGTGAAAAGAACACTTTTTTGTTTTGGTTTAACTCCAATTCTAAATATAAAAATGTAAATTCAAAATTAATTAAAAATTTATATTAAAAGATTATATTTTGAAAAAATAAAGTTAATATAAATTGTTTTTTAAAATATTATTATTATATTGTTTTTGACATTTATATATGAAAATTTTAAAATATTATATAAATATAGTGAAATTTCTCATATTTATAGTTTTGACTTAATCAAACTAAATAATTCAATTTATAAATATTTTATAAAATTATAATTTTATCATAAGAAAATTTAGGAGATAGTTTGAAAGAGGATGATCTTTTGGAAGATAATTTTCTTAGATTTGTTCCATGATTCATGAGTACTCTTAGAGATTACATATCTACATATTATATTTTTAGTTGTTATTTTGTCTTTTGTTTATTTTCTTACACTTTAATCTTTTTTATTGCTCTTTGTTTCAAAGACATAAGATTTTCATAGTCCATAGTATTGTTCCATTCATGCTTCTGGATTGAAACCGTGTAAGAAATTTCTAGCATCAACATTTCGGATCACACTTAGTGATCCATCATCAGGATATAGAGAGCTAAGAGAAAATGTGATGAATTGTAGGCCAAGACAACTTAAAAAGAGGAGAGGGTTATGGGGTTACACAAAGATCAAGAGGCTAGAGAAAGAGAAGAAGCCAAATGAGATAAAGTAGTAATACATTAAAATACCCCTGAGGTATGCAAGCAAGGTTGATTACAAATATAAATCGATAAAACAAAAGTATTAATATGCAATCCATTATAAACATATATGTCGACATAAAACATGAACACACACCATATATACATACATACATGTGTGTGTAATCAAATAAGTAAAAATAATATATAAGAAATATGTAATACATCTAACTACAAACCCAAAAATTATAGTATCAATGAATTATATATAAAAACAATAAAAACATGTGTATAAACATGAGATAAAAAATAACCAATGATGTAAAAGCAAATATGTAAGTAATAAAAAATATATGATGCCTACAACTAAAAGCCACTAAAATATAAGTAACTAAGAATGACCAATAAACAATTAAGCAAACCACATACACACACACTTGTTCATATGTATACACATGTGTGAACGTGTGTGACTAGTATATATGTATGAATTGCACACACATATGAGCTAGAATGAATATTGCCCACAAATGTGAAAAACAAATAAAAAGAATGTATATAAACCTAATATGAATGAATATATAAATAAATATACACCCAATTATGCTAGGGTCTCTAAACCTATTTATATATAAATCTATGCAACAACATATCTAGCTAAACAACACTAAAAACATAGATGTAAGTAAAAGCGAAAGAAATGAGCATTAGAAAATATAAACCAAATGGAAAAGCAAGATTATCACTCCCAAAATAAAACACGAAGCATAACGGAACAACGTTCTTAACAACCCATAGTCTCGGTTGATTAAACAAGAACTTTGAACAACATCCAAGTAATAAAGATGAAAAGAGGGGTAAACCAAGGCTAAGGGAGAGGAGGGGGGAACAAAGCCTAAGAGGTGCAATAGGAGAGGAAGAGGGTATAGGGAGAGGAGAGGGATAGGAGGTGGAGTTGACGAGAACAGGAGAGAAGAGACAAGAGACTAAAGATAGGAGGAGGCACCAAGACACACAAAGGGGAATGATGTAGGAGAAGAAAAGAGGGGGGAGGAAAGGAGAGCTTAGGGAAGGTTGAAAGGTGGTATGGGGGGAGGCCAAGAAGGGGGAGGGGGGTGCTTTCTAAGGCTAGCTAACAAGGGTTGCAAGGCAAAACTTAAACTCCACCCATCATCACGATTAAGGTTAGAGGGGTGATTGTTAATTTCAATGGCCTCTTTGAGTTTTCTTTTGAAGAAGTTGTCTTCTTTTGCTAAGATTTGGGTGTTTTCTAAGCAAATATGGTGTTTAGTCGAGGAGGAGTGCTCTGCAAAGACATATTTGAGAACCTGTTCAAACTATTCTTCCTTTACCTCTTATGAGTGTGGTCTTAGTTGCTACATCTACTATAGAGTGGGTTTCTCTATTGTTGTGCTTAATAGCTCTCATCTTTGGTGCTTGCATAGATCCCCTATTTTGTTGTTCTAAAACTACTCTTCTTCATGAGGTGATATAACAATTGTCTCTATCTTTTTTATTTAAGGCTCTTGTCTTCTATTCTATTATTGTTACCTTTAAAGCCTCTATTGTTATTTTTAACAGTTATTATACTCTAATTTTGAACTATTACTTACAACCTTGGTTGTTGCTTATTTTTTTATTCTTTGTATTTAATTTTATATAATATAAAAAAATCATATGCTTTATTGTTTGCACTTATTTAATTTGCCTAGATTTTTGCGAAAATAAATTTATTGCCTCTTACAAATTGATACCCATGAAATACCTTTCTAAAGCATAGTATTAATAATAATTATTTGGTTTTTCCTTGGGAATAATCGATATAAAAAAATTTAGGTGGCAAACCTTGTCCCTTTTAATAGTTAGTGCATGTCTTAAATCACCACACACAAAACACCTTTTCAAGGGTGCCAATATTAATTAGCTTTACCTATCTAATTAATTGCATGAGAAATACTTAAACCAAAATATGCGGTGACAACAAGGCAATAACAATTTTGGATGACCATAGTTTCAACCTTCCTATTTAATCGGAAGTACATATCACACAAAATATCATCAAGACTAGAACTCCAATTTCATCCCCTCTATGTATTCAACAGAAAGATTTTTTTTATTTTTAAAAAATATTTTATTTAAATGAATATTAATTCAAAAGATAAGTTAATTGAAGATTAAAAAACTAATGTTATTGTTTTAAAGATGGATTTATATTATTTTTAGTATGAAAGAAGTTAATGAGAGAAATTAAAAGAAAAATGGGAGGAGAGTACGTGTCTTTTGTATAGTTAAAATAATTGAGTCAAATAATCGAAGTCAAATGTAATAATTTCTTTACAGAATCTATTCAAAACCTTCTATTCTATTCTATAGATTTTTTGAAATGAAAAGTCTATATTGAGGCGAATATCCCTTGGAGAGCTAAGATTATGATTGCTTAGCTTAAAACTAACTCTCATTAGCTCTAATGTGAAACGAGAAGGTAGAAAAGGCCTAAAGAGACTTGGGAAGAGAGAGAGTGAATTTTGCACTACTGGGGTAGTGGAAAAAAAAAACACTCTATTTTGGAGTGTGACGATTACATGGACATCAAAGCAAAATATGCGGGCACCTTGACAACGACACCTTGGCAGGGTTTATTTATAGAGGGGTTATTAGTATGAAAGAAGTCAATGAGAGAAATTCAAAGAAAAATGGGAGGACAGGTCATGTCGTTTGTATAGTTCAAATAATTGAGTCAAATAATTGAAGTCAAATGTAATAATTTCTTTACAAAATCCATTCAAAACCTTCTATGCTATTATATAGATTTTTTGAAATGAAAAGCGTATATTGGGGTGAATATCCCTTGGAGAGCTAAGATTATGATTGCTTAGCTTAGAACTAACTCTCATTAGCTCCGATGTGAAATGAGAAGGTGGAAAAGGCCTAAAGAGACTTGGGAAGAGAGAGTGTGTGAATTTTGCACTATTGGGGTAGTGGAATTAAAAAAAACACTTTATTTTGGAGTATGACAATTACATGGACAACATGGCAAAATATGCAGCGCTTGAGAGCGAGTGTTTATTTATCAAGGGGTCATTTGAGAAAGTCGGAGAGCTCATTATCTCTTTGAATAAAAGAAGAATTGAAAGGTAGAGACAAATATCACAGAGTTGGATGTCTCGTAGACTATTTTTAACCTTGTGAATGTTAAAAATTATTCTATTCTATTCTATCCTATCCTATTCTATTATATACTATAGCTCGAATGTTCCGGAATAAATACACAAGAAAACAACTCAAAAAAATTGCCTTTAACTCTCGAGGGGGTTTACTAGAATGTGAATACCTAGTAATCCTACCTTGTTAGCAGCAGCTTTATCAAAGTTTAATAATAAATAAATTAATTTATTCCACTCCAACGAAACACGTTACGCCTTAACTCCGATTGACGCGGCCACAGCAAAACCGGGCTGAAAACATGGTCACGTTTTTGCCGCGTAACGCCTCGAGGGTTTTCCCGGCTGCCAGCTACGCATGCCAGGCTGTCCGCGTAACTGCCAGCCTTCCCACGTTTTGGGAAGGTGGTTTGAAATTTTGGAGTGAGTGTCAATGTGCCAGCAGCATTTACTTTTTTTCCTCTCTTCCAAAACACGCTTTCCCTTATTTTATTTGTTCCAACGTAGACTGGGCCCACAAAACAATTAATACATATTATCCCTGCGTCTAATGACGTGGCGCAATCTACTATTGTTGTGGATAATAACAAACGCTCCGACGACTTTGACATTCTGTCTGACCGGCCAGAAAAGAAGAATATTCCGACAGCGAACATTTATTCTGATTCCTTATGCCTGAAAGTCGTGGTAGCACAGCCAATTATGGCCTTGGCGTGGAATTTGACTCGCCAAATTCTAACTAACTTCACAGGCTGCAAACTTTTTTTTAAAATTGAATAAAAGCTGATAATAATAAGAGATTTCAATACATAATTCGATATAACACACAACAAAGATTATAGAGCACTTAATAGATCATAGATTAGTTAATAATTCCTAATTAGACAACCAAATTACTCCTCAATGATTGGAGTATTAAGGTATGTCTACTAAAACATTCCCAGATATCATTCTTTCCATTTTGTAGAAAATTTTACTTTGATAGGTTATTTTGTAGGGAGGTCTTCATGAAGCATGCTTAAAGAATGGGTGGCCAAGGCTTGGGTCCTACACAAGATTTGCCTTGATTTGTGCAAAATTGACCTTGTCAAGACTGACCTTTGGCTAAAGCCCCTTGCGTTCAAGCTTTGAAGTTTTGGAGTCAAAACTTTGCTAGATCTTTTCAACAAAGTCACTACAAATTTTTTATCTTGGCTCGAGGCCAAGTTGAAATTTTGGTTGTCTAGCTAGGACTGTGAGACATCCCAGACAATTATTGATGTCATTCCTCCCCACATGGTTCACAAAATTAGGGTTAGGACTTTCAAGTCTTGATGGAAAGATTGGAAATGGTATCTTGATACAACATTTTGCAATTACAGACCCCACAAGTGATACTTGTGGCTTACACCTCATCTCCCCATGGTGGCCCAATTAAATATTTGTTGGCACCTTCAGTCCTCTCTGGGCACTTAACACCATAGATTCTAGATTATTTAGTCTGTTATTCTTGAACCCAAGCTTGTTCATTTTGTTTGGTGTATTATTTATCAAGGCCTTTTGCTTGGATCTAGATTTTCTCATCAGGGAGTTCTCAATCTCTATTGTCCATTTTGTGGACAACCTAAGACTCTTAAGCACCCTTTTGGGTTATGCACTAGAACCTAGGTTCAACCTAGACTTGGATTCATGACTTCTTCAAGTTGTTTAGGCCTGACCCATTTACATGGCATATGGTTTTGTTGGGAGATTATCTTTGCCTCCCTTTCAAATTTACCCAGATCTGGCATGCTTTTACACTGGAGATTCTTTTTAGCATTTGGAAAGACAAAAATTCTACTATTTTTACTAGTTGTGTTGTTGATATTCATTTTTCACTTTACACTAAAGATATGATTTACTTCAATGTGCTCATGTAGATTCAGGTGCAAGCAAACAAAGTTGCACTTGAAATTACTCAACTGCAAGTGCTTTTAGGTCACCGTGGTAAAGCCCCTTGTACAGTTGCTAGAGTGTCCTCTCCTTTTGCCTCCCACCAGGGTGACTCCCCTCCACATGGGCACAAATGTGGACATAGCCAACCTGCTAGAGGATATCATGGCTCTCAACTTCCTTCTAGACAAGCTCGGGATCGTGTTGCCTATGGGTGGCCTCAGCCTTCTTGCCCACCTTTAGCCTCTTCACATGGATGTAGTGCTTCTAACGGGCCAGATTCTGGCAAGTTTCCTTGCTTGGATTTGGAAATTTCTCCTATTCATGTTCAACAACCTACAAATGAGGATCAAGAAGAGGAGGCACTCTTATTGATTGGGAGTTGATTATGAATGGTTCCATCACCATTGATGTATGGGGAAAACAGATGTCTGTGATCCCCCCTGATGGTGCAGCTCTCCATGCCTAGTGGTTTTGCTAGTTCTTGTTGTTTGGGCTTGGCCTGCTAGACTTTGTTTTGTTTTGTCTTGTTGTTTAGGCTTGGCCTGCTAGACTTTGTTTTGTTTTGTCTTGTTGTTTAGGCTTGGCCCCACATAGACTTTAAGGATGTGCCTTCTATCACCCGCAAATGTTAATAGTGTATTATTCTCATTTTAGTTTATAAAAATTAATATAGCCATTATTCATAAAAATGGGGCTTTTATACATACTTTTCAAAATTGTTAATATTTTAAATTGATCATAATCAAATGTTAATAGTGTATTATTCTCATTTTAGTTTATAAAAATTAATATAGCCATTATTCATAAAAATGGGGCTTTTATACATACTTTTCAAAATTGTTAATATTTTAAATTGATCATAATAATTTTTAATTTTTTTATGAATAATTTTCTTATATTATTTGAGTGGTACAAAAAGAGTATATTACACATATTCACAAAAAAAATTGGTCGGAAGAAGTCACACCCCAAAGTCGAAACAAGGTCAGTCTTGAACCAACAAACCAAAGAGACAAAACAAAGCCACCAAGCGATGAGAGCTATACCATTGGGGGGTGGATGGGGGCTCACGATCATCTAGTTTTCCCCATACATTAGCAAGGTTCATGCCATCAAGAACATGGTCCCAACTAGTAATCACACCCTTTTCATTTTCTTCATTTATAGGTGGTTGAGTAGCACGAACAATAGAAATGGCCAACACAATGTAAGAACATGCCAGGGCTATTAAAGTGTGTAATCTGCCACTTCATTTACAATTTAAAAATTATTTCATTTGATTCTATAATATATTATTAGAGTTGTAATTGTTAAGAGATATGATATTTCCATACTTTATGAGATTTTTAGTATTAATGTTTTAGATTCCTCCATCATTAGGATGAGGAAAAACTTCAAGCAATGTGATCCAAAATATGATACTAACTTTTTTTCCTCTTCTTAATAATAGATCATAGAGTGTTGTGGGAAATGTTGATACTAAAAATATCTACAAATTGACATCTAAAAGCATCGGCAAACATTGATATTTGTTGTTATTTCCATTCCTTTAACTAATTATATTTTCAACTCATAATAAAAATGTAATCTTTATAATCAATTTTAATGTTGTAATCTTTATCTTTCTTTTACTAAACATATTTAAATATACATATAAAATAATAACAATACATATACATACACCCAAAAAAACCCTAAAGGACTCTTGACAATATTGATTTACTATTTTAAAATAATAATAAAATAAAGGTACATAATAATTTTGATTATGAAAAACAAAAAGTTAATGAATATTATTTATCAAGTTGATAAAAGTGTATGATTTAATGGAGGCTATTTAGTTTATTATATATTCTAGTCCTTTTAAATTTATTAATATCTTTGATTTTCAATATTATTGTCTTTTTACAACCTAACATTTATAGGTTGTTGATAGTTTATTTAATTTATTATATATTTTTCTTTTTAAATTTCCATTCACTATTTTAAAATAATAAAAAAATAAAGGTACATAAATTATTTTGATTGTGAAAAACAAAATGTTAGTTGATAAAAGTGTACAATTTAATAGAGGCTATTTAGTTTATTATATATTCTCATCCTTTTAAATTTATCAATATCTTCTATTTTTAATTTTATTGTCTTTTTACAACCTAGCATTTATAGTTTGTTGATAGTTTATTTAATTTATTATATGTTTTTCTTTTAAAATTTTGATTCACTATTTTAAAATAATAATAACATAAAGATACATAAATTATTTTGATTATGAAAAACAAAGTATTATTAAATATTATTTATTAAGTTAATAAAAGTGTATGATTTAATAGAGGCTATTTAGTTTATTATGTATTATCATCCTTTTAAATTTATCAATATCTTCCATTTTGAATTTTATTGTTTTTTTACAACCTAACATATAAAGGTTGTTGATAGTTTATTTAATTTATTATATATTTTTATTCTCTTAAATTTTTAATATTTAAAATTGTAATAAAAAATATCTTCACTAGATAATTAAAATTTTTTAAAAATATTAAACAATATTTTTATTAAGAGGTATTTATTATTTTTATAAATATTTTTTTGTATTATTTAAAGTTGAGAGGTTATAATTTAGAGACCTCAACCTCCTCACAAAGGTATTGCTTAAAGTTGGGATGTTATACTTTAGAGGCCTCAACCTCAACCTTATCCTCCAAAATATTTGTTGAAGCTTATTAAGTTTAAAGATGTCAACATTAAATACCTAAACTAAACAACTTCCTACACCTTACAGTTGTTAACAAATTCTTTTCTTTATACAATATAATTAAATGTCACTTGAAATATAATATTTCATTAAATATAATATTTCATTAAATATAATTAAAATTCAAAATTGATAACTATTTAAATGTTTTCATATTTTTAACTTTAAAATATTCACAAAATTTTAATTGGTTAGTCTCCCTTAATTTAGAGTTTTAAAATATTATTGTGAATTTTATATTTTATATAACTATACATTTTATGTAAAAAATAGAATGCTAAAATAATTGATGGTCATCTCTTTAATTTTATTAGTATATTTGGATTTATATAATTGTGGACAATTTTAGAAATCTATACCCAATAAAGTTAAAAGCATATAAATTAATTAAAAATTTACATTTTATCTAAAATTTTGTTTGTTAGAGAGATCTGAACGATTTTATATTTGTGTTTTTAGGGTTATGATTGTAGGTGAGCAACCACTTAGCACAACTATGGCTCTCTACAAGTGTACTTCCCCATGTCATCCTTGCTAAAGTTGCCATTAGTGCCTACAACTTGTATTTTGAATATTAAGTGAAGAATCTAGGTTTTACTAGTTTGTTTTATCTATGCTAATCTTTTGGGTCATTTTACTACTCTTATGGTTGCTCGCACTTGCAAAGATGTTGATGTCGGGAAAGTTGTTGGGTTAAAACCCTCTCCAAACTTCAACGCCTCTATTGCTACTATTTCCTGCAAATGATGGAATGAAAACAAAATACTTCAAATGATTAATCATTGGGATGATGTTCCTTCAGTAAATATTCCCTTTGGGGAGTCTAATGATTTGATTATTAGTCTTTATGAGCCGACTTTAGTGGGCAAGCTTATGGGTGCTTGGCTCTCTTACAAAATGCTAGAAAACTAGGTTCACAAGAACATAGACCAAAGATTTAGGGTGACATTGACATTTGAATGTGTAGAAGGTTTTTATTCATTGCTTCCTTCTTTGTCAAAAAGGAAAAATACTTGTTTTTTTTTGCAATGGTCATTGGTTTATGGGTACTTATAGCCAATACTTACTTAATGGACCCTTGATTTTGATTCAACAAAAAATACACCCTCAAGGGTGTCGTCCGAGTAAGATTTCCTTTCCTTCCTCTATATTTAAGAAATGATGAAGCCTTAAAGGCAATTGAAAATGTTATTAGGACATTCAAGACATGGGCTCAACCCAAAGAACAGAATTATTGTATTGCTCATTTTTGTGTGGAAGTTGATCTCTTTAATGAGCTTCTTGAGGTTACTGATTTGAAATTGAATAATATGGCTTTCACCTAGAGAATTCACTATGAGAGCATTCTTTTCAAATACAATTTTTGTCAAGAGCACGAGCATTTCCAAAAGAAACGCCCTAAAAAACTTAAATCTAACCATCATAAAGAGGGCCAAAATGAAAACTTTCAACAATTTAATAGGAAAACGAACAACCACAAAATAAATGTGGATGGATACTTTTATTAAAGATCCCTCTTCCGTCCCAAGATGTTGCTAGAGCAACTTTTGTAATCTTGGTATTTTATAATCAATATTTCACATTAATTAAAAAAATATATTGTTAAATCTAAGGTTGTGGAGAAAAATAACAAAAGTAAAATTTACTGCTTATTAAAATCCAGCCCATACGGTCTTATATTTTCAAGGGATTATCAAAATGAATGTCGGCAGTTGCACATGATGGGCATGGGCATGACTCGTGACTTATGACTCACGAGCATGCATGTGAATGGGGGACATCGCCGTCAGAACTGGAAGCGAGCCGTTGACCGTTCAAACTTTTCTTTCATGCCTCACGCTCGTTTTTAAGTGCCGTCTCCTTATGGATACGGCCGGGCTGCCGTCACTTGACGGCAAATTTCGCTGCCTCGGAACGACCGCCGATCAGCATTCTGACGTGCCTTTAAGTACCTGCCGATTGTCCTGCGTAATTTGACGGGCACTTGTAATTGGGAAACCAAAGGGACGGGCTTATTTATGGACTCATTTGTTTCTCTCTCCACGTTTTCTATGTTTTTTATGATTAACAATTTTTGAAATTTAATTCATGATTATGTTATTTTTAATGTTTCCCAATGTCAACTTTGTAATAATCCTGTTTTTTTTTAGAGTGTAAGAAAATAAATAATATTTTTACAAATAAGTTTTAGGGTTGGAAGGATGAAAATTATATGTTCTTATAATTTGGGTGTGTTTTGATTAGAGTGTTGTAAATGTAATATTTAGCTTATAAGTGGTTTATTCTTCTTATTATGATGAGTGCTTTTGGATTTAATTGTGTATCTTTTTTCATCGACGTTTCGGATTATACTATTCTTCCCATATTTGCATTCTTGATCCTTAGATCTATTTTTCATTACCCTGGATCAGTGCTATAGGTGCGAATGTGACCTAGGTCACTTCTGCAGTTGTAGATCTAAATCTTACCTTTTTAAAATTTAAAATTCAAATTAATCTACTCCCAACCACTTCACTAGCCATAATGAGCCAACTTAGCAAACGATATGTTGATTTGTGTGCTTGGTTATTGTATTTAAGGACATTCACTCATTCATTTGAAATAAGGCAAGAACATTGGAGATCGTTTAGGAGTTATGCAAGGTCTTGTTATTGAGCATTTATGAGAGCATTCTAGCAGCATTATTAGAACATCACATCATCCTAGGTCCATTACACGCTTGCTTGTTATCTTTCAACCTTTCGCTCAGACCCATAATGAACCGATTTGTTAAGAGTCTAACTAGGGAGAACTCGACCCTCGTAATCTCTAGATTCTTTAAAGGCATTCCTAAACATTGTCTGCCCTTACACAAATCTAGACACCAAAAACCAAGGCAAACAAGTTCTAGTCTATAATATTACCATAATTCAAATCCACTAGTTTCATATCAAGTCCACATGCAAGTTTTGATTGACACTCACATAGGTGATCCAAAAGAAAAATAATCATTTTGCAGAGTCTAAGATCTTCATCGAAGAACCCTAAAATTCTAGAGCATTGATGAATCAACTCCTAACATATGTCACAACATTTCTCCATTATTGGATTTCTAGCTCTAAGTATCACATTTAATCTATTTCAATTTTGCATTTAACTTAACATTTATTTCATTTATTAGTCACAACTCATTTTATCTAGGTTAATTGTTTCCTATTGCATTTGTTTAATTAGCCTAGATAATTCTATTGTAGGGTGCATTTATTCCTTTGCATTTTTGGTGCACCTAATTGCTCTTATACCTCCCAGGGCTTGTCCTTCTATTAGGGTTTACAAATATGATTTTTTTGACTGTATTATTCATATTAGATTTCATTAGGGTTTGATTTCCCTTTTCTATTTGTGCTTCATAACTTGATTTTCCTTTAGGGTTTGTGATTCTATATGTGTCCTTATTCTCACCCACTTACCCACCCTTGTTTTTGCCTCTAGGGCTTCATTTTCAAATTTGATTATTTAATAAAAAAATATTTTACAAATTTAACACTGATGTATATCACTTCATCCTTTTATTTCTCTTAGTTATACTACTTTGTTTATGCCATGAGCTACTTAGGACCCTAATCTTCTTTTGTGAAAGAGTGCTCATCTAAACCCTAACATGGATGCCCAATCACATGATAATGAGGTATTTTCTCATGCTCATGTTGAGAGCAATTTAGAGGATCACAAAGAACAACATGATTGTGACCACAATGCATATGTATCTAAGCAAGATCTCTCTTACGAGACAAATGATTGTTTATGCAATTACTCATGCTCAATCTAACAAATGATCATCTACTCTTTTACACAATACATTAGTGGGTTGGCACATATATTCTTTATGGTATTGGTTCTTTGTTGGCTTCTTCTAATGGTGTATCCTACCATTCTTTATCCTCTTTCGAGCCTTCTCTTTACATAGGTTCCACCTCTGTGACCACTACCACTCATTTTGTCACCCATAGTGTGACCCCTACCTCAAGTCCATTTTTACCTCTAGTTTTCCCTCCATTATTACATCCATTAGTGTTCCACTCACATCCCATCCTTCTACACATATACTTGTTAGTCCGATTCCCCATGCTTATGACACTTATATTATTTCCCCCCTCTCACCCTATGTCTACTGCACTTTATAATGTGATTCCTCTTTCCACAACTATGACATTACCTCTTGTTACACATCCTCACTATAATTCCTCCATTATTTCCCACACTCCTTATACCACCATTATTCCTACTTCTACCATAGATACACTATTGTAATACTTTTCCAACCTTAAGAAAAAGGTGGATGATATGCTTAATAGCAAAGATTCTATCACATACAATCCTCCACATTATTCACCATTTGCCTCTAAGGTAGTCACATATCCATTACCTCTTGGTTTTGTTGCACCTAGATTTGAGTTGTATAATGGAAAAGGAGTCACCAATTCCCATTTACAAGATTTCAATGTTGCATGTTTGGATTTTTCATATGAGGATAAGATCTTAGAAAATTTATTCCCAAGAATCTTATGGGATTATGCTATTTAATGATATTATTATTTGACTTTTGGTTCTATACATTCTTTATATGAGTTAGTTACTATCTTCTTGAAACATTTCATATTAATATGGGCTTGAAAATAACTATGAACAATTTGACTAAGTGTGCCCAAAAGAGTAACGAGCCCTATTGATGATTTTCAATCATTATGTGGTAAAATAAAGCATCGATTCAATGATGATGAGCTATAAATTATTTTCCTTGAGGGGCTCGTTCCAAATATTAAGAACAACATGCACTTTAATATTTTTCCTTCTTTTATGGGCATGTGCACTCACCTAAAGAGTCTTGAGAACAAATTGCTTATGTTAAATTCCCTTAAGTGCATCATCTTCTTCTACATCCTCTTACCCTTCAAAATTCAAAAAGTCTAATGTTTTTTTAAAGGATAATGATTTTAAGGAAATAAAGGAAAATTTGCATCAAGTGGCTAATACTTCCAATGTACCTTGTTTTAAGCCTTATGCGTTTAGGAAGTTTACTAAGTTACAAGAGCCCTTGGAAATCGTGCTTCAAATTTCATTAAGCTCTAATTTGATTACTCTTCCACCTATATGTCAATTAGATCTAGTTGGATAGCTGCACAAGAATAAAAATGAGAGCACATTTTCCAACTTCCATGGAGTTAATGGACATCATACCTAGGGTTGCATGACATTGAAACATAAATGAAAGATTTGATTGGCAATACTATAATTCATATTAAAGGTGTTAATGATGGGGACAACTATTTAGTTGCTCCCCTAATCAAAATTTTAAAGATTTACACTAATCCACTTCCTAATCATTCCAATAACATCAATACATCTCATGAACATGATTCTCTTTTTATGGATCATACACATATTGTTAGAGAGACCACGGATTATTGTTATGTAGATTCTTGTGTCCATTCACATATGGATAATTTTCTGGGCACAATACATTATATAGATGCATTTTCCTCCTCTCATGCTACTCCATTGATCACATTTTTAATGAGAAGATTCCACACAATAATTATTATGGTCTATGATATATCCTTGGTGGTATTAAAGGTACTTCATCAACCCAATTTATCATTGATCCTACTTGTCAATATAACATATGCATTAAATAACACTTCTTTAATAGTCATATTAAGCATCAAGAATATGCATATTTAGGAGTATCATTGAAGATGATTGACAACATTTTGATTAAGATTTTGGGTTGCATTATTCTATTATTTGAAATCAATCGTAAGGAGCTACTAGTGTTGTGTCATGTAATTCTATCTTCAAATAGATTTTATGCACTACATGGTAAGCCATAGATTTTAAAATGAACTTTAGAAGTGCCTTCAGTTTTACATCAACGTGTAAAATTTATACATTAAGGCAAGGTGTTCAAAGTTGATAGGGTGCATTATTATCTAATTTGAGTCACTTTACATTGGACACATTTATCAAGACACCTAAATAAGTTCCATATGAATGAAAAAATGATGTACATGATTTATACAAGTTTCACATAGAAGAACAACAAAGGGAGAATGTATGCCATCATTATGAAGATAAAATACCCAAAGAGCCCAAAGTTGCATATACTATGGCATCCAAGCACAAAGGTCTCGGCATATTTATGCCTTCTATTGATCCTTATGAAGAACAAATCATTCATGTGCCAAGAAAACAAGAGAAGGAAAGAGATGAGATGTTTTAAAAGCCTATGTATAATGCTAAAAACACCAATTACTCATGGGTACTAAAGAAAAGAATTGTGGTTCAACAAATGCAAAAATGCAAAATATTCTTATAGGATCACCTCTAAAGATGCAAGAGAAATGGGTTAAGAAATAATATCCTATAGTTCCACCTATGGAATGTGTGTTCACCAAAAGTAACAATTCCTATCAAGAGGAAACACATGTAATTAAAAAATAAAGCCATGATGTAGTTGAAGATGAGGAACTTGATGTTACATGCTGGGATGAGGATGACCTCTTACATGTGGATCATTCTAATTTTGTTGTTTGAGATCTTCTGGCATTCTTATATGTAAATATGTATATGCATGCATGTATATATGTGTGTGTGCATATACATAGTATGATTTTGTGCCCTTATACTTGAAGCTTTTGTTTATGCCTTATTTTTTGTATTCTCATTTCACCTTATATATTATGATTTATGTTTATTTTCCTAGTTAGGGGTACCTTTCTTATAATATGCCATTATTAGCTCTAATGCTTTTTATTTGATGCCCATACTTTCCTATATTCTTTGATGATTTCCCTACCCCCATGTTCCATGCTTGTTTCTCATGATTCCATATGTTCCTATGTTACATGACTCTTGATGTTAACATGATTCCCCATGTTCCATGATTATGAATTTCACTTCTTATTTTATACATTGATCACCATATTTATCTTGTTCTTATAAAACATTGATTATGTTTATGCTTAGAATGCTCACATACTTTACATGTTTATGATTCTTATTATGATTCTATGTTTATGATCCTTGCCATGCACATATCCTTTTTATCCATGTTATGATCCTTGTCATGTCCATATCCTCATGTCTATGATTATTATCATTCTTTGATCTTATGATCACATATTATGACCCTTGTCATGCCCATATCTTTTACATCCTATTGATGATTACATGATCCTTATCTTTTAGATTTTTTAATATATCTATGATATGAACCATTTAGAAGGCCAAGTAAACTAACTTTAAACCATCTAACAAACATAATTGATTTCTTTAGGCATTAAAAATTCTTGATATACTTATGAGACCCATTATTCTCCATTAATTAAAAATCTACAGAATTAAACTTATTACAATAAGAGTTTTTTTTAAATGGTGTAGATGTGTAATTTCTCAAACCATCTTTTACAAGTGAATGATTCTCTATTTCTTGCACATTCTTTACATCAAATCCTTTATAATTATTTCATATTTATAAATAGCACCAGTCTTAGATCGCATTTATGGTTTATGTGGAAGAGAAAAGGTATCCATATACACTTGTTGAACTTCATGTATAAGTCACAACTTAGTAAAGAATGGGTAGTGCTGGAACATTGAGTTCTCATATCCCAAATAATTTATGATAATGATATAATAATACTTTCTCTGAGAAAGAGATATAAGGTTGAAATATTAGTATTCATAACTCTACTCAGAAGGTCATTCTTTATTCAAATCCTTGAGTCTAATGCCAATAAAGTCCTCTAACAACTTTGAAGGTATTCATAATTTTGTTCCCACCTTTATCGCCACATATGTCATATGGTACATAGTTTCCTTTGGTATGAATTATGATATGTTCGTATTAAGCATCATGGGAAGGTTAAGTATTTTGTTATTGGAGTTGGCATTTTATATGCACTATTTATTGGAGGTGAAATAGGAGATAAAGAAACTTCTTCTAGTTGATAAATTTTGTATTACAAAAGTAAGAGATAACATTTAATTTGCATTATTGTGCACACAGGATTCTATCATATATCAAGACTCTAGGCTTAGATGATTACCTTTCATACAAATTTAATGTAATCCTTGGATAAGCTTTTTGCATGTCTAGGGGATTGATAACCTTTGATATTAGTTACTTGAAGATTTTTATATCACAACTAAAATAATGAAGGAACAATTTTATCGTACAAGTCATAGAAGAGAGAGGTTCATTAAGAGACAATACTACAAGCCCAAAAGGTATGTCCAAATAGGTAAAGACATCCAAGAGGATGCCATTCTGATAAAGTACATATGTGTTTTCACAACTATCTAAAAAGGTTAGTATTTCTCTTAAAGACTTCTCATTCTCATTATAATAAATTGGGAAAAATAGTTCATTCCCTTTTGCAAAGACATATTAATGACAAGGTGGAATTTCTTAAACTTAAAACTCATCCTTGGCTAATATGTTTTATTTTCTCTCTTGAGTGTTACTTTAACTTGCATTTTTCTGACCTTAAGATTGTATTTTCTAAAAACTCTAAAATTCTTGGGTATAAAAAGCACCTACTTGTAATGGGTGGTTGTTTCCCTAATAAACTGTCTGGGGAGCAAGCTTGGAAAAGATAGCTCACCCATTACTTTAATTTTTTTTGGATGATTACTATATGTTTAATAGTAGAATGACTATTTTTTTGTAGAAACATGGCAAATTATACATACTTATGCTTATGAAAACCCCATATGATCTCCTTGATAAGATTGCCAGATCATTTTTAAGTATTGTCATAGCATATTATATGTTGACTTACTTCTTAAATTAATTATGGGCTTTCATTATTCCTACATCAAAAATAAAATTTATTGTTACTAACTATTTTGGTGATCCTATTGATAGGACATATACCTCAAACCATGTCTTCAAAATATGTGCAAGTTTTATCACATGGATGGAGTAATATTTATACATCTATCTTCTATATCCCTTTAACCAAAGGATGACTACAAAAGAATCAATGTGGTATATGAGATTATTAGAAGAGTTTCATCTGGGTACTGGTGAAAGTCCTACTTTATTATATGATAACCAAATCAATTTACTCTTACCAAAGACTCCTATTTCTAGAAATAAAGCACATTTGAAGTTCATGGGCACTTTATTCAAAGGAAAATATTTCCATCCTAATATTATTCACCAATTCTACTAGACCAATTATTAGATGGCAGAGATACTATGATCAAGAATAACTTGGCTAGGCTCCCAGTAAAAGAAATCATATATGCAGTATAGCCTCAAACCTTTGTGTAGTACCAAATTCTCCAAATTCAAATCAATGCTTAGTTGTAAGGAGTTGCCATTGAGGGGGAGTGTGCATGACAATGGCACCTCTAGATGTAAGACCTCAGACATAAACTAAGACTTGTAGGCATTTTAACACCTCGGGATGTAAGACCTAAAAGGCATAAAATAAGACCTTTTAGGCATTCAGTATATGGCTAAATCCTTGGTTGTACGACCTAATAGGCATAACATAAGACCTCTAGGCATTATATGTAATCCCTATGGGCATATTGAAAATTATTCTCTGTAAATCTTCCACTTGTAAAAGCATTGTATTATATAAGACCCACAGGCACTATGTAATGAACCTAGGGGAGGTAGGTTTGAAGAGTTCCGAGCTCCAATAAAAAACATTATAAGACCTCATTTAACCATCATTTTTTAAAACATTGGGATTATAAATTGTGACAAGATGACTTTCATGTAGTTCGAAATACATTATCTTCATTTTGGCATATATTTGTGTCGTTATTATCACTGTCAAAGAAGACTTACATTACTGGGGTACTTCATTTTTTCTTTTATAGAAATTGACATGTGATGCCCCTTATTAACTTAAGAGGAGTGTTAGAACATAATGTTATTAGGGGTCATACCCTTATAACATTTATATATTGTTCTAACATAAGGTTATAAAACCTTATGTTATAAAGCATATACCATTTAATAATTAATAATCTAATAACTATTAAATTATTAATTATTTACAAATGGTTTCTTTGAATGGGTGTGACTAATACCCTTTAGGTATTTTTCCACTCCTTCTCCTACATTTAAGGAGGTCTCTCTCATTTGAGAGTTTAGGGAATTTGGAGATTTATAGTGAATTCTATCAATATGCACGAGAGGTATTATTGGCCAAGTGGAAGTAGATAGAGGAGTGTTCCCCAGGTTCACTCTATTTTTTAATAGACTATTTTTATAAGTGTTTTAATAAAATGATGCTTTATGAGTTTTTTTACCTGAAAGGGTTTTCCCCATGTATATCTTGTGTAATGTGTTAAACTCATGCTTATATAATTCTCATTTATATTTACTTTATATTTTTTTCATAATGATTAGTATCCTAAGATCCTAATGTCTAACACTCCTCTCCTCCAATTCCTTGCATTCTTTGTATGCAACCAATTGGAGGGGGGGCTATATGCCACTAAAATTCATTTGCAAGTTATATTTAGTACAATTTAACATTCATTCCCATGTCTAACGAGCTTTACCAATTCATCTGCAAAGTCAAAGTCCTTTTACATTTGTCTACTTGGTTCAATCCCTTTTTTCATTAAAATATTTATAGAGTCAAATCCTTATCCCCATAGTCAAACCTAGTCAAACCTTTGTATCAATTTTCTATAAAAATAAACAATTCTTACCCTTCTCTTTACTATTTGTGAGGATTTATTTTTCAAAGTAGGTTGTGATTAATTCTTGTTTCAAAATGTATGACATATGCTACTCATTACATGTTTTTTTTTTTTTTTTAGGTTTTAATGGAGCACTTAAGACAAGAGGAATCCAAGAATGATATGTTACTTTATACAAATCAATATCCTTTTGAGTGTTTGAAAAATATTTAATTTACTTGTTGACTAATTATTTACTTTGACATGGATTTTCCTAGTAGTTCACATGCACATCAAAGTGGGGGGGGTGTAATGGTGAAAATTGCATACTAATGCCCTTTTACCTTATGATTTGGGCCTATTTTGATTAGAATATCATAAATGTAATAATTATCTTACAATTGGCATATTCTTGTGTAAAATTTGCTCACAACATCCCCAAATCCTGGTTATCACTCCTCATCAAATTTGTATTCTTGATCCCTAGACCTATTTTCATCACCTTGGATTAGATATGCAAGTGTAGATGTGACCTAGGTCACTTCTATAATCATGGATCTGAACCTCACCTTTTTAAATTCAAAATTGAAATTTATCTATTACCAACCACTTCACTAGTTGTTATGAGCCAACTCAACTCACATTATGTTGATTTATTTGCTTTGTTGTTGTATTTAAGGATATTCAATCATTCATTTGAAATAGTGAGACCATTGTAGATCAACTAGGAGCTATGCAATGACTTGATATTGATCATTTATGAGAGCATTCTAGTAGCATTATTAAAACAACACATCATCCTAGGTCTATTGCATGCTTGTTTATTATCTTTGAACCTTTTTCTTAGAGACATAAAGATGGTCCATTAGGGGTCTAACCAAGGAGAACTTAACCCTCACAATCTGGTAGATTCCACATAGGTGTTCCTAAATAGCTATGCCCTTACACAAATCCATATACCAAAAATCAAGGTGAATGTATTCTAGTCTATAACATTGTCCCAAATCAAATACACGAGTTTTAGATTAGGTTCATATGTGGGTTTAGATCCACACTCTATAGGTGATCCAAAGAAAAAAATACCATTTTTTAAAATGTGAGATCTTTGTTAGAGTCAACCCTAAAATTCTAGAGCATTGGTGAATCAACTTCTAACATTTATTACAACACATATCCATTATTAGATTTTGAGCTAAGTATCACATTTAATCTATTTCAATCTTTACACTTAATTTAATTTTATTTCAATTATCTATCTTTTGTACCCAACCAAAATTTTTGCTTCATTAAGGCATTTTGAAACAAGTCTAGAAAATTTTTCGTCAAAAAAACAAAATTTCTAAAAATAGACGTCGAGTTAGGTTTTTTTGGGTTTCTTGAGATATGGATGCTGGCAAAATTTTCTAAAAATAGAATCTCCAACTCAGGTGTCACGCTCGATTCTCATTGGTCGATTTTGCTTCACGATCGGCACGGTTCAGACGAAATCTTCAAACGACCAAGTTTTCTCTACTGGGTCATTTTTGCTTTTTCAGAAGGTGAAGCATGAGCTTAGAAATCATCAACAGAGGAATTTCATCTGTCAGAGCTTGTCGACAAGTTTTTAACTCTATTCCAACGACGTAGAATCGACGAACGGTCGTCGACTCGATGATGCATGCAAAACGATGCAAGATGGATCCAAGGTGGAATGAAATGTTGGAAAATCATAAATTTGACTAAGTATGGTGAAACCAGGTGCCCCATGTGGCTTGGGGCACCCAAACTCTCCTGTGTTAGTTTTTTTCACATTTTTTGAGAAACGTCGAAAATGCTTCAGTCAGCCTACTTCCAGTTGGTCAAACTTGGTCAAACTCAGTCAAAAGATAGTCAAAGCCAGGATTTCATCACATATATGTTTAGACTACTTAGATCACCCTCCATCCCACCTCGACAGTCATCAGAACGACCGAAATTGAAAATCAAACGGGAGCTGTGGGCACAAAAATTGAGAAAAGGTACAAAAAGTGAATTTTTTAGAAAATTTTCTAAGTGTTGACAAACCAGGGGCCCCAGGTGGCTTGGGGTGCCCAAAATCTCTAGAGTTAGTTTATTTTTGAATATTTTCTTGAAAAACGTGAATCTCCTGTCAGCCTGGTCTAGTTGAGAGTTAATCAGTTTGGCACATTTTTTGAGGCGAACAAAAGGTATAGTCAACTCAGTTTTCATCAGGCCTGCCTATTTTCCAGATCATCAAACTTAGTTTCATCCCAATTGATAGAAATTGATAGCCAAACAGGGGTCCTTTGCCACCAGAAATGCGCACGTAATTCGAGAAATTGAAGAAGTTGAAAATTTTGAAAAAATGGTTGTGTTGGAAAACCAAGCGCCCCAGGTGACTTGGGGCACCCAACTTGAGCAATGTTAGAATATTTTTCATGTCCACAGTGTTTTCTGACAGTTTTGTTCTGAATCTTCACCCGTTGGCAGTTTTCGGGAGGTCAAACTTGGTCAAACGATGTCAGATCGTCAGTCAGAGGCAGGGGATGGAATCTCAATTGATCAATCTCCAAAATGTCAGGATCAATCAGTTTTTTCAATCAACAATGACATTTTTCCCCCTTGTTGAAGTTGTAGACATACCATATTCAAGTTAAAACAAGTGTTGAAGTGTCGAAAACAAAGGAAAATTGGCTAGCACTTCTTCCAACTCGCGTGTTCGATGACATCATCAAAAGAAGATATTTTCCATCATCTTGCACATGAAGCCATAGGTAGCTACAAAATAGGGATTCTTCCTATTCGAAAACATCCACTTAGATTTATGCTTTAAAAGTTGCTTTCTTCATGGATGAGAGTGAAGTTTTCTTCTCACACAAATAAAGCTGCTTTTTCGTCCTAAAGATTTATAAAGACAAGCATTTGGCTTCTTTATTTTATTAGCTTTTGCAGGTTGCATCGAGAGGAAGATTTTTATTTTACTTTCAATGAAGATTCGAAGATCCAAACCAAGTGCTTTTTCAGCGTTCTTCATAGTTTTGAGTTGAGGAAGCAGAGAGGCTTGCTTTTTCAGGGTCCTTGTTTCAAGGGGATCATTTTTTAGAAATCCGACTAGAGCTTTTTCAATTTTCGTTGAGATGGGTCCATCCAGATTATTATCCTCTTGAAGATTTGGAGTTTTGCTTTTTTTCGAGAATCTATTTTTTTAGGAAAATCTCTGCTTTTTCAAAATCTGACAATCTGGTTTGCTTCGAAACAGAATTGCCTACAAAACCCATGTGCCATTTTTTTTAGTCAAAATCAACTTTTTAGAAGATATTGTTTCCCATAATATCAACAGATGACATCGCCATAAAGCAAGAATGTTGATGAGGATGCATTTCAAAATAAAGCAGCTTTAAAATAGATGTTTTTTGTTTTAAAGCATGTGCTTTCATCCTAAGCTCGTCCATTCTATATTTAGAAAAGAAATCACCTTGTGATAGTTGGAATCCTCTTTGCTTTAAAGCATTTGTTTATTGTATCTTTGTCTTAGAATAGTAATAAAGCTTGCGAGTTGGCAAGTTAGGGTTAATCAAGGAGATTTTAGGGTTCCCTACTTCTTTGATTTTAGTATAAATAAGGGCATCCTTGCCCATTGTAGGTAATGACTTTGGTGAGAACAAATTTGTTGTGCCTATTCTAGCCTGTAGATTTTGTTTATCTAAGTGTTTGTTCACTCTATGTTCATTGTAAGGGAATGGTAATTGTGATAGCAAGTTTGTTGTGCCTATTCTAGCCCTTGATATTCCAAGTGTCTGTTCACTTTGTGTTCATTGTTCTCCAGTGTTTGATCACTTGTTGTATGCTTGCCTTTTGCTACAGCATTGTTGTCCTGGAGTTGTGCAAACTTTATGATATTGAATAGAAGTCTCATGCGTATTTTGCTCTGATATTCTATCTCGATTCATCAAGTTATTGTCGTCAGATGTGTAGCTTTTTGCATCTTTCATTTCAGATTTAATCATTAAAGTACTTTTAGTCTTGTGGTGTAAACTTAGAGGAAAACTGCTTACGTTTTTGTGTTAACAATCATTGTTTGTTCACTTTCAATTTCCTTTGCTCTGAATTTACTTAGGAGATTGAAAGCGTCGTTAGTCTTTGCTTAGTTGTAGTAGAAGTTTTAAAAAGGGAAAAAACCTCTTCTGCAGCGTTTAGAGTTTTATAACCTTGTGCTCGCAACTAAGAATCAAAAAGAAGATAGGCAAAGTTTCATTTAATTTATCTCTTCAATGAACATTAGCAAGAAAGGGAACTCCCCCTTCCAATAGAAGAGCAGTTTATCTGTGCATAGCTGTCCGTTTCCAAATTGCATTCCAGAGGTGCGAATTGAAACGCCAACACTATCACAACTCATTTTATTTGGGTTAAATATTTTCTAATTGATTACATTTCTGTAATTAGCTTAGATAATTTTATTATAGGGTTCATTTATTCCTCTATAAGTGTAAATCAATTAATTAGCATTGATGAACAAACACCATAAGAACAATAGCTAGGACAAGTAACTATATAAAATAAATGCATAGAAATAAAAATAAATAAATAAGGATACTTAGTTCTTAGATTGATGATGACTTGACTCTGCCAAATGTTCCCAATTGTTTTGCCCCTGAATTAGAAAATTAGGGTCAACTAGTCAAATGCATAAAAAATAGTAAAAAAATGTTTGACAATGAGGGTCACTTCCACAGCCATGGAAGTGATGTACACAATTTTGTAATCATTCCTTCAATTATGGATCTGATCCTTTTATGTGGATCTAATCTAACATTGTGGATGTGAATTTTATTGTGTCTCATATCTAAATGTTACTCACCCTATTTTTTGCATTTACATAAAAAACTTTAGATTGGATAAAAGAGTTTGTAAATGACTAGGAATATTTCTTTGTTTGGTCAAAATATTGGGATATCAATTCAAAAAAATTATTCCAAGATCAAAACCAACAAGCAGTCATGCAGTATGTCCTATAATGTTGATGCGTCTATTGATATAACATGAAAATACTTTGATGCTCCTTGATGTGTGCAAGAGATGTTCTTTAACACTTTGTAGATTCTAGATGTTGAAATGAATTAAAGTTAGCCCTTATATTCCATGCCAAGGGTACAAGTTAAACATCTCATGCTTTAAGTGAGCATATAATGACTAGATGAAGGGAAAGAAGTAGGCCCAAATTTTAAAATTTAAAATTGAGAAAATAGGCTCACTTCCACAAATTATGGATATGAACCTATGTGAGAAAAGGGGTGAATTCAAGGTCGGGACTAGTTCATTGGTAAGGTAAATGATTTATGTGTGAACTCTTAGCATAAAACGTGCTACTTGTACACTTGTCCTTACACAAGTAATAATTGGGTCAAAGTGAGCCCAAAATGAAGGGGAAAGTGCAAGGTATGCAATTTTCACCATTACATTTTTTCCCCCACTTTGACATGCATGCAAACTACTATGAGGATGCATTTCAAAGTAAAATCAAGTAGCCAACATGAAAGTAAATTTATTCAAGCACTCATAAAAAAGGATATAGATTGGATGTCAATTTTGCACACTTCCTCATAATGGGCACTCCACCTAAAAACCTACAAGCATAGAAGGAAAAGATCTAATGAGTAGCACTTATTGAACATCGTAACATAAGCATAAACATAATTGTAACCTATCTACAAGTAAAAAGTAAAATAAGACATTGCTTGAAGGTATATGGCAAGGTAGTACTAAGGTGTTGCTGACATAATATAACTTTTCCACAATAGAAGTAAGGTATTTCCAAAGAGCAACTATAAGGTACCACCAAGAGGTAGTTATAGGATATTACCCATAGTAGCTAATAAGGTATTGCTCATGGTAGCCATATTAACATGGTTTCACTCAGAACTGAATGATCATAAGACAATCACTTGTAACCATATTTATTAAAGGAACAATAGTGACCTAATATGTTCCCCTCCAATTAGTTTCACATGATAAATTCAAGAAAGTTGGATGAAAGGATAAAATATTTATAAAATGATTGATCATGGTAACTTATATAGTGATAGGAATCAATATGTTGCATTATTGTTCTCAAATATCGCCATAAACAAAAGTAGCCATGAATGATAGATAAAATATCTTGTAAGCATAAGCAAGTGTAAGATTACATAATGATAAATGTTAGAAAAATTATAATCACCATAAAATAGTTAGCATAATGTATCATCATGGTTAGCAAAAACATGAACAAGCAAGATTAGGCATAAAAGCATAAGATATAAGCATGGTAATCTTGGAAGATCCTACCATCATTAGAAAAAAGAGATCATGTTAGTGAAACATGCAATCAAGAATTCTCATCATAATTAGTAGAATCATATGGATAAACATGTAAGTGGTCATCATGATGGTATGATTGTGGTGACAACTAGGAAGTATATACCCCTTCAATTCAATCTCAAATTCCCATAATGTGTACCTAAATGCTAGTTTACTAGACATCACATGGAATGGATAATCTATAGTAAGTTATCCAACTACAAGAGGAAGACAAATAATGCTAATACACTATCTACCAGTATTATCAAAACCTTTAATGGTAATATCATAATTTTCTTATTTAGTCATATCCATATTTAAATGCTTTAAATAGTCCTCACTACATATATTAAAAGTAGATCCATTATCAACCAAGCCACACTTAATGTTGATATGTCCAAGCTTCACCACAATATGTAGAGGTGAATGCTCATTAATAACCAATTTGAGTGGAAGATCAATATCATCAAAAGAAATATCATGGTTGGGTTAGGATCCAATAGATGTAATCAAACAATTCACCATTTGTGGAGAAGTATTAGATTGGACATATATTTTGTAAAGCTCTTTGCATGACTTCCTTATATAAAGGCAATGTACACTAAATCCCAAAAATAGATATTAGCTTGTGTATTCTATAAATAATTGATAATACCATATTTTTTGGGTACCTTGTTTGTAGTTTTAGGTGGAGAAGGTAGCATTGTAGTAGTAGAGGAAAAAACTAGCTAATTACTTGATATTTTTTACCTCTATCCATCCTCTAATAAGTATGATTGATTACATGATAACTTTGTGAAGTAGGTATCGTATGCAATGTAAGTAGAGTTGGAGGAGAATCAAATATCCCTTGACAACTAAATTTAGTAATACATGGGTATAAATAATATCATCCATATGAAGCTTAGATGAGGAAGAGAGATAAGGTTCAAAAGATATGTCAATAGGAACACTATATAGGTCCAAACTATTCTTAAGTATGCTAGGGCAAGAAAATATGTTATAAAAGCAAGTGCCAATGCCATAAATTAAGGTTAAAATAGACAAGAGGAATCAAATCAATGTAATTCTCTTATTAACAAGATATCATCATCTAAGCACTCATAATTAGAGAGCAAGAATGACTTGACATGTATTAATACATCACTAGAACCATCAAAGTCATCCAACAAGAATTCTTTATCCAAATCCATAATATCATCATGTAATGGAGTAGGAGATAATGTAGCATTATGAGTATCCAGCCTACAAGGTGTATCAACCTTATTACCCAAACATTATGAAGGAAAAGTTCTTAAAGGTAATATAACATCACACTCATAAACATAACTAGCATTAGTGATAGGAAAAATATGATCAAAATGGAGCTCTTAGATAAGTGAGGTGAGAGCATCTAAAAGAAAAGGATGAGTGGTTACCAATTCTATGAAGGAGGAAATATCATGTATTTATATTTTCCTATAAAGCATACCAAAATTTCTCCAAAAACTAGCATCACAATATAAAATAATACTTTTTGGTAATCCAAAATGAACCCTCACATGATTGAAAAACAAATCAGTTGTATTATCACCCTTAAATTGTTTTCTTGCCAGGAATGAGTGCACAAATTTTTCTAAAATAATCCACCACCACAAAAACATAATCACTCATTCTTTAGTTCATGGTTAAACCACCTACAAAGTCCACAAAGAGGTTACATCACCAACTTTCTATTGTTTAGTTTACTTATGGTACACAATTTGCACCACCATTTGAATTTTGAGACATCTACTTGTACATATGGCCAACAAAGATAAATTTGAAGGTTATCCAATGTCTTTACAACACCAAATTGATAAAAAAAAATTGAAGTATGATCCTCACCTAAGAACAACAATCTCCTTTCCTTTGGCACACAACTTACCTACTTTGTAGAGCAAACTATCTTAGAGAAAATAATCCAAATTTGGCTCAAAATCAACAAATTTACCTATTATGGTTTTCTTGTTTAAACCTTTCTAAAATCTTCATCTTACCATAATCCTCCTAAAAGACATCTTTGGCTAAGGGTTTGAATTAAGAAAGTGTGCTAATGATTAAAAGAGATGGTCTAGACAAAATATTTACTACTTTGTTGGTCACACCCTATTTATACTTAATGAACAAATAGAAATGTCATAAAACCTCATCCACTCGTAGTTCCTCTCTTGTTACAATTTGGATTGAGCTTGTAAATATTGAATATTTTGATGATCCATATGGAAAATTATTTTCTTGTCATCCAATAGTCCTTCTATTTGTTCATGGCTTACACCAAAACATACAAATCCTAAATTTAGTTGCACAATATTTTTGGACAGCTCAACAAATAAATTTTGAATGGTAGAAAATTAGTTTACCACCTTGTAATAGGACAATCCCCATACCATAGTCACTTGCATCCATTTCCACCTAAAATGATATTATAGATTTGGTAATGCAATGACAGGTGCATGGCTAATTTTATGCTTCAAATCCTCAAAGGAATTTTGTTGTTTGTTATAACATTTGAATCACTTTCCATTCCCTTTAATGGCATGCAAAGGTGTTTCTATGAATAAGAAAGCCTTGACAGACTCCTTCAAATATTTCATGACTCCCACAAAGATCCTAATTTCAATGATATTGGTGAGGTTTTGGCCATTTCACGATGACATCCATCTTACATCAATATGAATCTTTCCATCCCCAAGCACATGTCCAATATAAATAAGTTATCTTTGTGGAAACTCACACTTTTTACCATTAAGAAAAAAATGATTCTCCTTCAAATTTTGCAAGACTTGCCTAAGATGAACCAAATGTTACTCATATGTTTGGCTAAAAACAAGAACATCATCCTAGTATACAATGACACAAGGATCCATAAATGGTCTTAGTACGTTATTCATCAACATCATCATTTTTTTTGGTGTATTGCATAACCTGAATGGATGTACTAGATACTCATACAACCCTTGCCTTGTCTTATACATTATTTTCTAAATGACTTCTTCTTTGATGCAGACTCAATGATATCTGGATTTAAGATCAAGCTTAGTAAAATATTTGGCATGTTGCAATTGATCCAATCTAAGGTAATGTGTGCCTTCTCTTTATGATTATCTTGTTTTAAGAGACGTTTAGTCTACACACATCTACCGAGTTCCATCCTTCTTTTCCACTACCACAATTGGAGAACCACAAAGCAAGTTGATAGGTTAGATCACTTTTTGTTTGATGAGTGCTTTCAATTGTGTTTTGACTTCATTAGCCTCTAATAGCATTTTTTAGTAGAGTCCTATGTTTGGAAGAGGACAATCTACTAGTAACTAGATCTCATGCTTAATGGTTATAGTAGGCGACGACCCCTTATACTCTTAGAAAAGCTCTTCAAATTATTGTGACTAGATAATCTATTCTCTCCTCCTCCTTGTTAGCATGTATCCCATGGACTGATTTCATTTCAACAACTCTTTTTCTTTTGTTCCCACACAATAACAACAATGCAAACTTGCCACTAAAATTGATTAAATGCTTGGCTTGCTAAGCACTAACCATAGGGATTTTAAATTTTTCAATATATGAATTGAGATTGAAATATTTTATATCTAAAACTAGCTAGAGTATTGGTTCTCCCTCCTAAAGTATTTGATATCTTGGATATAAAGACATGGACTCCCAAGAAAAAGCCCACAAACATCAAGTGGAATCAAATCAACTACCACCTCATTAAGGATAATCTATATTGAACCTAAATTTAATTTTACATTTCCTTATGACTAATATTTCTACTCCTCATTTCACTCATCCCAATGAATAAGGATTTGGGTATCTCTTTGCATTGAGTCCAAGTTCTATTAGTTTTTTGAAAAGTCAAGTTTTCTTGAGAAAATGTATCAAATAAATTATCTACTTTTCTTCCTTTGAGTTGAATTTTGATATGGAAGACTTTTTTTCATGTCACTTTCATCTTGAGACCCACTAACACATGAAACTTTTCTCACCATAGTACATGATAATTGATCATCAATTTGGAGCTGCAATTTATCTCCTTCCCCTTGCTCATATATGTGTATATTCTGTTGTTATTTTTGGAAGGAGTCAAGTTTGGGTGTAGTTTCCAACATCTCCTCCTTTTTTCTATCCCTATTCAATGGGTACAATGACTTTTATCTTTACCCATTACATTGATAGTGGATGTGACATTCCTCTTGCCCTTCTATTTATCTTTCCACTTGTATTTTACACCTTGTTATTGTCCTGTACCCTATATTTTTGAGAAAAAGAAGCACTTTTCTTCTTGTCCATCTGCATGTAGTGAGATTGGACACATGCCTCATTAGGTGTCTAACAATCCATTGATGCATTTTTTGACACCTCTTTATCCACAACATCAAGTTTCCAAGGTACACTACCTTTTTTACAAAATTCTCTCATGTACTCTTGTAAACTTTAGCCTTGTCATTGTTTCTAGAAGTGCCATTGAATGGTTCTTTCCTCTTTACAACATATGGGGTAAAGTTGTTTTTCAACAACTCATTAAAATCTTCCCACTTGGATATTGGTGGCACTTTTCAAATTTGCAAAGAGGAAGCATGAATTTAATCCCATGTGAGAGTATGACTAGACAATTTTAGTCTTGCAAAGGATATTTGTTGATGTTTAGTCAATTGATGTAACAAGTTCAAAAAAACCTCTAATTGGGCTATATCATTCTTGATTAAATGGTTGAATATCAATCTTTTCTTTAACCTTTAAAAGTGAATTGTTTCTATTGGAAGAGGGTTGTTTCACATCTATTTATTTGCCTTTGGGCTCTTTTTCTTTCTCATCTATCTCTTGAGCAAGCTCTTATTTATGTGGCAATGCAAGAATTATGTTTTCCATCCTCTCTAGTTGCCCACCAATAGATAAATTTTGGCTACATCATCTTCCTTGACTTACAAAATATTGCTTCAACTTCATCTATTTCCACATCTAATATCTTGCCATATCTCTCATTGTTCTATTCCACTCTATGGCACCAATTTTGGGCTCAGGTGGAACTAAAAATCTACCTACGACTATAATTCATGTGAACATGCTTGAAAACTTCAATTTAGCTTGTTAGAACATTAATTAGAAACATATAAGGAAAACTAAAACACACCATAAAACAAGCATGACAGTAATTGAAACACAAGATTACACTAGAGAAACCCTCAAATAGGTGAAAACTCTAGCAAGAATGAGCTTAAAACTCTTTAATCACTAATTTCGGCCAAGTATAAGTGGATAAATGTAATAAATGACTACAATTGAGATCATGACAAACTAAATCCAACCTCCACATCCACAAAATGTCAATAACCATATACAAAACATTTTCTCCAACTAATAACTCCAAGTTCTCAATAAAAATACACGAAATCCCCAAAGTGTTAGCCTAAGAACATTATTTTCCCCTTGTTTTATAAGTTGCATGCTTCTAATGAGAAAATTTTCATTGAAAAGTTGTGTGGAAGAGGAATAACAAACATTTGTAACTATTACCTAGCCCCATGAGACAAAATGATGAAACCATTACTTCTTGTAGATAGATAGTTACATAATCATTGAGGTGACTATCAAACTACCAGGGTAGTTATGAAACCATCAAGGCAATTACAAAATTGCCTCATGTGAGAAGTAGCGATTACGAAAACTATAGGGGCGATTTTAAAATTGCACCCCCATCACAACCAACAATTTCATCACTAATTGTACAATACTTTGTTTCTTCATTTACTTTCCTTTTTTCTAACTTCCCCAAAATACTTTAGATCACCTCAAGGTTATCTTCATCATTGAGAACTGGTTATTGACTTTGAAAACATTATAGCAGAAAAATTCAAATCTCCAACTTTTAACTAAAAGTGACAACATTTATTACTAAAACAAGTATCTCAATCCAATCTATAAATAAATAAAATCAAATACCAATCAAGACAAAAACTCTCCAATATGCTTGTGATTACCTAGAATATAACATTAAATAATAAATGCTATAAATTAAGCAAAATCTATCCATATAAAATTGAGCTTTCGTTCTACATTCCCCAAACAAATTTGTTCAAAATGATAACTTGCCAAAAGTCTTTATCACATATTTTGGAGCAGTGCACAATAAAATGGATAACTAGTAGATGATTTCAATAGACAATGACGGACGGATTTGCATCCTTATCCGTTAAGAGAGGAGAATTCCAAAGTGCACATAGCATCGTCCAGCGCCATTATCCAATAACCAATTTCTTACTATTTTTATAATAATATAAATCCAACAACTACGGCGGATGACTACTTTTTTAACACAAATCAAGTTGAATAAAATGTTGGTCAATAGTTTGCTTGTCGTAACTATCGAATTCAATAAAATCTATTGCCATACTTTTTATAAAGAAAACGTCTGTAATACGACAAATATCTTTCTTAAAAAGTGCACTTATATTTTGTGGATAGCTTCTCATAGTTATTTGTAGTTTAGATCTAGGAAAAAAATAATTATAATCAAAGAGTTTATGAAGATTCAGAGCAAGAAATAATTTTAAAAGGTAGATTATATTTTAACGCTGTTAATTTTATGAGCAAGTTTTTTTCAAGTGGGATTGAACATTGATTATTTGGGTTTTGAGCTCAACATTGCTTTTTAACATCTCCTTCTAAGTCCTAATGAGTGTTGACAACTGCAAAAGAATATTAGAAAAAAAGACTCTGCATGATCACTTCCATTGGCAAGAAGGCGTTAGAAAAAAAACAACTTTACATCTAAGCATCCATGATATTTTATTTTGTGACCAATGTGTTGGGATAGGTGCGTCATACACCTTGCAATTCCAATGTTCATAATTCATTATTTAATATTGTATTTATCTATTATTTGTGAGCCCTCATGGAAAAGGGCGCCCCACTTATGACTTGGCTACTATGCCATGTGTACACCTTGGTATGCCATGTGTACACCTTGGTATGCCATGTGTAAGAGAATCTATGATGTGTAAGAGCTCTAAGAGGGAGTTTTGTTGACTTGACCAAGTTGACTAACTTATGATGCATGTTATGATGTGTCATAAGGCATCTTTGAATGGGTTTGAATATGCCAAAAATGGAGTGCACAAATTGAGGAGTTACATATGATAGATTCTATGACAGGTTATGACAATTGTAAGAGTTATCCTATTTTTAGTCTAGAACACCATGACCAACTAGGGCATTGGAATTTGGGCCAAATATGGTGCCACTTTTGGGTCACAATTTTGGCACAACCACACTTGATTTGTGGTTTGACATTTGCCTATTTATTGGATGCTAGAGACAAAGGTTTCATAGCGAGTCTTGCAGGTACTATTATGTTGTCAAAATTACTCCAAATCTACATGTTAGTGTTACTCTTGTAAAGGCCTAGACTCTGCAAGTGTATTGTAATTGTGTTGATTACTGAATAATACATTGAGTTTCTTTCGAGTGTGTGGTTTTCTCAAAAGGGGTTTCCCCATGTAAATCACCATCTTACGATGTAATTACTTTTGTGTTATTTTCCTTATATTTGTATGATCAATCTAATGTTTGCACATACCTCCTCTCATATATTAGTGTAGGAAGCATATTCCTTTCCTCTACTTTCTTTCATTTGGTATTATAGCTTGATCACCTTGGATCCTAGGTGTTAGGGTCAAGGTTTGTTGATCTAATCTTAGTTCTTGTGCACACCCCAATTTCAACGGTCCACGTGGGGTGCCAAGTGGACTAATAAAAAAAATTGCAACTAATTTACATAAATTAATTGTTAATAAACCATATAAAACTATTTTTAAAATTTTTTTATGTTTTGACACATGGGAGGATGGGATTTGTCGGTTCGGAAAAAAATACAATTTTGGTCATGCAATCGAAACATAGGTGGTCGGAGTGCCAGTTGGTGTGTGGTACAATGTCCAAAGTGGAAAGCCCGGCCACGTCGCCGCATGCCACTCCGCCACTATAACACTCCACTGCATCACATTAATGTCTCGCCACCCCTTCCAATTCTATATGTCACTCCACATTTACTTCACGTCCCCTCTTCGTCCTTCCACAACCCTGAGTTAATTTTGATAGGACCTCCATTCAATGCTTGCAATGCCTCGCACAACTCGCCAACTTTAGAGCCTTTCAATCTACCAAGTTCTCAAATTTTCCCTACTTTTCCGCCAGAAGGTGCTCGGTTCAACTCTCTGCAACTTTCATCCCGCCACCACAAGATGCTATGCTCTGACTCCATTGAATGCGATTCTTGGCACCGGTTATCAAACGGGAAATGCAATAGGAACTCCTCCATACCTCCTTCCGAGTTTGCTAGCGCCATGCAGGTGAAAAATACGATAAACTATTTGCATTCTTTTCACTGCTTGCCCATTTATGGTCTCTACTAAAGTGTTTAACCTGGTTTAAACACAGGTGAGGAAGCTTGCTAATGGCGTGCTCGTCAACGTTCACGGGGGCAATTCATTCGACCCAGGTGAGCATGCTCACTAAGGTTGCCATTATTCAGTTTTCTTTTCTTTACTTTGTCTTTGCATTTTTTTTTACTTTGGTCGTTACAGATTTCCTTCTTCATGTCAAGGTTTCATGTTTTTGAACACTATGCAATCTGTGTTCATTAACACACTAATTTCTTGGAAATTAAATTCTTCTGTTCAAGCATCAACATCTTTAAAATTGTTGTTATTTTTTATTTGAGGACAAAAAAATTCTGGGGTTGTTTTTATTTTCATTACAGTAACAAATATTATTGTTTGTTGTTGTTTAGTGACATACAAAAATCTGGGGTTGTTTTTTATTTTCATTACAGTACCAAATAATATTGTTTGTTGTTTCTGTGTGCTACAAAAATCTGGGTTGTTTTCATTTTCATTACAGTAACAAATAATATTGTTGCTTGTTTCGATGCCATAGATAAATCCGGGGTTGTTTTTATTTTCATTACAGTAACAAACAATAATGTTGGTTGTTTCGGTGTCATAGATAAATCTATGGTTGTTTAATTTTCATTACAGTAACAAACACTTTTGTTGCTTGTTTCGGTGCCATAGATAAATCTTGGGTTGTTTCTTTTTCAGTTAGGTTTTCTCTTTTAGTTAGGTTTTTTCCATCTTTTTCAAAGGTTATTTCATAGGTTATCACTGTTTATTTGTCATAAATCTTTTTCTTTGTCTGTATCTTATAAACAATATATTGCAAATATTACAGCCATAGTTTAGCATTTGTGTTTCCCTAGGATTTATATTGCAAATATTACAGTCATAGTTTAGCATTTCTGTTTTCCTAGGGTTTATATTGCAAATATTACAGTCATAGTTTAGCATTTGTGTTTCCTTAGAGTTTATATTCTAAATATTAGTCATAGTTTAGCATTTGTATTTCCCTAGGGTTTATATTGCAAATATTACATTCATATTTTAGCATCTGTGTTTCATAGGTTCTACATTATCATTCAAACGCATATATAAATCTACGGTTGTTTTAATTTTCATTACAGTAACAAATAATATTGTTGCTTGTTTCGGTGCCATAGATTAATCTTGGGTTGTTTGTTTTTTGGTTAGGTTTTCTCTTTTTAATTAGGTTTTCTTTCATCTTTTTCAAAGGTTATTTCATAGGTTATCACTGTTTAATTGTCATAAATCTTTTTCATTGTCTATATCTCATAAACAATATATTGCAAATATTACAATCATAGGTTACCATTTGTGTTTCCCTAGGGTTTATATTGCAATTAGAATAGGCATATTTTAGCATTTGTGTTTCATAGGTTCTGCATATCATTCACTTTGGTTATCTTATTCTCATAGGTTATGCATTATCATTCAGTTAGGTTTTCTTCAATCCCAGTAATAAATTTGGGGGTTTCTCTTTTTAAGTTTTTCTTAGGTTTTTGTTTCATCTTTTTAACAAGTTATTTCATACATTATCATTGTTTATTTGTCATATATGTGGTTCCCCATGGTTTATATTGCAAATATTACAGTAATAGTTTACCATTTCTATTTTCCTTGGCTTTAAATTGCAGATATTATAGTCATAGTTTAGCATTCCTGTTTCCCTAGGGTTTTTATTTGTTGTCAGTTTTAACTTTATCATAACTACATATGCAGCGTTACAATTTTGATTTGTAATGTTTTCTGATCAGATTGCATTTTGTGTTGTATTTATGCTTCTTGTTTCCACCTATGTTCAATTGACATTTTCTCATTTTGAGTTATTATTTTTTATTGAATTTGCTATCATTTACTCTGGTTATCGTATTCTCATAAATTCTGCATTATCAAACAGTTAGGTTTTCTATGTGAGATTTGTTAAACTCTTACTGTTTTCCATTCGTAAGCTTTATAATGTTCTTCATTAAGCCATTATACTCATAGGTTAGCAATTGTGTTTCCCTACGGTTTATATTGCAATCACTACAATCATAGTTTAACGGTTTATATTGGTTTCTTTGGTGCAATAATTACATTAATTTAGTAATGCAAGATAGTTTTTTGTGGTGCCTTAGATAAATTAGGGGGTGTCTTCTTTTTCATAGGTTCTGTTTCACCAATACAGTCATGCAACTATTTTATCTTGTTTTGGTGGCTTACATAAATTTTCCATTAGTGCCATAGATTAATTTGGGGGTGTTCTCCTTTGCATAGGTTGTGGTTCATCAATTCAGTCCTCAAACTAATCTACCTTTCTTAGCTATCCAAACAACTGTAAGTGTTTTCAAATTGTATCTGACATAGGGGAGAGAAGCCGGAACGTGCGCACCCAATATTCGAGGGTCCACGTTCAATGCCATGTGGACCAGTAAAAAAATTTTGCAACTTATTCATAAGTCACACATTTTTTCTTTCATAAAAAAACACTTTAAGCTCAAACATAAATTTGATATCAAATGCACATTTTATAGTATAATATTGTCAACATAACATTACAAATATAGCAGCCAAAAATGTTATCTTGTTTTCAACTTGTATCTAACATATCAGCCTATGGTAGGAACTTTAAACTTAAAACAGCATTAACATAGAACTTTGCACCCTTCCACATTAACATTATAAAGAGAGTTGTCGCACCAATCCAGGCATCACTTCCACATTACTCACAACTACACAACTACAGAACAATGTCACCTCAGCACAATTCAAACCCATCTTTCCCATATTTGACCGAAGTGCTAACCCATTACAACAATTTTTCCCACCGTAGCATAACCCAAACAACACAGTAATGCATCAACTTGTCTCATCAGACATGAGACCTACAACACGTATCAACAGGAGTCTCTCCCATCTAACCAAGTAGGGTGTGCACGTACTGGCTCCTTCCTCTAAAAACCCACCTGCATCTTAAAATACAAGCTAGAAGGCCGCCATTATTCATATAAAAATTTATGGAAACAAATGCAAATGATACACCAAACCAATCAACTGAAGAATTAATGGCCCAAATCAATCAAATCTGTAATTCATATCACCTAGAATTCAAATTTGAAACAAGACAGGGATTTAATTCGCCACACCAAAGAAGCATCAATCAGATTGAAATAATTCGCAATTCAAATAGCCCTTGAGGTGTGTTCTTCACATTGATGCCAGAATGTGTTGGCTTAAGGTCTCTGCAACTTCAATCCCCCCACCACTACATGTTACACTCGGACTCCAGTGTCCCTTCTAGCTTTTTTATATATATGTATATGCATATGTATAAACACATACATAGACAAATACATATGTATAGACACATACATAGAAAAATACATATACATATGTATATACATATACATATACATATACATATACTACTTCCACGACATCCCACGTAAACTTCGAGCCAACCTGCATTCAATGATCCTAGTGCCTCGCACATCTTGCCAACTTTAGAGCCTTTCAATTTACATCAATTCATTCATGGCAACTTTAGAGCCTTTCAATCTACCATGTTCTTGAATATTCTTCACATTGATGGTAGAATGTGTTTGGGGATGTTCTCTTATGCTTAGGTTCTACTTCATCAATTTAGTCCTTCAACTATTTTATTGTTTTTAGGCGCCATTGATTAAATTGGGGGTGTTAGCTTTTTTATAGGTTTTGCTACATCAATTCAGTCATGCCATTGATTAATTTGGGGGTGTTGTCTTTTGCATAGTTCCATTATCATCAATCAAGTCCTCCTACATCAATTAACTTATGCAACTATTCTAGCTTTCTTAGGTGCCATTGATTAATTTGGGGGTGTTGTCTTTTGCATAGTTTCATTATCATCGATCAAGTCCTGCAACTATTGTATGCTTTGTAGGTGCCATGACATTGATTTTGGGGTCTTATCTTTTTTTATAGGTTCTGCTACATCAATTCAGTCATGCAACTATTATAGCTTTCTTAGGTCCCATTGATTAATTTGGGTGTGTTGTCTTTTACATAGGTTCATTATCATCAATCTAGTCCTGCAACTATTGTATGCTTCTTAGGTGCCATTGATTGATTTGGGGGTGTTATCTTTTATATAGGTTCTACTACATCAATTCACTCATGCAACTATTCTAGCTTTCGTAGGTGCAATTGATTAATTCGGGGCTATTCTTTTTTTCATAGCTTAGCATTCTTCAATTCAATCCTCTAACTATTGTATCTTTTTTAGCTTAGCCTTCTTCAATTCATTCTTGCAAGTATTATTTGTTCGTCAAATAGCAATAGACCTTGAAAGATGTATATCTGTTAAAGATATACATGATCTACCGTGGATGTTTTGATCCATGGACATCATGTATATCTTGAACAGATAATACTTCTATTCATGTGTTCATCATTGCACATTGATTTTAATATTTGTATGGTTGGAAGTTAAAAGTGTTTTGATGGAGTATAAGTTGGCCACCCTTTCACTCCACTGCCTCGCATTAATCTCTCACCGCCCTTGCCAATTCTTTTGTACAATCCTCTTTAATTACTCAATTGAACAATTAATAAAATCCATCCATCCATGTTACAACCCTAGATTTATCTATGGCACTGAAACAACCAACAATATTATTTGTTACTATAATGAAAATAAAAACAACCCCAAATTTATCTATGGCATGCATACATTGGTTACTTGCATTGTTATGCTTACATTGGACAAACGAACATTATTTATTAACAACAAAATAAATGTGTAAACATATATATACATATTCATATATATATATATATATATATATATATATATATATATATATATATATATATGTATATGTATATGTATATGTATATGTATATGTATATATATGTGTATACATATTTACATGATTGAATAGGTGAAGTAGAACCTATGAAAAAGAGAACACCCCCAAATTAATCAATGGCACGTAAAAAGGATACAATAGTTGCAGGACTGAATTGAAGAACAACAAGAAAATAGATATATGTACATATATGTATATGTATACTTATATGTCTATGTATATACATATATGAATATGTATATACATATACATATGAATATGTATATACATATACATATTCATATGCATATGTATATAGATATACATATGTATATGTATATACATATACATATACTTACATTTGTAAAAGTCTATGTATATGAATATGTATGCATAACATGCATAAACATATACATATATGTATATGTAACAATAAAAAGAAGCTCAGAGGGACACTAGAGTCCGAGCGTAGCATGTTGTGGTGGCAGGATGGAAGTTGCAGAGACTTGAACCAAGCACCTTATGGTTTATAAGTTGGGAAAATTCAAGAAGATGGTAGAGTGAAAGGCTCTAAAGTTAGTGAGTTGTGTGAGGCTCTGCAAGCATTGAATGGAGGTCCTATCGAAGTTTATGCGAGATGCCATGGAAGCACGAAGAGGGGACATGCAGTAAATGTGGAGTGAAGGACTGAATTGGAAGGGGTGGCGAGACATTAATGCGATGCAGTGGAGTGTTATGGTGGCAGAGATGCATGCGGCGATGTGGCAGGGCTTTCCACTTTGCACACCATGCCATGCACTAACTAGCAGTCCGACTGCCTACGTTTCAGTTGCATGGCCAAAATTGCTTTTATTTTCCCGACCGACGAATCCCATCCTCCCACATGTCAAAACATAAAAAAATTAAAACTGTGACTGTAATATTTGTAATATAAACCATAGGGAAACACAAATGCTAACCTATGACTATAATATTTGCAATATAAACCCTAGGGAAACACATTTTTGACAAGTAAACAATGAAATAGATTTATGACAAATAAATAGTGATAACCTATGAAATTACCTATGCAAACCTAACTGAATGATAATGCAGAACCTATGAGAATAAGATAACCAGAGTGAATGATAATTTAAAACTGTCAATTGAACATAGGTGTGTTGGCAAGAGACACTATATGGATTCATGGTTGTTGTCATTGATGGCAACAAAGGTCATCCCACATATCCGCAAGTCATGATGTGTCTCTACCGGAAGTCAGAATAAAGAAAGTTGTGGTCCGGTGAAGAAGAACAGAGCATGTGGCAAGGTCCGACAGATTGGTCCGGACCTCTCAGAGGAAGTGTCTTGGTGCAGTGCGGATTTGGGGAAGTCAAGAGGACTACCTTTAGTAGTATATTCCAAGGATTTAGCCTCCGGTGATGGACAAGGAAAGAGATATGAATGGTTAAGTACCGGATTCCTGAGAGACAGTGAAAACAGAGGAAGAACTGACTGACAGAGTATCAGACTGCTTTCCGGATGGGTTACTGTTGATGACAGAGGTTGTGAAGGCATGAATCATGTTTGGCCGACATGATTAATGATATCTACAAGTATATGCTTGATCCGCATTGCTTGGTGAGGAAGGATTCAGCCGACAGAATGAGAGTTTGTAAGAAACTAAGACTGTTCCGGATGCCGACTAGAAAGGTGATGAAACTACTTGTGCGGATATATATAGAGGATGGATTTAGTTGTGAAGTGTGTGTGGATGTGGAGAGATATGCGAATAAGTCCAGAGAAAGAGCAGAGGTAGCAAAAAGGATCCGGTATGTGAAAGATAGCAGAACAAAGAACAGAGGAAAGATGAAGTGCAGCAGATCAGTGTACTGAGCCTAACCGGAACTGAACTCCAGCATATGCAGATGCTTCCAATCAGTTCAAAACTGTGATTATCATCACTTTGTAGACAGTGTGTCTTCTTGTAGGCAGTGAGCCTCTTGTGAGCAGTGTGCTCGGGCAGTGAGCCCTAATTGGCAAGTGCCATTTTTGTAATTTCCTATTCTTCTAACAGAGAATAATTCTTGGGTTAATCACCCCGTGGTTTTCTCCCTTAACAGGGTTTCCACGTCAAAAATACTGTGTCATGTGTTTCTTATTTCATGGTTAATGTTTTGTGTTTGATTTTATGCTGCTTCAATTAAAAGGAAAGTTCAATAAGGGAAATAATTAGGATAACTGATTCACCCCCCCTCTCAGTTATCAACAAGGTGGAACAAAGAAGCATATATACAACACATATTGCAATATGATAAGAAAACATTGCAAATCAATACAGTAACGTTGCATCTGTAGTTATCAAAAATTTCAAACTGTTAACAAGAAGGGTACAATTGTAGATATGAAAACTAAAAAACTGTCGAAAACATCAAGTGCATATGAAATCCAATTAAGGCTACATCTAGCTGCTGTGATAGAGAAATGGTGGTTGGCTGCTCGGGGTGCCACTGGCCAAGTTCTCGTCCCCTTCCACTTGATGAGGAGTGTTGCTTACAAGACTGGGAGATGGACTAGAAAACTGGGTGCAAGTGACATGTGCTGGGGGCGGTGGTGTGGACATCTGTACATCATGAGTGCTAGTGTGATTTGAAAATTAAGTGCACCTGAAGTCAGATTGGGAGATGGTTGAGTAATTCATTGCTGTGGAGAATTGAGGGATATTGATGTTGAGAATATCACGGAATACTCCATTACTTTGAGACAAGGGATTAGCAGGGGCCCTTAATCGCCTTTCTCTTTGTAAAGCCCTCTGCGCATCCTCAATCTCTTTTTCCTTTCGGTCCTGTTCCTTCTGAAGCATCTCTAGCACCTTTTTGGCATCTCTATCCTTCTTCTGTTGTATTTTCTACCGCTCTTTTTCTTTACATTGTATCTCCCTCTCTATTTTGGCTTGCTCCTTCAACTCCTTTGCCACTTTATTTGCTGCCCTTCTTCCCTCGTTCTTCTGCTTCTTTCAGACTTTTAGCTCCTCAACCTCTTTCTTCCTTTGCTCTTGATCCATTAACAACTTCATGTAGTTATCTGTCTTCAATAGTTGAGACTGTCTACTCAATTGAATTGCACCACCTTTTGATTTTTTTTTACGGACAGTGTGCACAGGCAGCTTGAGGAATTTGTTGATGTGTGGAACTGTTTCAGTTTGTTCTATTCGATCCAACTGTGACAAAATATTCTCCTCCACTTCCTGTGAGTCCTCAGTGAAATCTTGATCACCTCCTAAATTTGAAGTGCAAAAAGGAGCATAGTAATGCACAACTTCAAATAGCTCAATTGCAGGTGGTGGTGATGGAAAAGTAAAAGTACCTTACATTTTTGGGACATGCAAATCAATGCCTTGATTCATTGCCCCTCCACCAACCAGGATGGTGCAATTCATTCCAATGGAAGAGCTAAGCTATCATTGAATTGGTCAACGGGGCTATCCGCCACCATTTCTGCAACTGAATCAGCATGACAACTATTAGGGGACTACTGTGATTCTATCACAGTCTGTAATTGTTTATTTGGAAGAGTGGACTACAACTGTGCACCATCCTCTCTTGACGCAGCAAGTCCTAAAAGACTTAGAATGTTTTCCGCTGCAGAAGCATCCTCGTCAACCTAAAATGTGTCACTAGGATGCATGTCTTCCACGAGTGCATCCGAATTGAGTGGCCATATCCGTGTCCTTTTAAATCTCGCCTTGATGTTGTCAACTGTCAAAGCTCTAATGAGTGCTTTGCTACCTAACATTGCAAGTTCTATCGTCCTCACTTCAATGTTGGGAAATTTTGCCATAAATGTTGCACGTTCTAATTTGAAGTAAGTTTTAAAAGGTGAAAAAACACTCACATCCAACGGCTGTAGCTTATGTGAGGTGTGTGATGGCAATGTGAGTAAATCTACACCCAACACTCTTGCTTCTTGGATGGTTTCAACTGGTACATGGCTTCCATGCCCATCAAAAATGAGCAAGTGCATGTTGGTGGACAACACACCGCCTGGAACTGAGTTCTTGAAGTGGGTCAACCAATCTATGAACAAATCTTTAGTCATCCATGCATGGGGCTGCGCTGCCATGCAAGCACCTGGTTCACAGTCTACAATGTAGTTATCTATATTTTGTTTCCCCTTAAACAAGTAAAATCTTGGAATGCTCTGCCCGACAACATTGACACAACATAGAATGGTTATCCATTCACGACTCTTTGGAATAATGTAAGACACATTTCTGGTACCTTTTCTGGCCAGCACTTTCATGGACTCATTCCTGCCAGCCTGGATGCCAGTTTCACTGCAATTCCAAATGCGATGAGGACCATATGGCAATGCTTCATATGCTGTAGAAAAATATTGTAGAAAGCTGCTACAACAATAGGCCTAAGGTTTAGTGCCCTATCTTTGTCTAGGCCTTCAGCAGTCTGCAACGCAAGCTCAGGATGTTTGTTCTTGAAACCCGTCCACCATGACTTCCTCGGGAACCCATTGGTGAAAGGGTTTGGCCTATTTTGATAGATTTGAGCAACCTCTGCCTTAAGATTGACTATCTCAAGACCATGGCCAACCTCAACCATTTCCTTGCACCATTCGACAATCAGATGTTCTTCCTCGGCAGTGAGGACTGTTGGTGGACCTTTCTTGGACGTTGTTGTTAGACCGCCAAGCCATTTGGAGAGTGTGGCTGTTGGAATTTTCCACTTTTTGGAAGCTCCCCTTATTGACATGTTAGTTTCCTCCACGTCATATAGTGCCCCTTTCATGTCCTTTGAAGACCACAGACCTTGTTTCATTGTTTCCTTCTGCAGTATTCGAGGTGTAGGAATCTCATTCTGCGGTATTCGAGGTGTAGCAACCTCATTCTACGGTACTCAAGGAGTAGAAATCTCGTCTACTGCTGCAATAGGATCATCTTCTGGGGGAAGAAAACAACCTCATTTCTGGGAGGGCAACCTTGTTGTGGCTCTTTTGTTTCTTTTCGTTCCTCTACAGGTCACCACTGCATTGCCCTTTGCCATCTGCATAGAATAAGTACAATCAAAACAAAGAAGGGAAAACAACATATATTTACTTCTTGTGACAAATATTTTCATATTAAATGATAGTTATGTTTATGTATGAAGACAGTGATGCTTGAACAGAAGATTAATTAGTTTTTGTATGTGTTTTTTCTTTTTAGTTTGTTGCTTTAATATTCTGAAATACTGTTAAATACAGACGTACATTTATTCTATAGTGAGCGACATAAGGAAAAGAGGAGTGACAAGCACAAAATTACACAACTGATAACCTATGACTGGCAATATAAACCATAGGGGAACATAATTGTTTAACTATGACTGTAATGGTTGCAATATAAACAGTAGGATCACACAGTATAAATCTTACGAATGAAAAACAATAAGAGTTTAACAACTTTTACATCTTTTGTGCATGACCAAATCAAAAAACATGCATAAATTCATTCACAGGAATTATTAGTATTTAAGAGTGTAAATGATGTAATATTTGGAATGACTGAATTGATGAAGCATAATGTTATGAAAAGGATGAAACAAAACCTAATAAAAAGAGAAACCCCCAAATTTATTACTGGGATTGAAGAAAACCTAATTGAATGATAATGTAGAACCTATGAGAATAAGATAACCAGAGTGAATGACAATGTAGAACCTATGAGAATAAGTTAACCAAAGTGAACGAAAATGTAGAACCTATGATAATAAGATAACTAGAGTGAATGATAACGCAGAACCTATGAAAATAAGACAACCAAAGTGAATGATAATGCAGAACCTAGGATAATAAGATAACCAAAGTTAATGATAATGCAGAACATATGAGAATAAGATAAGCAGAGTGAATGATAATGTAGAACCTATGAAACACAATTGCTAAACTATGACTGTAATATTTGCAAGATAAACCCTAGCCCGAAACAGAAATACTAAACTATGATTGTACTATTTGCAATATGGAAGTTGGTGTATAGGTTGGCATTTTTGTTTCAATATAAAACATAGGGAAAGACAAATGCTAACCAATGACTTTCATGGTTGTAATGAAGAACAATATAAAGCTTACGAATGGAAAAAACTAAGGGAAATACCTAGAACAATATGGATGAACTGCTAAACTGGAATATGTGCTTGTTGCTCCTTCATTTCTTATGTCGCTCACTGCAGAATAAGTGAATACATCAAAGATTTCACAGCTATTTGAATTGGGAATTTTTTGAATTTTATTGATGGTTGTTTGGTGTGGCGAATTAAATCCTTGTCCTATTTCAAATTTGAATTCTGGGTTATATGAATTGCAGATTTGATTGATTTGGGCCATTAATTCTTGAGTTGATTGGTTTGGTGTATTGTTTGCATTTGTTTCCATAAATTTTTTATGAATAATGGCAGCCTTACACCTTAAAATTTTTTATGCAGGTGGGTTTTTAGAGGAAGGAACCAGTACGTGTGCACCCTACTTGGCGAGATGGGACAGACTCCTACTAATATGTGTTGTAGGTCTCATGTCTGATGAGATAGGTCAATGCATTGGCGTGTTGTTTGGGTTATGCTACGATGGGAAAAATCATTGTAATGGGTTAGTACTTCGGTCAAATATGGGATAGATGGGTTTGAATTGTGCTGAGCTGACATTGTTCTGTAGTTTGTTAGTTGGGAGTAAGTTCAGAAGTGACGCCTGGATTGGTGCGACAGTTCTCTTTATAATGTTTATGGGGAAGGGTGCAAAGTTCTATGTTAATGCTGTTTAAGTTTAAAGTTCCTACCATAGGATGATATGTCAGATACAATTTGAAAACAATATTACATGTTTGGCTGCTATATTTTTAATGTTATGTTGACAATATTATACTATAAAATGTGCACTTCATATCTGATTTATGTTTGAGTTTAAAGTGCTTTTTTATGAAAGAAAAATGTGTAAGTTATGGGGGATCGGTGCATATGTGTGGGCCCCAACGTGGTCGGTCCTATCGCACATTAGGGTCCCTGCGCATGTTCTGGCTCCCCTCCCCTATCGAATTCAATAAAATCTATTTCCATACTTTTTATAAAGAAAACGTCTGTAATACGACAAATATCTTTCTTAAAAGGTTTAAGTGCACTTATATTTTGTGGATAGCTTCTCATAGTTATTTGTATACAAACACACTTTTCAATGATTTTTTGGAATTATTGGGTTGAGTATAAGAAAGGAGAGAGGTGATAGATATGACCCTTGAGCTATTTTTTAATTTAATATATATAGATAGTTAGTTTAGATCTAGGAAAAAAATAATTATAATCAAAGAGTTTATGAAGATTTGGAGCAAGAAATAATTTTAAAAGGTAGATTATATTTTAATGCTTTAATTTTATGAGCAAGTTTTTTCAAGTGGGATTGAACATTGATTACTTGGGTTTTGAGCTCAACATTGCTTTTTAACATTTCCTTCTAAGTCTTAATGAGTGTTGACAACTGCAAAAGAATATTATAAAAAATGACTGTGCATGATCACTTCCATTGGCAAGAAGGCATTAGAAAAAAACAACTTTACATCTAAGCATCCATGATATTTTATTTTGTGACCAATGTGTTGGGATAGGTGTGTCATACACCTTGCAATTCCAATGTTCAAAATTCATTATTTAATATTGTATTTATCTATTATTTGTGAGCCCTCATGGAAAAGGGTGCCCCACTTATGACTTGGCTACTATGCCATGTGTACACCTTGGTATGCCGTGTGTAAGAGAATCTATGATGTGTAAGAGCTCTAAGAGGGAGTTTTGTTGACTTGACCAAGTTGACTAACTTATGATGCATGTTATGATGTGTCATAAGGCATCTTTGAATGGGTTTGAATATGCCAAAAATGGAGTGCACAAATTGAGGAGTTACATATGATAGATTCTATGACAGGTTATGACAATTGTAAGAGTTATCCTATTTTTAGTCTAGAACACCATGACCAACTAGGGCATTGGAATTTGGGCCAAATATGGTGCCACTTTTGGGTCACAATTTTGGCACAACCACACTTGGTTTGTGGTTTGACATTTGCCTATTTATTGGATGCTAGAGACATAGGCTTCATAGTGAGTCTTGCAGGTACTGTTATGTTGTCAAAATTACTCCAAATCTACATGTTAGTGTTACTCTTGTAAAGGCCTAGACTCTGCAAGTGTATTGTAATTGTGTTGATTATTGAATAATGCATTGAGTTTCTTTCAAGTGTGTGGTTTTCTCAAAAGGGTTTTCCCCATGTAATCACTATCTTACGATGTAATTACTTTTGTGTTATTTTCCTTATATTTGTATGATCAATCTAATGTTTGCACATACCTCCTCTCATATATTAGTGTAGGAAGCATATTCCTTTCCTCTACTTTCTTTCATTTGGTATTTATAGCTTGATCATCTTGGGTCCTAGGTGTTAGGGGCAAGGTTTGTTGATCTAATCTTAGTTCTTGTTGCAAGAAAATGACAAGCACATCAAGGATAGAGATGGAGAGGTTTACTAGCACTAATTTTGCATTGTGGAAGCTCAAGATGGAGGATATGCTTGTAGATGGAGATCTATGGGTTGTTATATTTGGATCCAATCATCAATAATGTCACAACTTGACTAGAATCTATTGGATAGAAAGGTGAAGGGTCTCATTAGGTTTTGTTTGGCAGATTCAATTTTATTTAAAGTACATGAAGAACCCACCTCACAAGCTCTTTGGAAGAAGTTGAGAGACATGTACTAGACTAAATCCTTGGTTAACAAACTTTTCTTAAGAAATAAGTTGTATACCTTAAGAATGGATGATGGTGGTTCTATGGTTAAGCATTTGAATGTGGACAATATGACTGGGACCTAGTTGCACTATGTTGGAATGAAAATAGAAGATCATTGTATGACACTTTTATGTTCTTTGCTAGACTCATGAGATCACTTGGTGATGAAAATTGGGATCACTACCTCAAAGCTTCATATGAATGAGGTAGTGGTTGTTTTACTCTTAGAGGAGATGCAATGAAAATCTTCTAAATCTACTAAGGAGGCCCTATTGAGGTTTGTGGAAGATCGAAGGAGAAAGAAAAATAGAATAAGAAGAAATAAAAGCTTAGCCAAATCTTGTGGGAGATCCAAATCTTTCGAAAAGTACAAGGCTAAGTGTTCAAATTGTGGCAAGACCAAGCACTTCAAAAGTGACTGCAAGGAGGAGAAAGAAGAAAAAGAATGAGTTTGATGATGAGTCTAGTAGATCTTCATAGGAGGATGGTGGAGATGCCTTTGTTACAGCCTTGGCAACACATGCATTTGAAGGTGTGTGGTTGATTATATACTTTATAGATTACTTCCATATGACCTCCCATTGGGGGTGGTTTTCAAAGTATGAAGAATATGATAGAGGGAAAGTGTATCTTGGTGATGATACTCATCTAAGAATTATTGGCCATGGTAGAGTCTTGATCAGATTCCCTAATGTACAAGTGAAGGCAATCAATGGTGTTCTCATATCTTGAGTTTGGCATGGAACCTATTATCAATTTGTAAACTTAATGATGTAGTTGTGTAGGTTGTTTATTTTAGTGGATGGTTTATGTTGGTGAAAGGAGTTATGGTGCTCACTAAGGGTGTTCATGTGAGCACTTTGTTTCAACTTGATGCATGCATTATTTAGTGTAATAGTTCTTTTATTCTTGTAGTGAAGCTATCTATAGAATCTACACCTTAACCATTAAAACCTACAAAAAAGAGGAGTGTTGTATCTAATTTCGATGGTCATGCTTTTACCTAAGCAAGCTCTGGCTTTTGTGAGGCCCACCCTTGGTTGTCTTCTCGTTTAGACTTATTAGGCTAGTTATCTCGAATCTTTATGTCAACACTTGGTTTTCGTAAACTAACGATCCTATCCTTTATTGTTATTAGACATCATTCTATGATTGAGTTAGTGAACTATTTATTTACTGTGATAAAAGGACTAAATATGTTTGGTTAATTTCTGCACTTATCATGTTGATTGAATGTATTCTTGTTGGTTCACTTTTGGTTTAAAGGACTAATTAGAGTATGAGAGAATTATCCTAATGTTATTCATTGTGGTGTAGTCGTGCTTATGAAAATGAATGTTTCTAGAGAGAAAGTTGATGATTGAAGGAAATATTTCCTTGATTATAGAAGATTAAATTGATTTGAAAAGAAAGCAACTAAAATGAGTGTATGATGAGTGTGCTTTCCTATTTCTTGTCGCTTCAGCTATCTTGATATATATACTACATGTGGGTACTAATGTGCATTGTAATGTGCAGACTAATTCCATTGCCAATGGAAATCAGAGGTCCATGACTCTACCCATGTTTAAAACTAGTGATACTTAACCAAGTCCCTCCGAGGGACTATGGTGTTGTCTGATTTTAATTACATGATTAAATTGATGAAATGTTTGTAAGATCTCACTTTATTTTTTTATCAACTTGAAGGTTTGTAATGATGTATTGTATTGGTTTGCACAAATTTTGTGCTAAATGTTTATGAGCCTTTTTAAAGTGGATTTATGAACCCCCTTGTGTTAAATATGGTTAATTAATGATCCTAGGTCATGTACCCCTAGGGTCTAGGGTCATTTCTAGCATGTTAACTCTTGATGTAACCCTTGTATGGTCACCTTAACCTACCCCTAGGGTAAGGTGATGAGATTGGGAGATGTGAAAGGTGGGTGGAAAGTCACCATCCCACCTTAACTAACCCCACTCACCTAGGGTAAGGTTACCCTTGTCATTGAGTGCTTTGGAAGCTTCCAAAGCCCTCATGTGTGTGAGACCTCTTCCCTATGCTCTTGCACATGTGTGAGAGCACAAGTGGGGTCTCACATGTGTGATCCCCTCTCCCAATGCTCTCACACATGTGTGAGAGCATTTGTGGGAGAGTGTGTAGCATAGTTAAATGGGAAGGTGACAAGTGTCACCTCCTCATTATTGTGGGGTTGTGTGATGCCCCGCCATGCAACCCTAGAGTGCTAGACTAACAAGTGACAATAATATATATATATATATATATATATATATATATATATATATATATATATATATATATATATATATTAAGCAAGGAAATGCATTATACATTAAATATAACTGCACTAATAACAACATTAAATAAAATGAACAGCTAACACTTCTAGGTAACATAACTGCATCAGATAAAATTAAAAACCATACAAGTGCTCTACGTCACAATACAACAAAAGAATAATACATTATACATTTACAGAGATGAATGGTTACAAGTTTTAATACAAGATTACAAGACTGATTACATCAGTTTACAAATAGTACAATTATGAATGTATACAACAACTGAAGGTGTAGAGCAAAACTGGAACTGGAACACTTCTGCTCTAATCTCGAACCAAACATCTAAGAAGACCAATGGATAGCTCTGCCTCCCAACCATGTGGAACCTTGAGGTCCACCCCTTCAAGCTAGGAGGTAACAATGAGGTTCCACTAGGTTAAGGTTACAACAATGAATATAATAACAAGATACAGACTCCATGCAGACAAAATAGGATAACACGACTGCACAGACACGACAGTACTCACCAAAACAAGACAAATCAAATCATCAAGCTAAGATCAACCATGAAGACAAGTCTACACTCCAGAGGTAAGAACAAAAGATAAAGAGGAAGTAACTGGATTACGGTAAGGAGAGTGTCATCGCATGGTCCTAGCATGGGTTACCTAGGCTATCTCTCACTAGAAGCCGACCCCCATCTATGGTTACCCTGGCAGCCTCTCTCTAGGCACCGACCCCATAGGGTGACACATGCAGAGCCGGCATGTCCTCTCGTGGAGACAAGGAGGTCAGCCTTGCCAACCAGGCCTTCTCATCCCATCCTTAGCCTGCGAGAGCACTCAAGGCATGGGTGAGGTATCTTACTTATCTTGTTATGTGATTTACTACTTCAACCCTCCTAAATAAGTTATTAAGTTATCACTTGCTTACAATTTCTATGGGGTTACCCAGGTGGCCTCTTTGGCACCGACCCCACCTTTGAAAGCCACTCTCCTAGCAATCTCTGACCAATCATCCAAAACCAAAACATGCAAGGACAAGGGTTACAATAGATTCTGATCCATTACATATGCCATTCACTTGACCACAACAATATAAGTCCCCTTGTCCCCTTCAAAACTCAAACAATACATCATGAAACAGTATGACACAAGTATCAAGTTGAATACCAAATGGTTAAGCCTCTGGAGTCGGTAATAGAATTCCTTACTAAGTTACCACAGTACCTTTCCCGATATGGAAACTAGGTTTCAACGACCATGACAATAATATAAGATAAACAAGGGATAAAGAGAAAGAAAATAATTCAATACCATCCTTAATACCAGTTGATAAAATAAACAATTTTGTCCCAAGGACGACTTCATACTAATTCCGGACAGGGTTTACAAAATTAAATCATTTCAATAAAAAAGGTAACCTAAAATATTCTTACTTCCTTGCATTAACGATAAAAAGAACTTCGAACCTTACAAGACACAAACCCACTCTAGAAGAATACTAGTTACACATTATTAGATTAAAACGACAACAATTTTTGTTAAAATGACAACAATATAAAGAATTATCTAGATTTAACTTAATTCCAATTATTATGAACAAAGCATAATTTATATCTAATCAACAACTTCTTCCTACGGACCTTAGTATAATCCAACTACCAATTCCACACGAAAGATTTTAAAGTTCCAATACTATCCTACGCTACAATTTACTTAACACACTCAAGACAATTTGATCATTTAAAGCATCATAACCCTAATCGTCTAAACAAAACAAAATTCAAATATATACGCTTAATTGTAATTTTCTAAATAAACAAGTTTAAATGAAAAATCACTAAGCATGGTAATCATATCTATCTAGTCTGTCATTTAAGTGCAACTAAGAATCTACTTCCTAAAATAATAAAGACGTCAAAAGAACAAGGATAAAATTTTATTGAATTAAAATCTTGCTCTAATATCTTCTTACCCACTATAATTAACTTTCTTACAAGAACTTATAAAATGAACCTTACACTAAACACAAGGCATTAAATGTCATAAAGTTTGGGTTAAATAAAATGGGTCGCTAAATGCTAATAAATAGTGTTACCTATGACCACTCACCTTAACGCTTTGAATAACTCACTTGAAACAAAACTACAAGCCGAGAATAATTAACTTAAAAAGCAATCTCCAAATACATTCTCTAAATAACATTTAAGATGTCCTAAGCTCAAACCCACGAAGAGATCTTCGCCTCAACACTAGAAGTAATGATGTATACAAAACGATTTAGTTAAACTAAAACATCAACATGCTATACTCAATGTGTGGAGTGTAGTATTCATCATATTGAAAACATTGGTAATATTGATGGGTAAAAGATTAGATTTGACAGCCATGACATCGAGGTTTGCAAATAAAATACCACTCGACCCCCTTAAAAGTTAGGTTCGACGGACGGTAGAGAATGTGCAGCTACTGTCTAAAGGATGCAAGTGTGATCGATGCTGGCAGAAGGAAAACCTTTGTAGCGAACACAACGACGTCCAAAATGGTATCTGGCACCTTAACTACAGAGACTCCTCCGTTCTCACAGAAACAAAATTGATGGTTTAGGCAAGGCAAGGGAAGTTTCTAAAGATATAGAACTGCCAACCTCCGATGATAAATATCCCATCACTGGCAGCAACAAATAGAGAGTTGATCAATAGAAAGGATATGGGAAAAAACCTGAGACACGACAGGATGAGGGTTTCACAATGCCACTACCGACAACAATGAAGAGGAGGTAGGATTCGACTTCCATCCTCAGTTGATGGTTTAGCTTGGCTAGAGAGAGAGAGAGAGAGAGATAGAGAGATCCAGGGTGAATGAGGTTGCAAAAAAAATAGAGAGATCACAACAAAAGATTTGTAGCGACCCAAGCAAAACGAAGCAACTGTCGATAGTATCTGAGGTCTATGGTGAGAGCGACTAGACCAAGGGTTTCTATTGGAGCTGCAGAGAGCCATAAGGGTTCTACAGAAGCTGCAACTTCCTTCACGAGGGTTTTCAAATGGATCAGCTAGAAATTGAACACAACCTTTGATGAGAACAACGGGGTTGCCCGAGACCAAGGTTCTACAAGATGCACATTAGAAAATCCGACATGCAAGAGGCATAATGGCTCGGTGGAAAAATAGTAGGTAATGAGGTTTTGAAGACCAAATAACAAGAACCCACCTGCTCAAACTAAACTGCAGGATGAAGATTATAGTTAAATCCATTTGAGGAAGAGGTTTAGAGTTGCAGAGATGATTTGCAGGCTAAAAGTTTTGCCAAGTCTTTCAATAAGAGCATCACACAAGCAGCAAAAAGTTTACAAAGATGACAAGGGTGAATTACAGATCGATTCCATCAAAGATCAACTAGACAACAAATAAATCTAATTCCTCAGAGCATAACAGAGACAAGAATACTGAAATTCACAAGACATACCCATACTATTCATGCTCCAAAGATCGAATCCTCTTTCAGAACTTCTCCTCCTTCCTCCGAAACAATCCTCTGAATCATGCTTCCCAAAAATTCCTCCCAGAATAAAATAACCTTCAGTCATAAATACCCACTCACACCAAATCCTCTCTCGTGAATCCTCTTCACCAGAATTTTAAATTTTTACTAAACATAGAGATTCCCCACTCTAGAATCATAAATGACAACTAACTGCCTTTACATTAATCCCCAGAAAAATAATCAATACATAACTATAAATAATAATGAGTTAAAATGAAACTTTGACCCACATATAAAATTTACAAACATAAGAATTGTTACTTGATTTTGTATTACAATTTATTTAAATAGCTTCCTCCAAGAATATTCCAATTTTATGACACAACAAAAATACTATAATATGTGACAGTAAAATGTTATAATATCATAAATCATTTACACATACAAGAATACACATAGGCTGACCTGACGAGGACCCGACAAATAACATACAAACCACATGACAACCATCAAACAGAAGGTTGAACTGACCTAGGGAATAAACCTCATGTTATCTCCATCAACATTATCCATTGGTGTAGGGCCCACTCAGACCTGCTAAGTCAGGGGGAGTCAAGGCCCAATACCTGCAACCTGAATAAGAACAATAGGTTGTATACGATCAACTGCATTTATATCAAACACAAACAGAGTCAGAGAATCACGACGTAATAGGGTGCTCAAAATGAGTAGTACTACACCATCCCTACTCTGACACAAGACTATAAACATTTTTATTTAAAATTAGATATCAACAAATCGAATAAAACATGATAATATTAAACCATTACTAATCATACCAATCTCATCATAACTAGAACAATAATAATGCCATCATAAGCTCGTAACACATGCCAAAACTATATCAGTCGAACATAGTCCATCATGGTCAAAATAAGTATAAACCATAAGCCTAATAACTCAAATGTCTCAGACTGTCTAAGTGCAATGAAAGAACTAACAATTGTCTTAGAACTGACAAAATGGTAATGTGAAACTAACAACTATCACAAGCCAAAAATGAAGGGGGTGATGCAAAGCATCAAGGACAGCAGGATGACAATTCAAAAACTTCAACTGGAACTACTCTCAAGGTTCATTTGTTCCACAACTTCTCATGATGCAGGGCTTTCACAACACTTTGCATGTTCATAACATGAAGGGGATAGACTTCCAACCACCTATCTCATGATGCCTAACTCCAATCAAGACTCATCCAACCCAATGTGTAGGGTCTGCAGGACAACAGGTTCATTGACTGTCATAACTTTGCTGTTCCATCATGATAACAACCACTCTAATCTCCTTGGGATGATCTCCCTCTACTCAAACCCAATCTCATTGCCACATACCAACCTATAACATGCAGACATACCTAATGCCTTCATAGGCAAAGCAATACTAAACCAAACTTACCTAGTTGCTGCTGTCCTCCTTCAATCTTCCAGTATAAGGCTTCTGCAGGGTCAATCTACATGACCATCACAGTCCTAACCATCCTCTTGTCATCATAACCTCTACAAGCCCCTGCACAAACTATCATACAACTTATTCCTCTGACCAGGGTAGGAAAGATCAAAGGAATGAGGAGAGACTCATCGGGTCACTTAGGAAAAGCCCTAAACTAGGTTTTTAGACTACTTTCAGACAAAAGAGAAATGCAGAGCTAATCAATGGTGTCAAGGGCCCAAACCAAATGAAAAGGATAGGTAACTCAACACTCTAAACAACCATCACCAATACCATCCACCACTCAGTCATACCAGTACGGATCAATGCAGAAAATAGTGATTTATTGGAAAAGACAACAGTTAAAAGCTAGTCTGGAGCTAAACAGTGATTTCTCTCCTCTAGTTCAATGTCAAGGCCTCACACCATGCTTAGATCAAAGCTAACTCAATCTACTTTCCATCCCACATGCAGATGGTCTATGATGAATCCGTACAGTTGTGGGTACGCCAGGAAAACAACATAGAAAAATTAGAAAAATAGAAAAAAGGCAGAAAACAGTGTTTCTTTGTTACTTTTCTCCAAAAACTATTGAATGTTCTCCACAATAGCAACCTTCCTTGGCTTAGGACAAGCCTTACATATGCATGGAATGGCAGGGGTCAATCAAAACTACCCAAAACCATCGATGCTTTCTTGTTTTAAAACTGCAGTCTTTGGAACTATTTTTGGAACTTGTCTTCTACCGACTGTTTTATGATTAGAGTGCTTTCAAACCTTTTGATGACCTTGGACAAGGTGTAAACATTCCCTTCCAACCTATGACATGCCTTAAAAGGATTACAACATGAAAATTTAATGACTGTCCTATACAAATATTAAAACTTAATGACTCCCTATGACTGCCTACTTGACACAAGACTGTCCTCTTTGAGGATTACAACAAGATAATAGCTTCTTTTCAACATTTGGACAAAGTCCATTTGCTAACATGGCATTGAGCCTTATTACAACCTTGAAGATGGTCTCCAAGACCTTATTAAACAAAACAAGACAACTTGAACATTAACCAAAACTTAGACATCTAGGTGCTCCTGCACCAGGGGGCATTACAGGTTGTGAGAGGGTTTTGTGGATGAAGGATAAGGTTACAATTGTCACCTTCTCATTCATCAACACTTGTGGAAAAAGCCTATTTAACTCTCTCTTGTTGAAGGGAGAAGGTTCTTTGTTTTTGCATTTTTCATTCTTTTTTT